>SJYV01034511.1:0-17236 GCA_006410875.1 Neotragus pygmaeus | reverse complement strand
CTAATCAATTATTATTTTTACTTCATTAAGGGTTTTTTCCCCACCCCCCTGGGTGTTTTTCTTATTCTTTTATTTGGAACATATTCTTCTGTTTCTTCATTCTGCCTGATTCCATTTGTTTCTATGCATTAGTCAGAACAGCTACCTCTTCCAGTCCTGATGGAGAGACCTTGTGTAGTGGATGAATACCTTGAGTAGGGTATTGCTCAACCTTCCCCTGCATCTTGATTTTCTCTTGATAGATCTCATTTGTTAAGTGTGCCAAGTGTCAATGTTCCTAAGGGAGGATCTCAGCACCTAGATTCAGGCTGATTGGAAGTCAGATCCTCAGGCAGAAGCTTTAAAAATATGAAAATATACATCATCCTCTGAGTCTTCAGCTGTAAACTCTGCTGACCTCTAGAACTGGCAATTTGGCGGTATTCCTCTGGTGACAGTTGCAAAAATCAGGGCTTTAGATGGTCTTTAAGCTCTTCACTGGGAAGTGCTAACGAGCTCCAGCACAGCCAAGGAAGAACACAGAGAAGGAATCCCTCTTGGTCCACAGACGCGTAGTAAACCTGAAGCCTGCCCTTCAGGTCGAAGCTCTAGACGAGCAGATGGATATTTTTCACAGGAAGATCTGGAGTGCGTTTCAGTGTGTGCTGTGCCTCGGGGTCGAGGTGGAGTGTGTTTCAGTCCGTGCCATGCCTCGGGGTCGCGGCTGCCAGGAAGTGCCTCTCAGGTTGCTTTAGTCCCATGGGGCCCAGGAACGCCAGGTCCCCTGGCCACCAGACCGTCGTGGAGCATGCACTAGTGANGGGGTCGAGGTGGAGTGTGTTTCAGTCCGTGCCATGCCTCGGGGTCGCGGCTGCCAGGAAGTGCCTCTCAGGTTGCTTTAGTCCCATGGGGCCCAGGAACGCCAGGTCCCCTGGCCACCAGACCGTCGTGGAGCATGCACTAGTGATTTTGAGAGAGCTGCGGCCAACTGCAGGGGCGGGTACGCCAGCAGCACTAGCCAGCGGGAGAACAGAGGGGGCCCTCAGGCCCCTCAGCCCCTGGAGGCCCCTGGCCTCGGTGCCTTCAGCAGACGCGTTAGGCTGGCTAACAAATCTCCTGCACGTGTGTTCTAGGCACTTTTCAAACTACTGCTTGAACACTCAGTCCCAGGGTGTCTAGGTCTGCAGTTGAGCCCTTCAAGAGTGGCATTTCTGTTCCCTACAGCCATTTGAGTCTTCCGGATGCAAGCCCCTTTGACTTTCAAAGTCAGATGTTTGAGGGGCTTGTCTCTCAGGTGAGGTCTCAAGAACTGGGGTCCTGGTGCTGAACACGAGCCCTTCACTCTCCAGGGAGAAGCTCCATGTGCTCGTTGGGGAGAACACGAGCCCTTCACTCTCCAGGGAGAAGCTCCATGTGCTTGCTGGGCTTCCAGGTACAGGCTGCCACACCAGCAGTGTGGTTTGGGAGAGACCATATCTCTGCCTCATCTACCTTCTTGATGTGGGCCTTTTATCCTTTTTTTAATGAAGGAGCTGTTCAGCTAGTTTTCTGCTCTGTTTTCGAGGAAATTGTTCCCTATGCAGCGGCTGTTTCCATGGGAGCAGATGAATTCAGACTTTTCCTACACGGCCATCTTGAAACACATCTTGTACAATTCTACTTCAAACTAGAATGTTATTTGCCATTTAACAGTGATTTAATATTCCTCTACGGTTTTACTTCTCCAATAAGCAATAGTTTAGGTTAAAGAAGGATAAATTTATTTAAACTATTAGCCTTACCAAGATACCTAACTAGACAACATTGCCACCTAGTGGCCCAAACATACTGTGGCCACCACCTTTGGGGTGGGAGCTGGGGTCTGAGGGGTACGCCTGGGAAGTGCATGTTGATTGTGATGCCAAAATCACACCAAGGGCATAAGGCTCTTGCAGAGCAAACTCATGCTGACATTCCATTGGAGAGCCTCAAACTGCACCCGTCCCACAGGGAAAAACGTACCCTAGCCGTTGAAACAAGCTTTTGACTTGCTTCACTTACTCATTTCCTTTTCTTTGAACTTTTAGGGTCCATCTTTTTCAGCCCATGTTCACCTACTGCTGGAGAACATTTTCAGCTCTCTCATCTTCACAGAAAGGATGTTACCCTACATCGCCATGACCAGGTGGACATGCAGGAGTCGGGTTGCTAAGGGTGCTCAGAAGCTCCACAGGGGATCAGTCTGAGCCTTCACGATGATCTAGAATAATCAAGCGAGAGCTTGGCTGTGGTCTACACAAGATGGAACTCTAAGCGACAGAAGACTAGGAGACGGCCGAGAAGCATGGAGCAGATGCAGCTTCAGCTGAGATCCCCAGCGCTCTAGAGATAAACATTCTCAGCAAGCATCCCTCAGGGCCTCTCCTTTAGGTAAAGTCAGATACTCAGTGCTTCTGATGATTGACTAGGAACGTTATGTAATCCGTTGCTTCTGCAACTAGGCCACCTGTGGCAACCACCATCAGCTTCCCGAAAGGCACAGATGGGCTTGAAGGAACATGCCCAGGATGGACCATTACCAGGACGCCCCTGATGTGTGCTTGCCAAGCCTCATCTCTGACCCTGTGCAGGTAAGACCATCACAGATGCTGAGAGCCAAAACAGAACAGCCCTATGTCTTTTTCAGCTCGCTTTTGATGAAATAAGGATAGAAACAAAAAACATCAGTGTAGACCTCTGCAAAAAGGAACCANTGACCCTGTGCAGGTAAGACCATCACAGATGCTGAGAGCCAAAACAGAACAGCCCTATGTCTTTTTCAGCTCGCTTTTGATGAAATAAGGATAGAAACAAAAAACATCAGTGTAGACCTCTGCAAAAAGGAACCATGAGAAAGCTGGAAAAGGTAATTTTCAGAAATCCAAATATGTGCTTCTCCAAAATTTGCATCAGAGGCTGAGTTATGCCCATGCAAATGGATCTTAGCTCAAATTCATGTTACAAAAATCTGGAACACATCTGCCTTCCCCTATGCAAATCTAGGGACACAGCCCTTGGTTCTCACCTATAATAAAAAGAATCTCCACGGCAATGTCGCTGACTGCTGTGCTCCGAGTTGTCGACAGGTCATCGTTGCCAATGAAGCAAACGTTGTAAGGTACCGTCACGGCAACATAGAACGTCGCCAGTAGAATAAGCCAGTCCCAGCCGGCTTTGAAAGTGCTAAAATGCAGAAGTATGAATTTGGACTTCTTTGCATCAGAAACTTTATACTCCGGAAATGCTGGTTTGTCTACAAAAACATTCTGTGGATAAAGACAAAAAGGAGAGAAGGCAGAAACACAACATTAGAAATAAGGAACAGGGAGAATTATTTAGAAACACATATCATGATACTAGATCTTACAAGAGACATTTAGAAGCTGGTAATGCAAAAAAATAGAGATGTATAAATTAAAACTGGGCAAGGATCTTTGTTACAAGCAATAGGAAAATGCAGAGTGTAGTCATCCATGTTAATATGTGAGTAATCTAGACTTTTGTTCATGAAGAGTAAAAAGATCATTACCTAAAATGTCACCTAGAAACATCCAAAGTTGCAAGTAGAATCCTACATACATTATAAACACCAGATACAGCTAGGTTCCTACTGTGGTGGGGACATTCCATATACTTATAGTTTTGAGAAGACAGTCATTATGTAAAGAATATATGTAAAGAATACCTGAAATTCTTCTAATAACAGCAAACGTGCCATTTTTTTTCTAGAAAGGATAAAGCTATATGATCAAATCTGGTTGTAAGTAGCTGTTAACACATCTTTCAAAATACAACCAGATTGTACTGACTACGTGCATTATGGTTGTTGGTGAAGCTTCCAGTTGGGAACCCACATCTCACAGCCTCGATGGACATGAGTTTATTCTGACACTGGCTCGCCCTTGTTAAGATCGCAAAGTGAAAAACAGTTACTTAACAGTTATTATTCAAGTCATTGGAGGAGAAAAGCAATGTTCACTGTGCAGCTGATTAAACGCAGAAGAATAGCTGGAGCTTTTATAACGGCAAAAGTACTCCACTTTGAAAGCAGTTCAGACTGATGAACAATTCCCTTTATTGTGACGAGACAAAAGGACGCCCAACAACAAGGCGAGGGGAAATTTGACAGCCCATGACCAGATAGTTGCGCACCTTGCTTTGACCTCAATTAATGAGAATTACAAGCCAGGTAATGGAAACTTAATATTGAAAGTTACATTGAATGAACAGTTAGAAGTTCTGGAGTGTATGTTACTTGCAGGTTGCGGTGTGTTTTTTCTTTCAGGCATTGAGGGAAGAGCAAATTAATATGACATGTTCAGGGATCCCTAAAGAACCTGGGGATTCAAGAAAGATTCAGAGCAGTCAGGAGCATGGGCTCCTTCGCGGTGGCTCTCTGGAGGCCAAACACTCCTGCTCCCTGAACACGAACACTGCTGCTGTCTTGCGTCTCTCCTTGGCAGGCGTTTACAACACAAGCTTCTACTTCCGGCTAATATTCCCACTCCACCCAGCTGGGCACTTCAGAAACCCAGGATCTGAGGGGGGTTTGCGTCCCTCCTTCCTGATCGTTCTTTCCTGCCCATCTGCCACTGTGTCTATGCTCCACCCAGCCCCCTGACTGGGCCTGCCTCCTTCGCTTCATTCTTTGGCTTTTGGAACTAGTTCCAACGGTAGATTATGCCATAAAATTCAGAGAGGAAGAAGGAAGGAACACCTGCTGGGCTTCTCATCAGAGCTGATNTTTGCGTCCCTCCTTCCTGATCGTTCTTTCCTGCCCATCTGCCACTGTGTCTATGCTCCACCCAGCCCCCTGACTGGGCCTGCCTCCTTCGCTTCATTCTTTGGCTTTTGGAACTAGTTCCAACGGTAGATTATGCCATAAAATTCAGAGAGGAAGAAGGAAGGAACACCTGCTGGGCTTCTCATCAGAGCTGATGCGGGTGAGGAAAAGAGAGGCGTAGGGGCCACTACAGACCACAGTCTCAAAGTTGATAAGCACTTGTATTTACGATAGAACGGGACAGAGTCCAATGTGATTTTTTCCCCAAATATTTGCTATAATAACACATTACCAAAAGCCATGGAATAATATCTCAGTTTTTATCCACATACGTCTTCTTTTATCATGTTAGGAAAGGAAATTCTGACTTTGTTTCAGAGAGAAGCCAGCTCCAGGAGTGAAGGCTGTGAAAACTCAAGAAGCAAAATATTTTTTCATTTGAAGTATGCGCATTACATGAAGCGTTAGTGGTGCTCTTGCAAAGGTCAGCAATGTATGGTTATCTCCAAAAATCAGAAAATAAATCACACCACTTCATTTTTATAGACTACTCAAAATACACTTAAGGATTTTAAAAGATACTGAGAATCTAACGCATCTCAGCTTAGACTTAAAGTTTAAAAGTTTTCTCATTCAAATTCTGCATACATCTTGACACAATCAGGATTGAAAAAAAGAGTGCAAAAAAGAGACATCCTTCTCTTCCCACTACTCTATTTATAAAGTTTTATCAAAAACCTTTGGAATGGAAGAAATTTCTTACAATTGGAAAGTGTGCGTTTAGCAAGTATGGAGAAAAAGGCATATTTATAACCCTGAAATATATGAAGTTTGTCTACAGAATAATACAACCAACTATTCTCAATTTTAGTTATCTATCACTTAATAATGTGGAATCGTATTCTTTAGTAGAAACGGTGTTTGAGTTCTTTAACCTCTACTGCGCTTGGTCTCTCAGTCATGTCTGACTCTCTGTGACCTCGTGGACTGCAGCCCACCAGGCTCCTCTGTCCACACGGTTCTCCAGGCAAGAATTCGGGAGTGAGTGCCAGTGCCTTCCTCCAGGGGGTCTTCCCGACCCAGGGACCCTGCACTGCAGGCAGATTCTTCAC
Organism: Neotragus pygmaeus; assembly: GCA_006410875.1. Classification (NCBI taxonomy): domain Eukaryota; kingdom Metazoa; phylum Chordata; class Mammalia; order Artiodactyla; family Bovidae; genus Neotragus; species Neotragus pygmaeus. Next base: position 11,344 of record SJYV01034511.1, on the reverse strand, counting down.
CAGCTGAGACACCAGGGAAGGCCAAGAGCAGTGGAGTGGGGAGCCTACGCCTTCTCCAGCGGATCTTCCGGACCCAGAAATTGAACCCGGGTCTCCTGCACTGCAGGCCGGGTCTCTACCAGGGGCCAGGATGCTCTACCTTCCACTGACAAACATCGCTTGTAGGGCACCACCAGCTTTCTTACGACTGACAACACGTTGCCTAAGAGAAGGCACCGCCTGCCGTGTTGCTTGGGAAGTGGCAGAACCGGGGTTGCGGCANGGGTCTCTACCAGGGGCCAGGATGCTCTACCTTCCACTGACAAACATCGCTTGTAGGGCACCACCAGCTTTCTTACGACTGACAACACGTTGCCTAAGAGAAGGCACCGCCTGCCGTGTTGCTTGGGAAGTGGCAGAACCGGGGTTGCGGCAGGAAGGACGGGAGCAGGTCCCTCTCGGTCGTCTGTGCCGCCCACGGGCAGACACTGGGCCAGGACGTCCCTGCAGACCCGGCGGTTAAGACTGGGCGCTTGCGCTAGAGCGGGCCCGGGGTTTGATCCCCGCGCGGGGAACCGAGATCCCACTCGCCGCAGGGAGTGCGGGCGCCCAGCCGTCCCGACTCTCTGAGGATGTGTTCTTAAATCAGAGCGCTTCCGGCGGAAGCCTCACCAAGGCTAACTATTCCGTACACTATTTCTGCAACATGCCTTTGAAATCAACTTGTGAATGAACGAAGGGGCGGGAAAATGACTCCGCAGCGGCCACGCTGGGTGATGCAGGCCGCGTACGCCTCCCACGACGACCCGCCCAGAGCCCCGCCGGTCATGTCTGGGCACCGACGGCGCTGCGTGGTCAAGCTCTCAAGCCCTCCGTGGGGTCTTTTGAGTTGAAGGCACGTGCATCATCCCAATGTCACTGAAGAGAATAACCAGTCAAGGAAACCAGAAATTAAAAGCTCTTTCCAGAGTCAGAGCAGGACTGAAGGGCCTTAGTAACAGCGCGATTCTCAGAGCTTGCTGACGGCCGGGTGGGCTAATCTGTCCCGAGTGGAGTCGCATGCTCTCGTTGCCCAGCGCGGTATCAGGGACGAAGCGGGGCGGGGCAGAAGCGGTGCGCTGAGTCAGGGGCCTCACGGCTGCCCCAGCTCTGCCCATCTGCTTCTGATATTTCCACTAAGTTGCTCTTTTCCATCATTACAATGGAACTAATAAAAATCATATCCAGTGCCAGCTTGCTGTAAGAATCAAATAATATGATAATAGCAAAGGGGATCTGTAAATAGAAAAGACCTACAAAAATATTAAGAAATCTTTTTTTTTTGGTCCCTTGAATGTTAATATATTCAGAGTTTCCAGAAGACTGACGTTTAGCCAATAAACTGGATCGTTGTTTCCCCTTGTCTAGTCTGTCTGCCATCTTTCAGCATTCTGGCTCTGTTCTTGAAATAAGAGGGTGAACAGGGCTCGTCCTGCCTCCACATTTCCTGTGCCACTTGCCTTGCCAGAGTCTCCCTGCTGACCAGACATCCTTCATTACCAGGTAGTATTTTAATGCTCCATCCTGACGTGTGTAATTCTTAAATAAATGCAATTTAGCAAATTAGCCAAATAGTGGGAGTTATGATTTTTTAACTAAGATTTTTAAGTGCTGTTCTGTACTTGGTTGAATCAGAAGGGGAAAAACAGCACGTTCTGTGAATGCATTTTTAAGCTCACTAAGACTCGGTACATGTAAATAACTCTGGACTAAAGGCTTGGAGTGTCTTCTTTCAGCATCACAGAACCTCGGGCTGCTATTTGTTTAGCTGCTTTGCTGGCTGGTTTGCATAGAATAAAGGCCAGGTGTGGTCACATTTGTTCCTTCCTAGAACTTATGCTGTCACTAAGGCTGACTTGGTGAATGGAAGCAGGTGTAACAAGGAACCAGGAGAAGGATTCATCATCTCGTGGAGACCCATGTCTCAGGTGTATCCCTGGATTCTCAGGAAATCACTGTGACATACAGGCTTCCCTAGAGAATCTACATTCAGCCAAGAGAAACTAAACGGAACATGACTCTTAACAGCGTTACCTCCAGATCAACACCAGCGTGGGGGATGGTCCTGGAGCTCAAATGGGTGAAAACGGTTTGGCTTCCAGAGAGGACCGCTCAGAGGCAGAGCCGGCTCTGCAGCCCTTGCATGTCGGATGGCACGCCACCCCGGACTCTCCATTCATGAAACTCAGACAAAGGAAACTTTGTGCCTCTGATGCAAGACTTTTAGCAAACTGTTTGCACATCAGATTAGACCGTTTTGAGTTCTCCATGTAAAATGAGATGCCAAAGAAGCTCCTGTGTCCCTCACTCCCAGAACCTAAGCACCTGAGGTCAATTCCAAACTAGCTCTGGTTGTTCACATGATTTTTCTAAAGTCATTGGCAAGTCAGACGCTGAGTCTTCATGTCTGACCCCCATAGTCAGACATCCCCAAACTTGTATGTTCTGGAGATTTCACCATGTAGATTAATGACATTACCCTGATTTGAAAAATCACCTTTGAGTATCTACAATCAGGCAGGTAGAGTCCTGGATTTCTAGTGAATTCTCTTCATCGTAGGAACCTATGAGGAAATTAACTGGCAAATCCTGCGGGACATGGGCCACTTAAAACTCTGCAGAGTCCCCTTTTATAAGCACAGTTATTTGCTGTGGCTTTGGCCAAATGACCACCAGGTTTCAGAAAGTAGCCCTACTATGATTTACTAAAAGTTAACTAAAAAAAAAAACAAAACACTATAAGGTATATGGCATGTCATTTCAAATCCAATGTTCTTAGGTGTGAAATTCCCAATTCTGTGTTGCATGAAATGTAAATTTCTAAATGGAGAAATGACTGATTTGTTCATGGTTCCCTTGGATGAAAGCATTCAGTGAAATTAGATAAAGTGCAAAACAGATGGAATGAAAATTAAATTGAGAAATTTTAACGAACAAACGATGAATGTGTAATATAACTTGTTCATAAAATGCAACAGTCTCATTTGCAGTCTCCCTAGTACCATATTGTACTGACTGAAATCATATTCTAGGCTGTGATAATACTGTGATTAATCACGTTTATTATGGAAATGCCTTGTGACTGCTGACCTTTCCCACTTTGTTCTTTATAGGAAAGTGCAAGTCAAAGTGGAAAAAATCTAGGAAAGTCAATAAATGAGTAATTGGAACCTTTCTTTAGTGAATCAAACATTGCCACCAAGGGAAGATCTTGCATTCATAGTGTACACACATACTACCTACATTGTTTATTTTCAGTTTGTTCTTTTCTCTTCTTTGCAGGTGGCCAGAGATGTGATAAAGGACCGCTCTGCTTCGTCTCCTGGCTGAATCAAAGTGGGTTCCAGCTTTTGATCGTCCTTTGGCTTTGTCTGGGGGAAATAAAACTCATTAAGCACCAACGAATGTATCATTTGACCCCAAGAATGTCATTTTGGCAGTTCCTTCTCAAGAGCACACAGTACGTGGTTTTCAACACCCCAAATTATCTGCTGACTTCTAGTGAATTTTACAGTTTACATATTTTTATCTTCATGCTAACATCATTTCTTTCAACGAAAGTAAAACATACAGGAGCACAGAGAAACTTTCGAATAGTTCAGGAAAGCATTAAATAAAAAGTCTTACTTCTTCCTTCCTGCTGTTTCACACTGACATCCTTAACTGGACTGTCAACTTTTTTTTCTTATTTTTTCCCAGAAAAATATCCAGTATGTGTGCTATATCCACCACATTCATACTTATTCTTTGCATAAATGGAAGTTTATAATAAAACTGTTTACATATTACTTTTCCACATCAAAATAATATAAATCATTTCTAATGTGCACATTAGAGTTTGTCATTCTTTTCTAGAGCTAAAAGTGTGCCACGATAAAGATATAATTAGTCTTATTTTCTTTACTATTTCCCTATCATGAACATGTAGATTTAATCTGCAAAGAAAGTTCTTATGCATAGCACTGTGCATTGATGTGCCAAGGTATTCAGTAAATAATTTGCTAACAGTGGTTCTGCAGATTTTAAATTTTGGTGCATATTCCAAATTTAATTCCAGCAACTTATATTCCCAGCAGTGCTGAGTGGATGTGTCTGCTTCACCACACACATCAAAATTATGAAATATATAAAATAAGTGTTGCCTGATATTTTGTGGAGAAGGTGATGGCACCCCACCCCAGTACTCTTGCCTGGAAAATCCCAGGGACAGAGGAGCCTGGTAGGCTGCAGTCCATGGANTGTGTCTGCTTCACCACACACATCAAAATTATGAAATATATAAAATAAGTGTTGCCTGATATTTTGTGGAGAAGGTGATGGCACCCCACCCCAGTACTCTTGCCTGGAAAATCCCAGGGACAGAGGAGCCTGGTAGGCTGCAGTCCATGGAGTCGTGAAGAGTCGGACACAACTGAGCGACTTCCCTTTCACTTTTCACTTTCATGCATTGGAGAAGGAAATGGCAACCACTCCAGCGTTCTTGCCTGGAGAATCCCAGGGACGGGGGAGGCTGGTGGGCTGCCGTCTATGGGGTCACACAGAGTCGGACACGACTGAAGTGACTTAGGAGCAGCAGACTGATATTTTGATAGCTGAAAATGCCATAAAATTGTTTGGACTTGCATTTTTAAAATGATGAATGTGAATAAATTTCAGGTATATATTTATTGCCCATTTGCATTTATTTTTATGAAGTCTCTTCACATTATTTTTGCCAGTTTTGAAATTAGCTTGGTACCTTTCTATCTATTTTTATGAGCTTTTGTATCTTAGTCACCATTTTCTTGTCACATATGCTGCTGAGAATGCTCCCATTTTGTTACTTGACCTTGGATTTTATTTATGCAGTATAAAAATTCCACAATTTTATGTTGTCAGGCTTATCAGTATATGAATTTGTGGTGTCTAGGCTTTATGTCCTGCATAGTCAAACTGTCTTCACTCAAAAATTAAAAAAGGAAACAAAAATTATTAAAAAAAAATTATGCCTGCTTCCCTCCAACATGTTTGTGTCTTTTAAAAATTTTTTAACATTTAAATCTTTAATTCAATTGGACTCTATTTTAGTAAAATTAGGTAAGTATCCAGCTATTTTATTTTCTTTCCAAAGGTCTACTGCTCAAGAGAAATAAAAAGTTGATTGTACGACCTAAAGAAACATTTAGTCTTTATTTGGTCAGTTGGTGAACATTCAATTTCATGCTATATAAATTGTATATATATGACAATAATTGTCCTAGCTATGGTTTTCCCAGTAGTCATGTATGGATGTGAGAGCTGAACCATAAAAAAAAATCTGAACGCTGAAGAACTGATGCTTTTGAACTGTGGGGCTGGAGAAGACTCTTGAGAGTCCCTTGGACTGCAAGGAGATCTAATCAGTCCATAAAAGGAAATCAGTCCTGAATATTCATTGGAAGGACTGATGCTGAAGCTGAAGCTCCAATACTGTGGCCACCTGATGGGAAGAACTGACTCACAGAAAAAGACCCTGATGCTGGGCAAGATTGAGGGCAGGAAAAGGGGATGACAGAGGATGAAATGGTTGGATGGCATCACCGACTCGATGGACATGAGTCTGAGTGAACTCTGGGAGTTGGCGATGAACAGGGAGGCCTGGCGTGCTGCAGTTCATGGGGTTGCAGAGTCAGACACGACTGAGCGACTGAACTGAACTGAGAATAATTGCAAAATGTAAAACTTGAAAGCTTATTTTTCTAAGGTTCATCATCAAATCTCTGTAGTGCTTGGAAGGCTGTCTGATTCCTCTTCATAAAACTTATTTGAGAAAAAAAATGACTTGGTTTCATTGCCACACTGAGGAAGTCATCTAACTATTATTGATGGCCCACGTGCCAGGGCTTATTCTAGAGCCTCGGTATAAATAAATTTCAATTAATTCTCATCCTCAATGAGATAAGCATTATTACCCTCCATTCACAGAGGAGAGTACTGGAAGGCTGATAGTGACCACATGGCCACTCAGGGAACGGGCCAGATTGGTCTAAAGTCTCTACTTCCACACGCAGCCCGGGGCCGTTAGTGAATTAAATCCATACTCAGATGCTGCTTGGTGTGAAGTGGCCCACAGTGAGTGTGTGTCACAGTCACAACCCATCTGACTCTGATCTCTAGGTGTTTCAAGGCCTTTAATGACCTCCCATTCTCAGGCCACAATGGGATGCTTTCAATGACTGGAAAATAAGATGTTTTATTCATTGCAAAAGTCTGATCTGATGTTACATGTTTTTTTCATTGCTCATTTTTTGCTTCGAACTTTGAGGGAATATTAAAATGAAATGATGTATTACTATAGACATGAATTAATAAAAACAGATTAACAAAACACGACGCAGAAGATCAAAAGTGGTCCCGTTCTTTTTAAAACGCCGGTGAACAAAGCCCATTTCCTTGTACTACTAAAAGTTAAGATTTCATCTTCATGTGTTCATTTTTTTTTGATCTGCATAGAACTCTCATAAACTGCATCTGAAAATGTGATTATTAATTCATCAGGGTGTAACTTTAAATGTACTTAAATTGGATGCCTGCCCAAGTTTCACGGCAACGTCTTTAGGAACGCAGTTTCAGCGCTAACCACAAGGTGGGCCAGATAGAGACCTGGGACAGTCAGCGAGCCAACTCCCATCTCCGTGGAGACGTTTAATTATGGGTGAGACTTTCCAAATCAAACAAAAGCAATTTTATAGTCCTGAAAGAGAGGCCCTCAGAGGGAAATGTCAAAGAAATATGTCTTGGCATTGGCTCTAAGCCGAAGAAAGTAAAAAGTTTTCCTTGAAAAGTTTTGTTCACAATTTAAATGTCTTCAAGACTGGGATTGAAAAATCATTCCACATAGGTGATCTAAAATCTCCCAAGCAAAGGATTGAACTTAAAATGATTCTGGATTGGTAGCTCCTTAATGAAAAAACATCATAAATAGAGTAGGAAACAACTCATTAAATATATATATATATATATGTGTGTGTGTGTGTGTGTGTGTGTGTGAAATCGCTTCAGTTGTGTCCAGCTCTTTGTGACCCTGTGGAGTGTAGCCTGTCTATGGGATTCTCTAGACAAGAACACTGGAGTGGGCTGCCGTGACCTTCTCCAGGGGATCTTCCCTACCGAGGGACTGAACCTGCACCTCTTACGTCTCCTGCACTGGCAGGCAGCTTCTTAACCACTAGCACCATCTGGGAAGCCCTATATATACATATTTAGTGGGAATAGCTAAGCACTCCAGTACTCTTACCTGGAGAATTCCATGGACAGAGGAATCCAGCGGGCTGCAGTCCATGGGATCGCAAAGAGTGGGACACGCCTGAATGGCTAACACTTTCAGTTTTACTTCCTACACACAGAACAGTCCTGACAGCCACGTCCGTGATTTTCACACACACACAAACACACGCAATATACACTGAAAACACACGTGTGTGTGTGTGCATAACCAGAAATAAGCCACATGTCCATAAAGAGAAAAAGGCATAAATGCTGATACAGTCATGACGTAGGAAGTTAAAGTTCCATGGAACTAGACTTTGGATAAATAGAAAATGAAGGAAGTAGTGTCTACCTGCTAGCACAGAAGTATCTCACAATCGTAATGTCAGGTAAAAAAGCAGTAAATAGACGAGCACCGAGAGCGTGGCAACGTTTTTACAACGTTCGCAAATGTGCATGACTGCCTTCCTCGCGGAGCTAGTGGCAAAGAGTCTGCCTGCCAGTACAGGAGACGCATGAGACCCAGGGTCAGGCACAGGGTCGGGGAGATCCCCTGGAGTAGGACGTGGCACAGCGCCGGAGTATTCTCGGAAACAGTCAAGAAATGTGTGAAGTTGTTTGGAGCGGCATTTTTAAAATGATGAACGTGAATAGGCTTCCGGTGTATGTTTATTGTCCCTTTGCATTTATTTTTATGAAGTCTCTTCACATTCAGTTCAGTTCAGTCGCTCAGTCTTGTCCGACTCTTTGCGACCCTCTCCGCATCATCTGTGCCAATTTTAAATTAGCTTGGCTCTTTTCTACTTTTAAGAGCTTTTGTGTCTTAGTCATCATTTTCTTGTCACATATGCTGCTGACATTGCTTCCATTTTGTTACTTGGCCTTGGATTTTATATTTATGCAGCATAAAAATTTCACAATTTTATGTTGTCAGGCTTATCAGGATATTCATTCAAGGATTTAGACTTTATGTCTTGCATAGTCAAACTTTCTCTGGAAAATTCTGGAAATCCTGGAAAATTCTACATGCAGAGGAGCCTTGAGGGCTACAGTCCATGGGGCTCCCAAAAGCCAGACATGACTGAGTGGCTGAGCAGGCACATGTAAAAGGAAGCAGCACATCATCTGGGGGAGGTGTGTGTGCTGCCAGGCTACCCACGGTTGCACGTGATACGGGGAGATGTGTGTGCACACGTGATACGGGGAAATGTGTGTGCACACGCGATATGGGGAAATGCGTGTGCTGCCAAGCTACCCACAGTCACACGCGCAGAGCAAACTGCAAAGAGGTTGGAAAACAAGGCCTTTAGCTGGGTCCCCATGCGGCTTACTAAATGGAATTATTAAAATTCTATTTTGTAAACTGGATTTGGAGCATATGGGTTTTTTAAAAAATAATATTTTTAAATTATATAATGTATATATTTTGAATGTAAAAATGTCTCACAACAAAAGACTAAAGTAGTGATGGGCCCTTTGACAGCGAGATCTGAACAGATTCTTCCATTAGGGGTGGGACTAGGGGTGACGCATCAGTTGCTGAATGGCTCAGGGTTAAGATCTGAAGGCGGAAGAGTTGCTGATGAGATGGGGGAGCAGAGGGCAGAACATCCCTGAGAACAAGCAGGTGAGAGTCCCGGCCAGAAAGGGGCTCGCTGACTGGGGAAACTCAAAGCAGTCCCGGAGGCCTGAGACACAGAACGGGAAGGAAAGGAGAAGCAGAGCCCGGAAGGCCACCGTGGCACCGTGTCAGCCACTCTGAGCTGCAGACAAAACTGGGGATACAGTCTCTAGCCAGGCAGGCACGTGCCCTGCGGTTCACAGCTGAACATGCAAGAGCCTCCCAGACACAGAATAAGCCCGCACGGCCACTTCCACAGCTATGACTCTGCATACTAGAAGGGAACACAGAGGAAACAGTTACAGAAGCAGAAAGCAAAGGCAGGGGAGTCCCTGAGAGGCCAGTGGTGAGGACTTGGCATTTCCACTGCTGTGGGCCCAGGTTCAAGCTCCAGGTGGGGAATTAAGATCACACACACACACACACACACACACAAGTTCAGAAAATGTATGATCAATAAAGCAAAGAAGATAGAAGAATTAAACGCTTTTGGCAGTTGTGTTCCAGGGCAAGACAGAGACAACACCAACAGTGTTCAAGCCTTTTAAAAGGACCATAAATTTAGGAGACTTTTAAGATGATGAGATTCCTTTGTGCAAAAATTTATCAAATAGTTTTCTAGATTAAATGAAAACTTTGGGGTGGGTAGTTAATTACCAAAATATGTCCCCAAAGTGGTAAAAGCCTTGACTAGATCAGCAGCTGTGGAACAGGTAGATAAAGTGGGCTTCCCCTCCGTCCTGCTTATCACCCCTGCTAACCAGGTGGTCTTAAAAGTCAATGTCATCAAGCCCCAAAGGAAAAAAAAATTCTTTCAAAGCGTCAGAGAACAAAGAAGTCTGAAAATTTCTGAATTTAATCTACAAGCCCAGAAAACTGTGATACCAAAACTAGGTGAGGATAATACAAAAAGACAAGTATATACCACATTGAATATGCATGAAAAATCCTAAACAGCACATTAGTAAGCTGAATACAGAAGTGTATTAAGAGAAAACACACCGTGCTTATTTGGGATTCATGCCAAAGATGGCTTCATTTTAGGAAATCATTATATAATTTAGTAGATTTATAAAGAAGAAAATCCATGTTAATAGCTCAGTAAATGTTTTTTTAAACATAACTCAATATATGAAAAAAAACTCTGCAAACAATAAATGTTGGAGAGCGTGTGGAGAAAAGGAACCCTCTTGCCCTGTTGGTGGGAATGTAAATTGATACAGCTACTATGGACAGCAATGTAGAGGTTTCTTTGGAAACTAAAACCAGGGGGTGATATGTGTAAAATTATGGCTGATTTTCACTGTCGTACAGCAGAAATTGGGCTTCCCAGGAGGCGCTAGTGGTAAAGAACCTTCCTGCCAATGAAGGAGACCTAAGAGGCGTGGGTTCGATCCCTGGGTGGGGAGGATCCCCTGCAGGAGGACATGGTAACTCACTCCAGTGCTCTTGCCTGGAGAACCCCATGGACAGAGGCCCCCGGCGGGCTGCATGGGCTGCAGACAGCCAGACAAGACTGGAGCAACTTGCACACACGCACGGCAGAAACCCAGCACGACACTGTGAAGTGATTTCCCTCCAATTAAAAAAAATTAAAATAACCAAATTTATGTAAAAAAATTAAAACTAGAACTACCAAAAGACCCAGCCATCCCACTCCTGGCGTATACCCTGAGAAAGCCTCAATTCAAGAGGAAACGTTCAGCCCGGGGCTCACTGCGGCACTGTTTACAGCAGCGGCCACATAGCTGTCCATCAGCAGGTGAACAGAAAGAAGAGATGGTGCATATTTATAGCGGAGCACTACTAGGCCATGAAAAGGAACAAAACTGGGTCGTTTGTAGAGGCGTGAATATGCTTCCCTTTTAAAAATAAATTGTAATAAGCAAGCAATAGAAGAAAGGAATCTTTAGCTTGATAGAAAATATCAATCAGTAATCAAGGGAAAACTCATTTAATGAGATGACATTAGAAACTTCACAGTTTTTGCAATTTATTTTTATTTTGGAGTGGGGGGAGAGACAGAATTTCCCCTTCAAAATGAAAAATGAAGTCAATGTAAACCCATTATGGAAAGTGTGGAAAATACAGAAAAAGTTAAAAAATAATAAGGATGCCTGGTTGCTTTCAGTATCAGTGATTTCATGCATTTCCTTCCAATTTTTCTCTGCATTTTTTTACTAACTCGATTGTAATCACATAAGATATACACAATTATTCCTTAATATTAAAAAATGATACATGCATATTTTACAAAATTTAAGAATGTAACAATATAAAGCAGGCAATGACTCTCTTTCATTAACACCACCTCCCAGCAATAACTTAACATTTTTAGTGAATTTCTTATTTGATTTTGTGCTAGGCTTTTTGTGGTTTCTTCACATCACTGACCTCATTTCATGTAGTTTCAGTTCAGTCGCTCAGTCATGTCTGACTCTTTGCGACCCCATGAATTGCAGCACACCAGGCCTCCCT
>SJYV01034510.1:10493-22672 GCA_006410875.1 Neotragus pygmaeus | reverse complement strand
TAGACGGACTTTAGTCGGCAAAGTAATGTCTCTGCTCTTGAATATACTATCTAGGTTGGTCATAACTTTATAAACTTAGTCCTAACCATATACAAAACTCTTTCCTCATGGTTCACTTTTCACAAACCTCATCACTTTCTATACCTATTACTGTGTTTTTCCATTCTAAAAAAGCCACCTAGAAGTCAGGCTTACTTCCTTTTCCCTTCACAAAATGCAGTTCCATTCCTCATAACTTCTTTGCTGAAAACACACTCCCTACTTCCCTTAAGCAACCAAGAACTGACTTTTATTAGCATTTTATGGATTGGTGAGAATAAATACCAGTGATAATTTCTAAAACCTTTGTTTTCTTAGAACATTTTAGGATGGCGCCAAACATCATTCATTTTTAATCCCAAATCTCTTTAGTTTCTCTGTAAGAGGAAATTAGTGTTCAGTAGTAAATGTTTCAAAATCTTATGTTATTTGGAAAATGACTTAGCTATGTAATAATAGACTTCCAACACTTCAGTTCAGTTCAGTTGCTCAGTCATGTCCAACTCTTTGCGACTCCATGAATCGCAGCATGCCAGGCCTCCCTGTCCATCACCAGNATGTTTCAAAATCTTATGTTATTTGGAAAATGACTTAGCTATGTAATAATAGACTTCCAACACTTCAGTTCAGTTCAGTTGCTCAGTCATGTCCAACTCTTTGCGACTCCATGAATCGCAGCATGCCAGGCCTCCCTGTCCATCACCAGCTCCTGCAGTTCACTCAAACTCATGTCCATCGAGTTGGTGATGCCATCCAGCCATCTCATCCTCTGTCGTCCCCTTCTCCTCCTGCCCCCAATCCCTCCCAGCATCAGAGTCTTTTCCAATGAGTCAACTCTTCGCATGAGGTGGCCAAAGTACTGGAGTTTCAGCTTTAGCATCATTCCTTCCAAAGAACACCCAGGGCTGATCTCCTTTAGCATGGACTGGTTGGATCTCCTTGTAGTCCAAGGAACTCTCCAACACTTAGTTTAGCACAAACAACCCTTAGAAGTTCAGGTTACCCCAATCTGGAGAGACAATTTTAGACAGACATTTCTAAAGCATCATTATTCTTAACAGAGTTTATCTAAAGGCTCATATCTCATTTACGTTTTTTTAGAAGTTTTTTCACTGGAGGTAATTTCCTTGCTGACAAACTTGCAACAGATATAATATTTAACTTATATTAAAACTAAGTACAATGAAAATATTCTGCTTAATGTTAATTACTCTTAGACATGTCTACATTATTTAGATCAGCAAATAAACATTAATATCAGATATTTAACACTGAATATTTCCCAGTTCACGTGAACCTGAAATTCATTTAGGTTAATTTGTCTTGTATTTAGAATTATTTGATTTGTAAGCGTCTACTTTTTTTTTTAAGGCCAATTAGTTTAGAGTTCTTTTACAAACTGATCTCAGCAATCAGCAATATTATCCAAAAGAACAAAGACACACACTGAGACATACATAAATCCAAATAGACACAAGAGATTATACAGCTTTGTTTTCCAAACTTAGTTATGAATAAAAAATGGTTGGAATAAGATTTTTAAAGGCTTTGTTCCTCTTTTTTTTCTTTTTGGTTTCAGAAATTAGATATGGTCTAGATAAGTGATGCCCCCAAAAAAGTTCCCCCCCGCAAGGGGTTCCCAGGTGGAGTGTGGAACCTTACAATGAGCAATTCCCACATTAGCTCAAGCTGTTTGTACCAGATGTCTGTGCACTCAAACCAAACCAAACCAGAACTTCACCAGCCAGGAGTCACACTGCAAATGAAACAAAAGGCAAAGAGATGCCCAGAAATCANTGGAGTGTGGAACCTTACAATGAGCAATTCCCACATTAGCTCAAGCTGTTTGTACCAGATGTCTGTGCACTCAAACCAAACCAAACCAGAACTTCACCAGCCAGGAGTCACACTGCAAATGAAACAAAAGGCAAAGAGATGCCCAGAAATCAAAAGCCAAGTGGCAAGAATGCCCCCAAAAGATGGTAAAGTGATACCCAGAAATCAAAAACCAAATGGCATAAATGTCAAACATGACTTCCCATTTCGACTAGACCTGCGACCTGGCAAAGTCAGTGCTAGCAGCTCTTTTCAGTTTTGCTATAGTTTCAAGCAATTTCTTGTTGATTTTCTGCAAAGAGGTTACTCTATCATTTTCTGTTTTATAAGCTTCTAGATACCAGTCACAATAAGCACAGCCAGCCTTTTCTAATTGTGTATGCAAAGAATATCAATTTTAGAATATCAAAAGGACCCCAGTTTGGCCATTTTAGCTTGAGATCTCTTTTAGTATAATTTCTCCAGTTAACTAGGTACTTGTAAGTATGAGCTCCGTACGTATTGTACAGGAATCTGGTTAGAGCTTTAGTCAGAGCCTGGCTTTCTGACACTCTTTTGTTTCTGTTTTTGAGAGATTTTGTTTCCCATTTTAAGCTGAATTTGTCGGGGATAAAAATCAGTAGTGAACTTGTGTAGTGGGCCCATGTGCTGCCTGTGAGCTTAACTCCTCCAGGAGTCACCCCAGAGTCATTTCAGCTTACATGTCTTGGATTCTGCCTCTGGCAATGTAAGACCACCGCGGCTGCTCAGGTCGCTGAATGGCCAATTCTTATGTGTGACCCCCAGACAAGCATTTCAATTAATGAATGGATTTCCCTATGGGACCACTGCATGGTAGGAAGACTAGGCCTCCACCACTCCCATAAATTTCTCAGCCACCCGAGAAAACTGAAACTGGCTGGGAGGAGTCTTGTCCCTTTTCTTCAAAGCAAAGCTCTCATGTATTTTCCTCACTTTTAACCTGAAAAATTCCGTAAAGGCAGTTAAACTGAGGAAAAGTGTCCGATCAACCTCTTACTTAACCACTCAGCCAANACAATGCCTAACTTTTGTTCTACATCAGCTATACTCCTCAGAAGCCTTGGGGCTTATTTCCACATTCTACTAGACTCAAAACCGGTCTAAGGTTGAAAAATATCTAGCCATGTGGAGAGAATGGGGAGAGAGTTCTGGAATCAGTGGAAACAACTCACCCCCTCCTGGAGTTTTTAGGAGTCAGATCCCACCATCACGGCTTCTTGGCACTGTGGCCGTGGGGAGTGGGTCTCTCTCGGCCTCAGTCTCCTCAGCTGTTAAAACAGGGATTATAATGATCCATACCTTATAGAATTTTGAGAAGGAAATTAAATAATCCATGTAAAGTTATATGACATGGATTAAATGAAAAAATAATTGAAAAATAAATTCTTAGAAAATTCCATGGTGGTCCAGGAGTTAAGACTCTGAGTTCTCATTGCCAAGGGTCTGGGTTCGATCCCTGGTCCGGGAACTAAAATCCCATAAGCCATGCACGCAGTGCAGCCAAAAAATAAACTGATACTTAGCTTATTGCCTGCCTCCCAGGAAACCCTCAATAACATTCTGGATATTAGCCTTGAATTATGGTGGGGTCATCTCTTAGTTGGCTTCCTTGATGGCTCAGCAGGTAAGAATCCCATTGCAACACAGGAGACCCCAGTTCAATTCCTGGGTTGGGAAGATCCGCTGGAGAAGGGATTGGCTACCCACTCCAGTATTCTTGGGCTTCCCTTGTGGCTCAGTTGGTGAAGAATCCGCCTGCAGTGTGGGAGACCTGGGTTCGATCCTTGGGTTGGGAAGATCCCCTGGAGAAAGAAAAGGCTACCCTCTCCAGTATTCTGGCCTGGAGAATCCCATGGGCTATATAGTCTGTGGGGTTGCAAAGAGTCGGATACGACTCAAAGACTTTCACTCCCTCATCTCACACTTGCTTCCCTGATGGCTCAGTGAGTAAAGAATCTGCCTGCAATGCAGGAGAACACAGGAGACTTGGGTTAAGTTATTAGTACTATTACTGTTCCCACTGATATTGTTGAAAGGTTTGTGGCTTTGGGCAAATCGTTTCACTTCCTAGGCAGTGGTTCCTCTCCTGCAAAACAAGTTTACTAGCTACTTGAAGGGATTGTTTCAGGAGTAAATGAAGTAATACATACACAATTCTTCTTGACACAGTGTCTGACACATGATAAGCAGTCTCCATATATATATATATTTTTTGGCCAAGCAGCAGGCCATGTGGGATCTTAGTTATTCAACCAGAGATCGAACAACTGCCCCTGAAAGTGAGGAGTCTTAACCACTGGACCACCAGGGAAGTCCCTGACACATGATGAATGTGAAACAAATGGTAGGTATAATATCTACCTGTGATACCTGTAAGAAACACAAAAGGTCATAATAGTATTTATGATGATGTCACTCTGCAGGACTTACGTGCCTTTAGGAGCTTCTTCTCGGAGTGAGTGGCACGTATGCCTGCAGCAGCGCTGTTATTGTGAGTGACCATGTGAATGATCCGGGTAGTATTAAAATTGCCGATGCTACAGGTCAGAGGTTCTGATTCGTATGGTTAGGCTGGAGCTCGGGATTCAGTGTTCGGGATCCATCCATTGGCTGACAGGGTAGCAAGTGACCCCAGACACCCACTTGGGGCAGTAATGTAGTCCTTCCCTAAAAGCAGAGCTGTTTGGCATGAGGCCAAAGAAGTATTCATTAATTAATTGATTTGTTTGTTCATCCATCAAGGAGTTACCCGTGCCTGTGAGTTCTAGGCGCTGCAGAGGAGCTGGCCATGCAGAATCCACGCAAGGCCCGCACCGGGGACTACAGGCTGCGGTTCTGAAGACTGAACCAACAGGTTCTGCATCCAGCTGTGACAAGTTTTGACTTCTCCCTTCTCTCCGAAGCCAGCCTGCAGGTTTTGCAGGCTAGTTGTGGATAAGAACACCTACTTCTGGTGTTTCCTTTAAGGATTTTGGCAAGGGAGGGCAATAATTAGCCTTCTCTAAAATGGCTCAGGGCCCCGAACCTCAGCCCCTTTGTAATGGGACCTCTGGCTCCCCTTCCCCATGGCCCCCAGGTCTCAGTGGCCCCACTGTCAGAAGGTTTCAAAGACCATTTGGAATTACTTAGCCCCAGGGTCATTGGGCCTCTCTCCAGCCCACTGAGATGCCCAGTTTCGCCATTTTCCAGTTTCAGCTTCGCTGGATTTGTTCATTTGTAATAGCAACCAAATGTCCCCCAGGCCTAAAAGGCCCTCTTTCTCGTTCCCCTTTTTGACGAGGCTGTCTACATTAGCTCCATGCCCCTCGGAACAACCTCTCATTGCAAACCCACCTAATTGATTTCTCCAGACTCTCTGTTCTTGCTGATTCGTCCTAGACAGCTCATTATCAAAACTGGAAGTCTGAGTAGGGAACACGCCCCACTCACTCACTGTGGCCCCGTTCAGGGGGAACAGGGTGTCATCTGGGTTTATGAACCCCCGGAATCCAGAACCATGGCTGCAAGGGCAAAGAAAGCCTCTGGGGGGCTCTAAAGCAAGAGCCTTGAAAGGGACATGGACTTGAACTCTCTACATCTTACCACTCACTGTAAACGTTGAAAGTATTAATGTTTCATTATGGAAGAGCTTCACACGTACGCAGAAGGAGGAAGGATGGTACAATGAAACGTGGCGATTTCATTACTAACCTTCATATCTATATATTTAATGTTATTGAAGTCGAGTTGATTTACAGTGCCGAATTAATTTCTTCTGTACAGCAAAAGGACTCAGTTATTCATATATATATAAACATATTCTTTTCCATTATGGTTTATTAAAGGATATTGAATATAGTTCCCTGTGCTATACAGCAGGACCTTGTTGTCTATCCATCCTATTTATTACCCAGCTCCAAACATCGACCTTTCAAACCCTTCAAACTCTGTATTTCTGCCTCCCAGTATTAACTTCTCTCTGTATACACAGCATTGTTTTAATGTGTATGTAACACACACACAAAGAGACGCATACACATAAAGAAAATGGAATCCTTAAAATATATACTACTTTAAATATACTTTCCTCCCATAAACTTGGATTTTTAGTGACTGTGTAGTAGTCCATCTATAGCTAAAATATCATTTTACCAGTCTCCCATTTTGGCACATCTAAATTCTCAATTTTTGTGTGTGTTATTGCATGTTTCATGGCTATGGACATTTTTATATTAAAATATCCATATTTCTGGGGACTTCTTTTTTTAAAAAAATAATAATTTTATTTAGTTAGTTAATTTTTTTTTTACTGTGCTGGGTCTCTGTTGCTGTGCAGGCTTTTCTCCAGATGCGGTGTGCTGGCTTCTCGCTGTGGTGGCTTCTCTTGTTGTGGCGCTTGGGCTCCGGGCACACAGGCTTCCGTAGTTGCAGCTCCCGTCCCGGGCTCTAGAGCACAGGCTCAGCTGTTGTGGCGCATGGGCTCAGTTGACCCTCGGCATGTAGTTATCATCCCGGACCAGGGATTGAACCCGTGTTCTTTACCACTGAGCCACCACGGAAGCCCTTTTGGGGACTTGTTTAGAAAACTTTTCTAGAAGTGGAACAGTCATCGTGTGCACTTTTAAAACTAAACTGCAAACTGCCAAAGCACCTTCAAATGGGTTGTTTTCATTTACAGTCCCCCCAGTATTGTCAAAGAAAGCTTGCTGTTTCAGTTAAAATCAGTTTCCTGAGGCCCCCGACTTTGAAGGGCCCAGAGACTTGGCCTGTAGTTCTCACTGTACATTTCCTTCCCTAAATAAGAGGGCTCTGAGGAGAGAGGAAAAGAGGGGATGAGAAACGGCGATGGGTGTAGTGGAAAGAGAAAATGACAGATAAGAAGAAAGGAAGGAGGGAGGCAGGGAAGGATGGACCATACAGGCACAGGGAAAGAGAAGATGGGATTGAAAGAAGGTGGGAAATGGGAGAGACCAAGAGAACAGGGATGGGGGTGATTAGTCCTTCTGCTAGAAGCTGCGGTGAAGGAGGCAGTGAGAGGCAGCAGACCATTGGTCATTATTATTCTAAGAAAGGAGATCCTGTGGGTCCAAGAACCCTTCACCGAGCTGCTCACCCCGCCTGCTGTTCTGGCCACCCCACTTGAACAGATTCCACAGGCCGTGCCCACCTGTCCCTGAGGGAGACATCCTAGAAACCTTCACATTGCAGTTTGTCAAGAGGATGCTCTGTGTTTGTAAACACAAATACCGTTCGGAGAAAACAAATACAAGGGAAATTTATAACAATTATGTGGTGACTCTTGCGGGGTGGGATGGGGGTGAGGAATGGGATTGACAGGATAATCCCTTAAACTTGACTGCGCCCTGGCAGGGAAGACCACACGGGGAGCCAGGACCTGTCCCACCAGATTCCTTGGAGCACAGAGCTTCACTCCACCGTGACCTCCCTCAGGGATTGTTGAAGGTCAACAGGTATAGCAGCATGGGGTTTAGTCTGTGTAGATGCAGATGGCAAATGCCTTTGTTGTTCAGTCATTGGCAGTGCTCTTGGTAAGTGCCAATTTGTAGTTGACACAATGAAGTAGCCTATGAAATTACCCAGCCTTATAAAAACAGACAACCTCATACCCTGGGGTCACTCTCAACTGAGATGGCCCACACTCTGTCTGTGGAATGTGTTTGTCTCCGAATATATCTACTTCTTAACTATCACTTTTTCTCTCACTGAATTCTTTCTGTGATGGAGACATCAGGAAGTTTCCTGAGACCAGATCTGTAAGCTCAGTTAAAACATCTTGGGTTCAAGTTCCAATCTGAGCTATATTCATTCCATTTTCAAATCCTTGTCCTACCACTTTATTGGTCTTTTCTTGAACAAGTTACTTGATCTTTGGCCCTCAATTTTCTCATCTGTAAAAATGGTTAATTCTTACTTTTCAGGATCATAATTACAGATAATCTATAAAGCAGTTAGCATGGTGCTTGACAGCAAGCTTTTAGTAAAAACTGTCATAATTGCTGTTTTGTGTTGATATGTCTATTGTTGTAGGGCTTCACTTTTATGCAGTTCCAATTTTTACTTTTTTTTCTTGAAGTAAGTAAAGATCCAACTATAACCCCNTAAAGCAGTTAGCATGGTGCTTGACAGCAAGCTTTTAGTAAAAACTGTCATAATTGCTGTTTTGTGTTGATATGTCTATTGTTGTAGGGCTTCACTTTTATGCAGTTCCAATTTTTACTTTTTTTTCTTGAAGTAAGTAAAGATCCAACTATAACCCCTGTTTTGGAATGCAAATTCCAGCGTCCAACACCCAGTGAGGCCAAACAAACTGAAGCATTAGAGTATGGAGCAGAGGAAGGTCTGCAAGGCCAAAGATGGAAAACGGGTGGTTCATTCTAAAAAATACCCTGAGCGCCTCAATAGCTTTTGGGGAGAAATTTATATACACAACATTTGGCATGAGGGCTACAGGATGTGTAAATTTCTTCTGATTGGTTGGTTGTGAAATAATGGTGGTGTTCCAGGAATCTTGTGCTCAGCCTGAAGTTACCATCCTCCACCTGGGTGAGGGCATTAGTTCCTTCAGAAGAACTCAAGAGACATTGCTATGTGTATCTGATGAGGGACCAGGACTCTGCTTTGTTGCTGTTCAGTCACTCAGTCCTGTCCAACTCTTTGTGACCCCATGGACTGCAGCACATCAGGCCTTCCTGTCCCTCACCATCTCCTGGAGCTTGCTCAAACTCATGTCCATTGAGCCGATGATGCCATTTATTTTTACCAGAAACCACAGTACAAAATACAGTATACACATATATAATGGAAATAAAAATTTTATATGAGCAATACTTGCCCTCACTAAATGCAGCACATTGCTATTTTATTTTATCCTCTCCT
Source organism: Neotragus pygmaeus (assembly GCA_006410875.1). Lineage (NCBI taxonomy): Eukaryota > Metazoa > Chordata > Mammalia > Artiodactyla > Bovidae > Neotragus > Neotragus pygmaeus. The sequence continues at coordinate 13,900 of SJYV01034510.1, read as the reverse complement.
GTGCCATTCTGTTGCATTTTATTTTCTTTGCGTCTATTTAATTTTTAATATCCTGTTCAAAAGTCACTAAATTGACTTCACAGCCCATTACTGGGTTCCAGTATGTGGTTTGAAAACACTGGGTTAGGAGCCATGTGAGTTTGAGAGTTGGAGTAAAGAGAGGTGACTTGGGATTCTTGGCTTCAGAGATGATTGACACAACAGAGATGGAGGGTGTATTATTTTGCTAGGGCTGCCATAACAAGGTACAACAGAGTGGGTGGCTTAAACAGCAGAAATATATTTTCTCACAGTTCTGGAGTCTGGAAGTCCAAGTTCAAGGTGCTGGCTGAGTTGGTTTCTCCTGAGGCCTCTCTCCATGGCTCGTGGATGGCCACCCTTGCTGCCTCTTCACATGATGGCTCCTCTGGTGTCTCTGCCTCTTTTTATAAAGACAGGAGACTTACTGGGGTCGAAGCCTGCCCTAAAGGCATTATTTTAACTTAATTGCCTCTTTAAAGACCTTATTTCCAAATATGGTCACATTCTGATGCAACCAGGGGTCAGAACGTCAACACATGAATTTCAGGAGGACACGATTCAACCCAAAACAGAGAGAGGGCATGAGGATATAAGCCCTGCTATGGTCTTTCCATAGTATGAAAAGGCAAAAAGATAGGAAACTGAAAGATGAACTCCCCAGGTCAGTAGGTGCCCAATATGCTACTGGATAACAGTGGAGAAATAACTCCAGAAAGAATGAAGAGACAGAGCCAAAGCAAAAGGGAGTTGGTGAAGGACAGGGAAGCCTGGCGTGCTGCAGTCCATGGGGTCACAAAGAGTGGGACACGACTGAGCACCTGAACTGACCGACCGATGGTCTTTCCAGTAGTCATGTACAGATGTGAGAGCTGGACCATAAAGAAGGCAGAGCACCAAAGAACTGATGCTTTCAACTGTGGTGCTAGAGAAGACTCGTGAGAGTCCCTCAGACAGCCAGGAGATCAAACCAGTCAATCCTAAAAGAAATCAACCCTGAATATTCATTGGAAGGACTGATGCTGAAGNGCAGAGCACCAAAGAACTGATGCTTTCAACTGTGGTGCTAGAGAAGACTCGTGAGAGTCCCTCAGACAGCCAGGAGATCAAACCAGTCAATCCTAAAAGAAATCAACCCTGAATATTCATTGGAAGGACTGATGCTGAAGCTGAAGCTCCAATACTTTGCCTACCTAATGCAAAGAGCCAATTCATTGGAAAAGCCCCTGATGTTGGGAAAGATTGAAGGCACAAGGAGAAGGGGACAACAGAGGATGAGATGGTTGGATGGCATCATTGACTCAATGGAGATGAGCTTGAGCAAACTCTGAGAGATAGTGAAGGGCAGGGAAGCCTGGCGTGCTGCAGCCCACGGGGTCACAAAGAGTCAGACACGACTGAGCAACTGAACAACGACAGCATGTTTAAAGAATTAAAGAAATATATGACAATAACAATTCATCAAATATAGGATATCAAATAAAAGCAATTTTTTAAATCACTCCAAGAGATAGTGAAGGACAGAGAGGCCTGGTGTGCTGTAGTCCATGGGTTGCAAAGAGTCAGATATGACTTAATGACTAAATAACAACAACAAAGTCTTCAAGGCAGAGGGTGATGGTGAGGCTGTAAGTGTTGGAAAGGGTGCGTGAGTCTTGCAAGGGGCACTCAGCACTTTGGGGTCCCTCTTCCCTCCCACCCTTGGAGGCTTGGAGACCCAGAAAGCAGCGTGCTGCTGCTACATCAATTCAGTCGTGTCCGACTCTGTGCGACATCATTGACGGCAGCCCACCAGGCTCCCCCGTCCCTGGGATTCTCCAGGCAAGAACACTGGAGTGGGTTGCNTGGAGGCTTGGAGACCCAGAAAGCAGCGTGCTGCTGCTACATCAATTCAGTCGTGTCCGACTCTGTGCGACATCATTGACGGCAGCCCACCAGGCTCCCCCGTCCCTGGGATTCTCCAGGCAAGAACACTGGAGTGGGTTGCCTTCTCCAGAGAGCAGCATACCGACCTTAATTGATCAGTGTCTGGTCTGCATTTAAACCTGGAACCGTTTTGTTATAGCTTCTTATTAAGTTGATGAAGACATAATCTATTTTTATTCTGGAGCAAGGAGCTTGTGAAAGTTTTTGAAAATTGATTTTCTTAACCAGCTAATCAAAGTGTAACAAATGAAACAGATTGGGAATGGGGAAATGAAGGGAAGCAAGATTCAGTGGTTGGGGATCTAAGATTCCCATGTGCCAAAGAGCAACTAAGCCCACATGCCACAACGAAAGATCCCACATGATGCAACAAAGGCCTGACACAGCCAAATGGAATGCCTAACATACTTTGTCCTTGTGCANGGAGAAGACTCTTGAGAGTCCCTTGGACTGCAAGGGGATCCAACCAGTCCATTCTGCAGGAGATCAACCCTGGGATTTCTTTGGAAGGAATGAAGATGTGTATAAGAGACAGCAGCCAAATGGAATGCCTAACATACTTTGTCCTTGTGCATTCAGTAAGTACCTACTGGGTACAATGAACCTCATGTTTAGTCAGAGAGGAGAAAGTATATAAAATTAAACCACAATCACAATAATAGTTGAAGAAAAAAATATGTGTCATTTTAACTTTGTGCAAAGCAACAATGCAGAAGTGCTTACAGATCTTAGACTAAATGAAAAATGAGAGCATAAAGCCTGTTACAAATAAATTACTGCTATCTTCGTAGTGGTTCGTGACACGGTACAGGAGACAGGGATCAAGGCCATCCCCATGGAAAAGAAATGCAAAAACCCAAAATGGCTGTCTGGGGAGGCCTTACAAATAGCTGTGAAAAGAAGAGAGNTGGAGAAAACAACTTACTACTTAAAAACCTGCAAAAAAAAAAAAAAAAGCCACAGCACAATACAGGATTTGTTCGTTTTATGAAAGAAGGCTACTGGGCCTGCTATAACTTAAGTGGGTGAGAGCGGGAAGGAGAAATCAAGAGAGACCAAAAAAAGGATCCTGGGCACAGGGTGGGGTTGTAAAAACTGAAAACCGCCCAGAGTCAAGTAAGAGTACGATCTGTACCTACAGTCGGGGAATCCAATAGCCGAGGGCGCGAAAAAGGTGCGCGGTTAGAATAACTCAGCGGGATGGGGGAAGGGCAGTCTGCAAGCCGGAGGTAGAACAGCTCCCTCCAGTCAAGCGCAGGCCCGCCGACCAGGAACTTCAGGAAAGCCCTGGCAGCAAAACCAACGTACCAACAGGCGATCGGGCAATTTCACCCGGCCCAGTGGGTTCCGTAAAGCTGAAAAGTAGGGACTATGTGAGCAAGCCGTTGGGCGATGGTGCATAGAGGAAAAAGGGGAAGGTCGAGGCGAAAACTTACTCAAAATTATTGAAAAAAAAAAAAAAA
>SJYV01034509.1:0-13367 GCA_006410875.1 Neotragus pygmaeus | reverse complement strand
ATGCAAAGAGTTGATTCATTGGAAAAGACTCTGATGCTGGGAGGGATTGTGGGAGATGTGTATAAGAGACAGGATTCCAGGACCTTCCCCTCTATGCCCCACCACTACCACCACCCCACCCCCACCCCAAAATTCTGATTATTGCAAGAAGAGATTCAGATCTTTCATTTTCCCAAGTTGTTACTGACTTGAGTGTTTGGATTGTTTACTCAATAAAAATTGATAAGAGGCCAGAGAAGAAATGCAAGCAAGGCTTTACTGGGACTCCTGCTTTAGCCTGAGGGAGTGAAAACAATTTAGCAGATATCCCTGCTTACTCTCTGAGGGGGCAGGCTCACTCATTAAATGAGGTGAGGGTAGGGGCCCCTGTCGACTGGGCTGGTGGGGGTGGCTCAGGTGGGTCTATGTGCAGGGATCAGGCCTGGTACCCAGTTTTAGCTCCTAGCTCCATCTTTTTGTGTTTTGTTATTTGTAATTTGCCCTAGCTGCTGCATAGTGCAGTTATTTTTAGCGCCTTTTAGTTTCTTTGTATTCTGTTACTCAAGGACTCAAAAACACCACTTTGTTGAGAGCTTTTTAAAAAAATTATTATAAATGGAGGTTCGGTTTTGCCACATGTCCATGAATGTTCACAGAAGCATTATTTATAAAAGTCCCAAAGTGAAAATAACCTAAATGTCCATCAATGGAGGAAGGGATAATCAAATTGTGATATATCTACAGTGGAACATTATTTGGTCATAAAAGGAAATGATACATTTTCAAGCTGAAATTATCATGCTAATTGAAATAAGAAAGTCACAAAAGGCCACATATCACATGATTCCATTTATATGAAATGTCCAGGATAGGTAAATCTGCAGATGTGGAAAGTAGGTTACTAGTGGGCAAGGGCATGGGGAAGAACTGCTAATGCCTGTGGTCTAGGGGGGAGAAATGATTAAAATCTCCAATTACTTTCAATGGTTACACAATTGTGAGAATATGCTAAAACCCCACCAAACTGCACACCTTAAAAGAAATTTTATGGTATATGAAGTACATCTCAATGTAACTACCATTTTTTTTAAGAGAAAGAAATTATATTTACAGAATATACAGAATTACATTTTCAGATTTACGGTGTCCTTGGAGAGGCGAAAGAACCCTGCTTAGGGTGAAATAGTGAGGGATGTTCCCTAGGAACTGCTGCAGACCCGGTCTACCGAAGTCGTCCTGTCTTGGCCCCCATGTGCTGGGGACCACGCGTTACTGTGCCTTGAATGCACTGCCACCCTTGGCCCCGGGAGTCCACCTTGCTGCCTTGAGTGTTTCTGATTCAAAGTCTTGGGTAGAGTGTCTGATCAGAAAGTTCTAGGGCATGTGCGAGGAAAGACTACCATTCCCTGATATGCAAAAGTGACTCAGTCTCTTCCACGGTGGAAGCAAGGCCACCAAACGCATCAGTGAGGGACCCCAAAGGCAGCAACGTGGTCAGTTGCTAGACTGCCAGAAGAGAGTGGCCAACGACATCTACAGCATTACATTATTTTCAGACTTTTTCTGAACTTCTACAGACGAGAACAAAACAATCTAAATCACAGTTTCTGTCCTCTCTCCCAATTATGACTTCCTTGCCCCTCAGCTGTTCCCTGAGAATTGCCTATACTAAATCTCCATTTGCTGCCAAGCTGTATTTCTAGTGGCATGACCAAGACATTAGCTCTTAGGGTTTCATACTGTTCCAGGGTTATTTAATTGCAATAGGAAACTATTGAGAATGAAAAAGCTTTTATGATAGGAAGTCTGAGCAGTATAGTGGAAACAGAGCGGGCCTGGGACAAGGGCAGTCTTGAATATGAATTTCAACTCTGACCTCCGGTAAGTTTCTTACAGTCTGAGTCTCATCTTCTGTGTCTGACCATAAGGTTAATGTTTACCTTCTAGGGCCAGCCTGAGTACTAAAGGGGGTCATATTTTTAAAGTCCACAGTGCTTGGGCCAGCGTCTAGTAGATACTCAGTAAATGGATCTGGTGTAGGAGTGCATCAGTGACACTAAGATACTTTGAGGCGGCAGTAGCTGCAGGCTAGGATGTCCTTGGTCACTGCCCGAAGCAGGTACCTGGGGAAGAGTTAGGCCAGACACCCCTAACAGAGCTTGGAGGCCAAGAGAGACTTAAAGGACACCCAGCGTGAGACTGAGTCCATGTCTGAAGATGGTTATGCTGAGTGTGAAGTCTCTTGCACAGTCTGCTCTTTTAAATGCAGATCAAGCCTCTGTTCTTACGTCTTCAGCTAGTAGTAAGACCACTCCTATTTTCAGGACCCTACAATTTCCACTTCAGTTAACTTCATTAGAAAAAAGTAAAAAATCAACACCAGATTCTGTGAAGGAAGTTAACGCATGTGCATTTCATGATGGCTCAGAGGGCAGAGTCAACAGAATCTATCCCAAGAAATAGAAGATTAAGAATATTAAGAACCAGGTAGCTATAAAGATGGCCTTGGGAATAAGGACCATCTGTCCTAAAGGCTGCTCAATTATTCATTCATTCATTCAAACACGGACATGAAGACTACTATGTACAAGCGTGCTAAGTCCCCTCAGTCGTGTCCGACTCTTCGCGACCCCACAGACTGTAGCCAGCCAGGCTCCTCTGTCCCTGGGGCTTCCCAGGCAGGAACACTGGAGTGGATGCCGTCTCCTCTTCCAGGGCCCAGGGGTCGGGTCTGCGTCTAAAGAGTCTCCAGCGTCTGCAGGTGGGCTGTTTACCACCAGCGCCAACTGGGAAGCCCTGAAGACTGCTGCTGCTGCTGCTGCTGCTGCTGCTGCTAAGTCGCTTCAGTCGTGTCCAACTCTGTGCGACCCCATGGACTGCAGCCTGCCAGGCTCCTCCATCCATGGGATTTCCAGGCAAGAGTACTAGAGTGGGGTGCCATTGCCTTTTCCAGCCCTGAAGACTGCTTATAGTATATGGGGCCAAAGATACTTTCCCCTTCACCTCACGTTTCTACCACATGGGAGGCAATGGGGTTCAGAAAACACCACCCCCAATATTACAAGCTGAAGGAATTTGAGGAATGACAGGTCCTTTTCTGATCTTCCCTTTACGCGGGTCATAAATTTCTCTTGTGGAGGAAAGGAACATTCTTATCTCAGAGACAAAGGGACACCAAGCAGAATGCAAACAGACCTTGCTAAACGTCCCTGGTTCTCTGTGCCTCCCTCCTACACTTTGTTCTACCAAATTCCTCCACGACTGTCCCCTCTCACCAAACCCAGCATAAAACCGTCAGGTTTAACCAGTTCTTCGGGTCTTCATTTCCTTATGAAGGCTCCCAGGTCGTAGAAAACTTAAGTAAATCTATACGCTCTTCTTCTCTCAATCTGTCTTTGACTGTTAAATTCTCAGACCCCATCTGAAAAGGTCAAGGAAAACTCCTCCTGTGCAAAGACAACCATCAGTGTAACACCTCTGACTTTTCACTCAGACACACACACACAGACACACACGCACGATTGAGAGGGAGCCTCAGGCTGGGTGATGGAAGCTTTTCCCCTTGTATATCGGGGTTTTGATCTCTCCAGCTGTGGCCGTGAACTTGGCCTCAGCAGATGAGTTTAATGGAAGGCAGATAAGGGAAAACACAAGCGTGCCCACTGCCCGCCACCAGCATCTTGGGCCACCTCCCCAGGCGCCCCGGCCTGACGCTCACTTTCCGCCCACGAGACTCTTCATGCTGGGACTGCATACAGCTCTTTCCCGAATGGCCTGGGGCTTCCTCTCTGGACTAGAGCCTCTTCCTGCCTCCTTGGCCACATTTCCACTCCGAGAGCAGGAGGCTTCCTGTGTCACGCCAGCTTGCAGAGTCTGTCTGGCCTGTGGACCATTCTTCTGGCCTGAACCCGCCTTCCCGCGGGATCGCAGCACCTGCTTCCCACAAATGCCCCCCGCCCCTGGCTGGGGCTGCCCCTTCCCGGGTTACTGCCCCTCCCTGGGATCTGCCCAGGAAACCCTGGAGCTACCCTCTCCTCCTCCTCCTTTCCAAAGTCCTGGCAGATGAAACGGGGCAAAGGGACTAAGCGGAAGGGTTAGGAACTGCGGGAGACAAAAGGAGCCTTTGCCGTCAGCTGCCGTCTCCTGCGGGCTCTGGCCTCTGACGCCGTCCTGTTAGCGCTCACTCACTGATCCAGAGCGCAGGGGGCCCCCCTTCCCACCACATGCGCAGCAACTTAGCTGCCTGGCTGTGCGGACTGCAGACTGTAAATAAACCAGGAGTCTAAACTTCTGCGGGCAAACCAAAGCGCAGAAATGATGGTAATTCCATTCCTAACCCATTGACGTGCAGGCATCGATACGAATCGTGTTCCTGCTCCAGCTGTTTCATTGTCACGAATCATCCTGGGAGATAAAGCCATCAGGATACATAACCAAACAACCCCCTTCCAGCTCCCACGCCTCCCCAGCTGCCAACACAGTCTCGTTTAAGTACAGCAGAAAATCTGGTGAAGCGACGGGGATTGAAGGTCCCCTCCCTCCCCCAGTGATTCACTGTCTAAAATGGATATGAACTGTGATGTTCCAAAGAAAACGTCAGAAATGATAAGCTATTGTGGCAGGATGGAGCTGGGGATTGTTTCAGAAGAACATGGATCCGGGGCCCTCAAGTTCTCCTGCTCGCTAAGATCAATGCACGTCAGCTTCTAAGTGTTGGATCTTATACAATCGTTCAGCAGATGGGCTACAGCCACGATTTTGTGCAAATGTAAATTATCTCCTAAATGAAATGTGCTTGAGAGACATACAACAGCCTCAAATTTCCAAACATAGAGGGGGAAAAAGCATCTCACTCAAGTCCCATTATTTACTCAGCTGGTTTTGCATGAGAGTTTCCGAGCCAATGTTTTGAAGAATCTACCTCACGGTCTGAGGAACAGGGAGCGGCAGGGTGCTCAGTGTGGAATTCTTTTTCCCAGACTTCAGCAGCAAGCCCACGCCAGAGACAGAGGAACTTGGCTATTCCCTGGGCAGAGTTCAGGAAGGTTCACATTCTTTTTTCTTTAACATACTTTAAATCGAGGTTTAATTAACGTGCAATGAATGGGGACAGCACTTAGATGTCCACAGGGATGAATTTTTACAATTGTCAAACACGCGTGGAACCAACACCCAACGCAAGATGAAGAATGCACTCACCACACCAGAAAGGTTCCCTCCCTGTCCCAGCCGGGCGGCCACCAACTCACTTTCTGTCACTATAGAGTTTGTTTTATCTTTTCCAGAATGTCGTGCAAGTAGAAACATGCAGGAAGAACTGTTTGATGCTTTTAGATTCTTTCTTTCAACCTACTGGTTTTGGGTAAATTCACGGAGGTGGTTGCAGGTATTCACAGTTTGCTCTTTTTAAAACATTGCTGAGTTGCGTTCCATTAGAAGAATATATTGTCAATTTATCATCATATATATTATCATTTACCCGGTTATCTCTCTGTGGACATTTGGATTGTTTCCAACTGTCGGCTCTAATTCAATGGAGAAAGGAAAGTCTTTTTAACTTTATAACTGGAACAACTGAATTCATGGGTAGGAAAAAGCTCAGTCACTCCATATACGAAAACTGAATCAGAATGGATCACAGACCAATGGGTAACGCCCACAGAGGCAAAGCTGCTAGAATAAAGCATAATAACCTCATGACCGTGGGATGGGCAAAGAGGTCCTTAGCATACAAAAAGCACTAATCATTAAGACATAAGTTGGATGTCATCAAAATTTTTAATTATATTTAATTAAAATTCACAAAAGGAATAGACGAATCACAGATGGTCTAAATATAACACATGTATCTGATAAAGGACTTGTAACCAAACTATGTAACGAATGCTTACAAACCAACAATGAAAAGACAACCCAATTAAAAACGGCAAAAGACTTAGATACTTCACAAGAGATGTGGAAAAGACAAATCAATTCTCAAGAAAAGTGCTTAACACCTTGTAAACCAATTTTTAAAATTTCTATGTGGAATTCTTCTGATAGGCCCCCATTCCCCCTTTAACACTGGAAAACTGGATATAAAATGCTAAATGGAAATGAATCTTGCCTTCAAAGATTTAGTCTCTTAACCCTCCCAGACTCTCTGCTTGGTAATTACAAAGCACTTTTCAGAATTGCTGAGGTGAACAGGCCTGCAGCCGCCAGAGCCCTCTTTGTGTGGTTTGGTGTTGCAAAAGGGAAACATTCAGAGAGCTGGCAGCCTTGGGCCACACAGGGGAAAGGAAGTGGATGGCTTGTGGGCTTTGGGAAGAGCAGGTGGGAGGGGAGGGAGAGGAAGTGTACGGGGCTGCAGCAGCAAAGGGCTGGGAGGCGGGGTGGGGTGGGCTCTGTTCAAGTTCAATGTCAAGTTCAGGTTTGGTGTCGCTTTTGAAAGTAGAGGAAGATAAAAATCTCCTAAAGGCTAAGTCATCGCCAAGCCTTTAAAAGTGAATCCCCTATAGGCTCCAGGTTTCTTCCATGTGACTGGACTTGGCCAGTCTTCCTAAGAAGAACAGCGTTTATAATTCATCCAGTACAACTTCTTATTGAGCACCTACCACATTTCAGCGTCTAAAACAAGCACGGTAAATGCATAGATGCACAGCACACGTCATTAGGAAGCTTAACAGACTCCAAACAGGCGGTTTTTTCATCTCGTTAGTCAACTCTGCACAAGAGGTAGCCAAGGAAAGTGAATAGTGACAGAAGTGCCCCCAGCACAGGGCATGCAACGCACTGGAAACCCGCTGCTTCTTAGGGAGGTGTTTTTGTCACTCTCTGAGTCTGGGAAACTGCAGGGGAAAAGGCCAAACATTTTATTTGGATCTTGACTAGAATCCAATTGAGATTAGATTTCAGGTGAAAACAGAGTCTGCTTTCTAAACACATTTTAAGGACTGTGGCAAAGTGGAGGAGAAAGTACTAAGTGTGCTAAGAAGGAGGGAAGCTCTTTGAGAATGGCGTTGACTCAAGGGTGTGGGACTTAACAGGGGCACAGTGACACCTGATCACGCATGGTTCACGTGTGAGGCCCCATATAAATTCAGCAGACAACCGATTCTCATCTAGTTCAAAATGCAAGTGAATAAAATATAGCAGTGTATTTTCTGTAACTCAAAAGACCCCAAATATCATTCCAATATAGAAAGTGAAAATGAAGTCGCTCAGTCATGTCCGACTCTTTGCCACCCTGTGGACTGTAGCCCTCCAGGCTCCTCCATCCGTGGGATTCTCCAGGCAAGAGTACTGGAGTGGGTTGCCATTGCCTTCTCCAGGGGATCTTCCCAACCCAGGGATCGAACCCAGGTCTCCTGCATTGCAGGCAGATGCTTTACCATCTGAGCCACTATAACCAGTATGAAATTTACTACTGGGCATTCTGTGTCCTTTGTTTTTTTAATACCAATCTTTTGCAATCAGGGCACGTCTCCGTTTGGACTGCATCTCAAGTGCCCAAGAGCCACGCACAGCTCATGTAGTGTAGGAGCTCATGGCCGCTGCTATCCTGGACAGAGCGGATGCTGGGTCTCACTGCTCAAGCTTGGTCTGGCACTGCTTTTGCACACGCGTATTTTCTTCTCAAGAATGCAGCTCCTTAGGGACTAGCCCAGTAGTCCAGTGGCGAAGTCTCCACACTCTCAGTGGAGGGGGTCCAGGGTCCATCCCTGGTCAGGGAACTAGATCGCACAGGCTGCAACCAAGAGTGCATGCTGCAACTTAAGATCACGCACGCGGCGACTAAGACCAGCACAGTCGAATCAATAAATAGGTCTTTTTTCAGGAAAGACTGCAGTTCCTTAAAGGCAAGATGGACATCAGCTTAACCTTGTAACTTCCACAGTACCCTGCCTAAAAGGACTGCTTATTAAATACTGGTGAGCTAAACTTAATTGAATAAAAACATCAATTGTCTAATTTAGCCTCCTGAATTCTTACTCAAAATGTTACTATTCTTTAAATTGTCATTTTGTGACTTAGAAATGTATGTTGCTCTCTGCTTAATTATCTTGGGTGCATGCCGATCTGGTTTCCTGCAGTGTGTCTATCTGCTTTCTTTAGAGGCATCTTCTATCTTTCCTGTAAATCAGGAATGAGGATGCCATTCTACTCCACCTCCCTGTTCCTCCACACTCTGCCTCCCAGGAATGATCCCAGAGTGGGAGGGGACAGTGGGACACAGCCAATGACAGATGCCACTTGCGTTTCCCACACCTGTTGGACAGAACCCCTGAAGTGCTTGTTAGAGACACAGATTATCGGTAAAGGCAAAAAAAAAAACAAAAACAAAAACAAAAAACCCCACCACCAACAAAAACACCTTAATAATACTTTATCATTTTACTTGGAAAAATTTCAAAGGTGAAATAATACATACCATTTACAAAATATCTTTGAGCTTGACTTATTTTTGATCCTTAACACAACCTTAAGAAATCCAGAGGGTAAATGTTAGGTATGCCTCTTGACGTGTAAAGAAAGCTGACTGGCTGGCTTGGGTGGATTGCCTCAAGTCACACAGCTCGTAAGTGGTGGATATATTTTTGAACACAAGCATTCTGACTCCAAACATCTTTCAAAAGTTTAAGCCCAACAGCGTTACATCGTGCACGTGTGCTAAGTCAATTCAGTTGTGTCTGACTCTGTTTGACCCTATGGACTATAGCCTGGCAGTCTCTTCTGTCCGTGGGATTCTCCAGGCAAGAATACTGGGGTGGATTGCCATGCCCTCCTTCAGGGGATCTTTCTGACCCAAGGATCAAACCCACGTCTCTTATGTCTTCTGCATTGGCAGGCGGGTTCTTTATCACTAGCACCACCTGGGAAACCCAATTAGACGTCATTTCCACCAAATAAATTATACTGGCTCCACTCCTGTCTTGCTAATTTTTAGGAGTGAGCCCCCTTCAATGTGCCCTCCAGAGAGTTCTCTGAGCGTCCCAATGCTACTTCGCACTTGCCCGGGAGCAGGTCCCCCCAGCTTCTGCTTTGCCTGCCTTGGGATGGGACTCTACTCTGAACCTCTACCCACGGTGGAGCGCTCGCGGCTCCCTCGGGCGCCTCTGCCCTCTGCTGGCGGTCGTTGCTCCGAGCACCTCTCTGGCCACCTTTGGGGCATTTTTCCAACGTGGAATCTGCCCTCCCTATTTTACCCAAAGCATTGCAGGGACAAAACGGCTACTCTCAACCAAACTCTGCTGAAGTGCTGCTCCTGGGACAGAAGAAAAAGATTAAACAAAGAACAGTCGAGAATTTCAAAAGTATACGCGGTCGTGTGCTGAGCTTCCAGTCTGAACCCATCCTCAGTTTCAAACACATTTGGTAGGTTCTCAACCTACCTCCAAATGTACGTGTCAGCTCCCAATTGCTATATATGGAGGCCTAAGAAAAAATGACATGAAAGTGCAGAGAAAAAAGGGGCTTCCCCCTTCCCTTTGTCTTGGACTTCACCTTTCAGGTTCTCATTTCCTGACCTAATGTAGATTAATGGAATTGACGAGGGGAACGACTACTTGTCTCAGAAATTCCTCCTCCTCTATGGTGTGGAGAAAAGGGAGCCCTCCTCCACTGCTGGTGGGAATGTAAATTGGTGCAGCCGCTTTGGAGAACTGTATGGAGGTTCCTTTAAAATCTAAAAACAGAGCTACCACATGATCCAGCTGGAGAAGGAAATAGCAGCCCTCTCCAGTATTCTTGCCTGGATAAGTCCTCGGACAGAGGAGCCTGGCGGGCTACGGTCCATGGGGTGCAAAGGGTCGGCCACGACTGAGCACATCGGCGTCAGCACGTGACCTGGCAATCCCACTGCTGAACATATATCCAGAGAGGTCATGGTCCAAAAGGACACCCGCAGCCCAGTGGTCACTGCAGCATGTCTGTAACAGCCAAGACGTGGAGGCAGCCTACCAGTCCACCGACAGATGGATGAGGATGTGACACACAGGTACAGTGGGATGCTACTCAGCCACTGGAGACAATGAACTGATGCCATTCACGCAACATGGATGGACCTGGGGATTAGCACACGAAGTCAGACAAAGGCAAATAGCATGCGATATCGCCTTATATGGGGCATCTTGAAAAAATGACACAGATGAGCTTATTTACAAAACAGAGTCACAGAATTATGGTTACCAAAGGGTAAAGGTGGAGGGGAGGGATAAGTTGGGAGCTTGGGATTGACATACACACGCTGCTGTATTTAAAATAGACAGCCAAAGAGACCTACTGTATCGCACGGAGAACTCTGCTCAGTATCCGTAATAACCTAAAGGGGAAAAGAATTTGAAAAAGAATAGATGCAAGTGTATGTATAACTGAGTCACTTTAATGTACACCTAACTGGCACGATATTGCTAATAAACTATATCCCAATATAAAATTAACATTTAAAAAGAGTAAGGACCTTCTCCTTCATGAGAACGTGCATGGCCTTAGGCGAGACAAATACTACCCTGAAAAGTGATAACCCAACATCCCTTCATTGTGGGGTCACATCACATCATCTATCTAGTCACTCCGTCGTGTCTGACTCTTTGCGACCCGCCAGGCTCCTCTGTCCATGGGATTCTCCAGGCAAGAACCCTAGAGTGGGCTGCCAGTTCCATTCCGGGGTACCCAGATTCAAATGAGTCTACTCCCCCAACCCGCTTCCTGCAGGTCAACCTTAAGTCTTCGAAGCCCTCCTGTTGCCACAGACACTCAGACCTAGATCCCCTCCTTGTTCCAGAATATACACAACTCTCAAGAACAGGCAATATCTTACACAGAGCTATCTAACTCCCTGCTGAGAAAAAGGAAATCTCTCCCAAGCAAATAACAAATCTCTGCTTTAAAAAGACACTTGGTTTGTAAAATCAAGAAAAAGCTGACCTTTCTCAGCCTGAGAAATCTGTATCTGGACCACTAATCCAAGTCCAGATTTTCTCCCCAAAGAAGTCTCTGCACTACTAGCCTGACCTTTGGTTTACCCGCAGCAAAGGGGCTTTTCTGACTAAGGGACAGCCTGCCCCACTGAGACACTTAATATCCACCTCTTAGGAAGCAGCACCTCCTTCTAGCTTTAAAGTGATGCTTTTCCCAGCTACTAAACTCATCAAGATTTCCAAAAACAGATTGTGCTTCTGCTCAGGGGCTGATGCAAGCCCAGCACTTTGCCTTGCATCCCTCTGGCCCCTGAAACTGTGCAGACGGAATAGAACTTCACCTTTGCAGGGTGACTCAGCCAGCCTTGTGAACGTCAGTTACTGCGCTGTTCTAACACCACGAGGCCTTCAGGGAAACTCCGCTGGGCGGGTCAGTTTGCCCCAGTATTTAATGGCTCCAGATAGCTCTCCTTGGAGTTCTGTCTCCTGTACTTTGCTTTCAAGCTGTCACATTCCTTATTCTTGCTGCTGTCGCTGAATCTGTTTCCTAGGCATGATCTTCCCTTCTCAGCCTCATTGTGTGCTGACGATCCTGACATCTGAGCTCAGTGGGAACTGTTTCTAAGTCAAGAGTGTTTATCTTCTAAGTGAGGATCTCAGGCCCTTCCATCTAAGTTAAAAGCATGTTTAGCTCCTTAATGTGTTTCTTCTTTCTTTCATTTCAGTTCTGTTGCTGATACTTATTCACCCACCTATTCATCCAGTACACATTTATGAAGTGGTTGTGTGCTCGGCATTGGTGCCGTGGCACTCAACCTTGGCCACTGGCACAATGGCACTCAACCTTGGCAGCACACTGGATTCATTGGAGAGATTGAAAACTCTCACAGCTGGGCTTCCATCTCCAGAAGATTCTGATGTACTGATCCTGGGGTTGGCTTGGACACTAGAACTTTGAGAAACTTCCCAGGTGACTGCAATATTCAGACTGACATAAGAGCCGCAAAGACAACTCTGAAAACCAAGTGACCTCTCCAGAGGTCTGATGCGCCAGGCCCTGGGCAAAACCATCAGCTTCCTCTCCCCCAGCACCTGGCAGCCATTTCCACCTCCAGGGGGAGTTTCCAAAGCTTTACTTTAACCTATGTTTTTGGCTACTTGGAATATTGGAGCCTTTAAGTATACTCTTTGGATATCTCTCTTTTGAATAATGTATTGAATATATGTTTAGAAAGATCAAACCCTTGGACCCGAGTCTGTTGTTATTGCAGAAAAAAATTTTTTTTCAGTGGTCACAGACTTGCAATCAGATCTTGATATCGAAGAAATTTGAGCCTCTTCCTGGAACAGAATTTCATCTTGAGCTATGGAGGACACAACCTGTTCCAAACACTGCTTCTAGACTTGAAACTTGAGGATCCTCTTCAGCGTGGAGATCTGATCCAGAAGCCCAAAGACTTGTAGCTCTAGTGTTTACTATTCCTTACTGCATGAGCTTGGGTAAGTCAGTTAACCACGCTGAGCTCATTTTAAGTTTTCAGCAATATGTGTCATTAACTTAATTTTATACTCAGTGGGATTTTATGCTCATTAGCTGAGGATTGTTAGTGCATGTTTTCATAGAATTATCACAAGGTAGCATACTTACTGTAAATTGGTGTTGGACTTTTGCTTCTTCTCTTTTGCACAAGTTGAACTTACTTTAATAGATACAGATACATAGATTGATAAAACTTATTCTGAGTCTCTTAGAAGGAATAAACAGTATAATTTTTAATATTGGCATAGAATTTCTTTTGTATTAAATATTTAGCTTAGGACTGGGAAAGTGTGTAAAGGCGCAGTGTTTTAGGGAAGTAAGTCCAGCCTTCTGAAAGGGAGATAAAGATTTTTGGGAGCTGCAAGGGCCTAGAAAGTCCTCTTTCTCTACCTGCTACACACAAGAGAAGAAGCCCTGGCAGTGGGCATGGTCCTTCCCAAAGTTAAATGGCCAGAACAGAGTTTGTAATACAACTCAGGTTGGTGATGCTACAGCCTATTAGGAAACGTGTGGTCCCAAAGTTCTATCTGTAGGAAAGACACAGCTCTTACAGGCCTGGGGAGGGCAAGGGGCAGAGACTAACCCTTGTGGTGCCAGAGGAGCCATTCATTTCTATGCACCCAGAGCTGACAAAGGAAAATAAGGGAGAGAAAAGTGAACTGCCGCTTTGAGGCAGGACCATGCCATCAGCCTTCCTCTCCTTCAGAACTCTCAGCCTCAAGGCAACCCTCTCTCCCTCCACACAGCATCGGTGCCTCCCGGACACCTGGGTGGGGCCCGAAGATTCCCAGGCACAAGTGGGAGAGGGGGATGGCCCGGGAGAGGGCCCCTGGGACCTGAAGAAGAGGAGAGTCTAAGGGACCCACGCAGCGTGAGGAGGGGGAGGTGGAAGTAGTGGGACCTAAGACACGTACCTGGGAGGAGACACTGGCAGCTGCCCGTGCGCC
>SJYV01034507.1:0-12527 GCA_006410875.1 Neotragus pygmaeus | reverse complement strand
CTTTTCATACTGTTCATGGGGTTCTCAAGGCAAGAATACTGAAGTGGTTTGCCATTCCTTTCTCCAGTGGACCACATTGTGTCAGACCTCTACACCATGACCCACCCGTCTTGGGTGGCCCCACAGGGCATGGCTTAGTTTCACTGAGTTAGACAAGGCTATGGTCCTAGTGTGATTAGATTGACTAGATTTCTGTGAGTATGATTTCAGTGTATCTGCCTTCTGATGCCCTCTTGCAACACCTACCATCTTACTTGAGAGGAGCTACCCCACGTCAGGGGCAGAAGCCAGGAGGACCCCATGCCCAAGGGGCGGTGGCCAAGAGGAGTTACCCCACGTCCAAGGTCAGGGGCAGTGGCCGAGAGTGTCAGGCTGCGATGGCACAGGAGCAGCTGAGAGGAGCAACCCCACGTCCAATGAGCAGAGGCTACGCGAGCATAGGAGGACCTAGAGGAGCTACTCCACGTTCAAGGTCAGGGGGGCGGTGGTGAGGAGATACCCCTCGTCCAGGGTAAGGAGCAGTGGTTGCGCTTTGCTGGAGGAGCCGTGAAGAGATACCCCACGTCCCAGGTAAGAGTGACCGTCAGGGAAACCCAATTTTTAAAAAAAGGAAAACAGAGTGATAGGGGCATCTACTTCTCAAGATTGTCGTGGCTGTCTAATGAGCCAGGAAAGAGGTAGCCCTTAGTAGGGCCTCAGTCACCTTCATCTCACTCTTTCTCTCTCCACATTAAATTNGGTGTTCATTGGAAGGACTGATGTTGAAGCTGAAACTCCAATATTTTGGCCACCTCATGCAAAGAGCTGACTCATTTGAAAAGACCCTGATGCTGGGAAAGATTGAAGGCAGGAGGAGAAGGGGACACAGAGGATGAGATGGTTAGATGGTATCACCGACTCAATGGACATGAGTTTGGGTAAACTCCGGGAGTTGGTGATGGACAGGGAGCCCTGGCATGCTGTGGTTCATGGGGTCGCAAAGAATCGGACACAACTGAGAGACTGAACTGTACTGATGGGTGTTTAATTTATAAAAAATGCTTTTTATAAAGTTATAGCATCATTAATAATCAAGCTTTAACAATTTATTGTTTAACCCCATACAAAAGCAATGTTACATCTGTATTAGTGTTTTGGATTATGTCATTATAGAAACCCTATTTATCTAGGCAAACCATCAGTGACAGATATTAGCTAATTAAAACAAGAGGGTTCCCAGGTGGCTCATTAGTAAAGAATCTGCCTGCCAATGCTGGAGATCTGACTTTGATCTCTGGGTTGAGAAGATACCCTGGAAAGGAAATAGCAACCCATTCCAATATTCTTGCCTGGAAAATCCCATGGACTTTTTTTCTGCAAAAAAGTCAGACACAACTTAACAACTAAAGAAAAAACAGCAAATTAAAACAAGGCAGCTATAGTTATCATTACAAATCAACAAAGTAGCAACCAAATTCTTTAATGATGGTTAAATTATTTGTCTCATATCAGAACCCAGCCAAAATATGTTTGCTGAAAAGGTGAATTGTATACAGTATTTATTATCCTTCCTCCCATATTTGAAATTGTAAGTAATGTGCATAAAAGCTCTATCATTCAAAATTTACAGTCAGAAAAACCAAAACCTTTAAAATATTGGCATATATAGTTGATCCAGTGGTAAATCCATAAACTAATATTAAGGCCCTATTACTGAAGATAATTGATTGGAAAATCTGTATACAAAAGATAGATGCATAATGACTCACTCCCAAAGTGATGAGCAGTGCTCACATCAATAGACTTGATTTCAAAGGTTTTTCTGAATCATCACAGCAGTCTAGAATTATTTCAGAATACTGTGGTGCATGATTATGAACTTTCAGTTGATTGATTGACTGGAGGGTTCACAACTGATTCTATATCTTGGAACAACTGTTTATCTTCCCAAATCTCACTTTTCCATTTATAAATATAGAATAATAGAGACAATTACTATAAAATATTTGGCATAGAACATTCTATTATTAATTTTTTACTTTTATCTAATATTATATTCTAATTTAATGGATAAACCAAATACAGTAAAACATATTCAAAATGTTAAAATCTGTTCAATTATACTAAAAATCATATTTAATGCAAGGTATCTAAGAGAACAAAGAAATTTCCAAATCTCATGGCTTAACAAAGTAGTTTACTTCTTGCAGAGATAAATTCTGAGCATTCATGACCAGCAAGTGACCAAAGAAATACCCATGAACTTAGCATCCCTCATCTTATGGCTTTGTCATTCTCTAAATTGTTGGTTTGGAAAATAAAGGTACAAAGGCCTGGAACCAGACAATGTCATTTCACCTTCCCTTGAGTAGAACACTGTCACATGACACTACCTAAGAAAATGTGAAAAACTGGGAAAGTTAATATAGCCCAAGAAGAAGTAGAAAATGATTTAGGGAAAAGCTAGCATTGTCTACTTAATTAATTAATACTTAATAAATATATTTATATAAATACATTTATGCCTAAATGAATAAAACTGTCTTACAGTTTAGTTGGTTAGAAGAGAATGACACACAGACAATCTTCATACGATTAGTTAGGTACCTATTGGTAAATTTAGTTATACAGTACACAGAGGGAATGACTGAAGTCCAAAGTAGGTATTTCTTCACTATGAATAAGAAAATTCTTATAACTGACTTTTAAAGTTAAAAAAACAGAGAGGTTTACAAATAACCAAATATAAACAGCAGTAGAGGACATTCTGGGGATACATCAGGTTCAAAACAATTGGGTACTTTTGGGAACAACTTTTGACATAAACTAATTTCCAAATTTGAAAGAGGTCAAGGGCAAGGAATAGATCATGAGGGTTCATGCTTGCTCTTACAATGGGATTTTATCTTATTCTATGATTAATAGGACTCTTAATGAATTTTAAGAAGGGATATGAAAAAACATTAGTCAAAGGAAATTTAAAGGAGATGGGCAAATTAAAAAGACATCCTAAGAATTTGCTTCTCAAGTAATAGGACATAAATTAAGTGGTTGTTAGCAGAAGTGAAGTCAAAAGGAAGATTCAAAATATAGGAAAGATTTAAAAACAATGATTTTAGTGATTGGTTGGCGGGATAAGTATCAGGGAAATTTCTCACATATAACTTTCAGCTGATCAGACTAATTAACTTATCAAAAAAGTACCTTCCCTGGTGGCTCAGATGGTAAAACATCTGCTTGCAATGCGGGGGACCAGAGTTTNGATTTTAGTGATTGGTTGGCGGGATAAGTATCAGGGAAATTTCTCACATATAACTTTCAGCTGATCAGACTAATTAACTTATCAAAAAAGTACCTTCCCTGGTGGCTCAGATGGTAAAACATCTGCTTGCAATGCGGGGGACCAGAGTTTGATCCCTGGGTTGGGAAGATCCCCTGGAGAAGGAAATGGCGACCCACTCCAGTACTCTTGCCTGGAAAATCCCACGGACAGAGGAGCCTGGCAGGCTACATTCCATGGGGTCGCAAAGAGTTGGACATGACTGAGCGACTTCACTTTCACTTTCTTTCACTTTAATTAGTATAGACAGAGGACAGATGAATATTTATGTATTCAAATAATTCATATTTTATGTTATTAACTAAATTTGATACATTATTAAATTTATATTGCTTCCACAAACTATGTGTTAAATCTTAGATTTATAGTTATTGCAACTGTTTCTCTGGAAAAACAAAGGCAATTTTCAGTAAATATTTTATTCTTTATTTTTTAACTAGAAGTACATTTTTTCAAGTAAGTCAGATTCAACAATCAAATGAATGTTCCTATTGTGGTATCAAAGCATAAACAATAAAAACATTTATTGAGAAATATCAGCTTCATTGTGGAATTTTTCTTGCCTGGAGAATCCCACGGACAGTGAAGCCTGGAAGGCAACAATCCATGAGGTCGCAAAGACATGACTGAGTAACTAACACTTTCACTATCATATGTGAAATATCACTGGATATTTCCCTATTGTGTGCATGCTCCATTGCTCAGTCGTGTCTGACTCTTTGCCACTCCATGGACTCTAGCCTGCCAGGTGCCTCTGTCCATGGGATTTCCCAGGCAAGAATACTGGAATGGGTTGTCATTTACTCATGCAGGGGATCTTTCCAACCCAGGGATCAAATCCGTGTCTCCTGTGTCTCCTGCATCAGCAGGCAGAATTGTTTACCACTGAGCCACCTGGGAAGCCCATATTTAGCCAGCTAAATTTTCTACCTGACCACAGCAGGGATAAACATATAGTTTCTCTCTAAGATTTCACTCTGAAATTAACTTTTATTTTTGAATTTCTGATATGCTGATGCTTTGAAATGTTTCACATTTTTTTCTTTTTGTAACAAGAAATCGTGCTGAGGAACTAGTTTCAGATAAGACATCATCTATAAACATCAAAAAATGGAAAAGAAATGCAAAAAAGCAAAATGGCTGTCTGGGGAGACCTTACAAATAGATGTTAAAAGAAGAGGAGTGAAAGGCAGATGAGAAACGGAAAGATATAAGCATCTGAATGCGGAGTTCCAAAGAAGAGCAAGGAGAGATAAGAAAGCCTTCTTCAGCGATCAGTGCAAAGAAACAGAGGAAAACAACAGAATGGGAAAGACTAGAGATCTCTGCAAGAAAATCAGATACCAAGGGAACATTTCATGCAAAGATGGGCTCGATAAAGGACAGAAATGGTCTGGACCTAACAGAAGCAGAAGATATTAAGAAGAGGTGGCAAGAATACACGGAAGAACTGTACCAAAAAAATCTTCATGATCCAGATAATCAAGATGATGTGATCACTAATCTAGAGCCAGACATGAAGTCAAGTGGGCCTTAGAAAGCATCACTACGAACAAAGCTAGTGGAGGTGATGGAATTCCAGTGGAGCTGTTTCAAATCCTGAAAGATGATGCTGTGAAAGGGCTGCACNCTGTTCCTTTACCTGCTGGGTATCCTTCTGTCTCTTTATCCTGTTTATATTGCTGTGTTTGGGGTGGCCTTTCTGTGTTGTGGCAGTTTGTGGAGTTCTCTTTATTGTGGAGTTTCCTCACTGTGGGTGTGGTTGTAGGGGTGGCTTGTCAAGGTTTCCTGGATAGGGAAGCTTGTGTCAGTGTTCTGGTGGGTGGAGCTGGATTTTTTTTCTCTCTGGAGTGCAATGAAGTGTCCAGTAATGAGTTATGAGATGTCAATGGGTTTGGAATGACTTTGGGCAGCCAGTATATTGAAGCTCAAGGCTGTGTTCCTGTGCTGCTGGAGAATTTGCATGGTATGGCTTTCTCTGGACCTTGTTGGTCCTTGGTTTCAGTGTAGGTATGGAGGTGTTTGATGGGCTCCTGTTGATTAATGTTACCTGGAGTCAAGAATTCTCTGATGTTCTCAGAATTTGGACTTAGCCTCCTGCTTCTGGTTTTCAGTNTCTCTGGACCTTGTTGGCCCTTGGTTTCAGTGTAGGTATGGAGGTGTTTGATGGGCTCCTGTTGATTAATGTTACCTGGAGTCAAGAATTCTCTGATGTTCTCAGAATTTGGACTTAGCCTCCTGCTTCTGGTTTTCAGTCTTATTTTTACAGTAGCCTCAAGACTTCTCCTTCTATACAGCACCATTGATAAAACATCTAGGTTAAAGATGAAAAGTTTCTCCACAGTGAGGTATATCCAGAGAGGTTCACCGAGTTACATGGAGAAGAGAAGAGGGAGGATGTAGTTAGAGGTGACCCAAATGCAATGAGGTGAAATCAAAAGAGGAGAGAGCAAGCTAGCCAGTAATCACTTCCCTATGTGCGATCCACAGTCTGGACCACTCAGAGATGTTCACGGAGTTATACAGAGAAGGGAAGAGGGAAGAAGGAGACAGAGGTAGCCAGGAGGATAAAGTGGGGGAATCAAAGGGAGAGAGACAGATCTAGCCAGTAACCAGTTCTCTAAGTGTTCTCCACCGTCTGGAAGACACAAAGAGATTCACAGAGATGGGTATAGAATAGAAGGAGGAGGAAGGAGATAAAGGTGACCTGGTGGAGAAAAAGGAGAGTCCAAAGTCGGAGAGAGCAGTCAAGCCAGTAATCTTGCCCCCAAGTAAAAATGGGTACTGAAGATTGAGCTCTTAAAGGTACAAAATTGATAACAAATACCAAAAACAAAGATTAAAAATCTAGAGTAGAGGTTGGATTTTCAAAAATATAATATTAAAGAAAAGAAAAAAAGAAAAAGTCACAAAAATTATAATATATATATATATATATATGAAGTTTGCTTTAAAAAATAGTCTCTTTTTTTGCAATGTAATAGTAGGTTATAAAAATGAAAATTAAAAGAGGAAGAGAGGACTTAAAAATTGTAAAAAATTATAAAATATCATAAAACTAGTAAAAATATATCTGGGACTTTCTCTGGTGGTGTTGTGGGCAGCCTGGGGTCCATTCATTTCTGGCTAGTTCCTTGGTTTGGCTTATATTTCTCAAGATTTATAGGCCCCTTGGAGAAGGTGATGGCACCCCAGTCCGGTACTCCTGCCTGGAAAATCCCACGGATGGAGGAGCCTTGTAGGCTGCAGTCCAAGGGGTCATGAAAAGTCAGGCACGACTGAGCAACTTCCCTTTCACTTTTCACTTTCATGCATTGGAGAAGGAAATGGCAACCCACTCCAGTGTTCTTGCCTGGAGAATCCCATGGATGGGGGGGCCTGGTGGGCTGCCATCTGTGGGGTCACACAGAGTCGGACACGACTGAAGTGACTTAGCAGCATAGGCCCCTTCCTATGTAGTCAGTATTAACTACAGGGTTTTAATCTATTGTACCTGTCACTTCCAAGTAGGTTCCCTCTGTTTTAGCTTCTTCTGTTTGCTGGTCTCTTCACTGTCTGATTTCTGCCCTGACACAAGAGGGCGGTGGTGGACACTTTTTTAGGCTCACTTGTTCATTCGTATTGTGGGGAGGGAGGGATGTTGCAAACAAATAACACTGGCGTGTGCTCACAGTGTCTCAGCCACACTGGGCCTGCCCCTGCTCACGGCGCGTGTGCCCTCCCTACCCACACTGTTCAGGATCTAGGTTGCTCTGCCGGGAACCTTCCGAGGCCAGCCCTGGGCTGCATGCACCTTCCAAGTCTAAGCTGCTCAGGTTCAGGCACTCATACTCCTCAGAGGTGCAGACTTGATTGGGCCTGCGTTTTGTGCCCTTCCCAGGTCTGAGCAGCTCAGGTGATGAGGTGTTTGGTGAGCGCAGTCGCTGCAACTTACCGCTTCCCCTGTCCCTGCCGTTTGGTTTTCTGGGTATGCAACCGGCGCGCCTTCTCAAGCAGATTTGACCGTCCAGAACCCCAAGAAGTCTTAGTTAGCAAAGAAGCCTGCTTGCAGTTTGGTGGATAATGCCTCTCTGGGGCTGTGATTGCCCCCTCTGGCTCTGGCTGCCTATCACTGGAGGTAGATGGTCTGCAGCCAGCTATCTCTGTTCAGTCATTTGTTCCGTGAGCAGGCCTGATGGTGTCTTAGGTTAGGGCTTTTCACGTGTTAGCTATCCCACAGTCTGGTTTGCTAGCCCAAGTTAGCTTCCTCAGATTGCCCTTGGGGCATTCAGACCCGGTCCTCACTCTAAGCAATGCAGCCCGCGCCTCCCTTCCCAGCCCCCGCTTGCTAGTGGTAGGTGCAGGTGTCTCCGCTGCTTCTCCGCTGGGAGAGTTGCCATTGGGCACGTATTCTGTGGGTTTTAATTACTTATTTATTTTTCCTCCCAGTTATGTTGCCCTCTGTGGTTCCAAGGCTCGTCACAGACTCGGCAGTGAGAGTGTTTCCTGGCGTTTGGAAACCTCTCCTTTTAAGACTGCCTTCCTGGGATGGAGCTCCATCCCTACCTTTTTTGTTTCTCTTTTTGTCTTTTATATTTTTTCCTACCTCCTTTCAAAGACAGTGGGCTGCTTTTCTGGGTGTCTGATGTCCTCTGCCAGCATTCAAAAGTTGTTTTGCGGAACTTACTCAGCACTTAAATGTTCTTTTGATGAATTTTGGGGGGAGAAAGTGGTCTCCCTGTCCTATTCCTCTGCCATCTTAGGACCGCCTCCCCAATTTCATGTTTTGTTTTTTTTCCTTCAATCTTCTACATCATTAAGCTTTCCTCCTTTTATAATCTTATCTTCTCTTAAAACATGGAACTGCTTCTCTTCTAAATAATACATGGTGAATATGTGCATGGATGGAAATTAATTTGGAGAGGTATTATTTTTGAAAAGAAGGAAGAATGGGATAACAGCATAGAAACGTACTTTCTGAACTGATTTTGTGCAGTCTTTCTCTTCCATTATGGCACATCTATTTTTTCCCCCCTCTGTGCACATCTAGATTCTGTATCATTTCAAATCTATTTTTCTGGCACATTATGTTACAACATAGGGCCATTTTTTTGTTCTTAAACAGATTACTTATTTCTTATATCTCCTTGGGTCTCACTTTGTTTCTTTCTCTGATGGGGAACAAAACACTTCAAAAAAATCCAGTATTATGCTATTAGAGCGGCTTTCCTTGGGCATTGTCTGAAGTTCTCAGGTTAACATGAAAAAAGCATTGATCGATATTGTAAATATTATTAGATATCAATACTAATATATTATATTTCATGATAATTTATATTGTATAATACTTGATTTGACCATAATTTTTAGCCTCACAATAGGCTGGCTGAAAGGAAATACAGAAGACAACTTTTCTGTTAGAATAAAATTTTTATTTTTTTAACCCATGATATTGAATTGAAAACTAAAATTCAAAAGATCAATAACGTACACAAAATAAAGTGTAATGTTTACTTTTGACAATTTAAGAAACCAGTATGTGAGAAAAAGCATGCATAAGATTTAATTATAGACTCAAATAGCCAGAGCCAGCCTTACTAAAACATTTTCCCTGACAGGCTATGGAGTCCCTGTTACTGGATCTGCTCAATAGCTAAAGAAACAGTCATCAATTTGGTGACTTAAACATTTAATTTGCTGAAGACATGAGAATGTACATCTATGGGAATGCAAATTGTGCACACAATTGTAAGCTGTATTGCAGATCATAACCAAATACTATAAAACAATGTAAAATAAGGTTTGCATGAACTATTTAACATAATTTTGACTGAGAATGTCCAGCAGTATAAATATATTATTTTTCCCTTGTGGATGTATACACATAATAAAATGAGAAATCTCATTGGGCATTTTTACCCTTAATTAGTTTAAAAATTAGTCTGGAGAGGAAGTTTATGATCACTTACCATAATTCCACCTTTTGTAGTCTAAGACCCCACCATGCCTGCTCTTCTTTACTGAGATTTCCAATCCATCACATTTCTACTCCTTCACCAATAGGGCTTTTTATCTCATTTCTGTTTCTCTATTTTAAATACCTTGGTTTCTGATTCCAAACTCTCTTTTCTTAGTGCTTGAGAAATTGCTTTGCTTGTTTTTCTGTCAAAGTCTAAGCCCAGTTACACTTCTGGCCATACTCTTTTAAACTGCCTTCTCCAGCCTATGCCAGCTATAGCAATATAGAGAGAAAAATCAGAGATCCAGGTGGGTGGCTAAACTAAGGATCTGACTACCTCCAATTGTTTGGCAAACGCACTGTCTCTATGCTCACCCATCCTTACAGCCACTGGAGAGGGATCTAAGTTTTTTGTTCTTTCCAGGCCTTCATTTCAGAGCCTCATTTCCCATTTACTTCAAAGTAACAAGATTATCCTCTCTACCAATAAACAGAAAAACAGAAAAGTCTAGGAGACAACCTCTTTAAATTCATAGCATCAAACTTCCATTTATTCCTACAAAGAAACTCCTATTTTTTTCTTCCTCCCTCATAATTATACATTGAAAACCATCTTCTCTAGTAGTGTCTTGAATGTGATAGTATTTTCAGGAGACTCATAATATCCATAATATCCATTACTCATTATCTTACATTATATCCATTACTCAATATCTTACTCATTATCTCTTATTATTATTGTCCAAACTTGCTTGTCTATAATACAACTTCAATAGCTTTTAAAAATGCTCTTCATGTGTCTCTCATAAAGAACATATTAAAAAAACACTTCAAAATATATATGATGACCCTTTGTACTATCTGTGCAACTCTTCTGTACATCTAAAATGTCTCAAAAAGTTAGAGGATTTTATCTCCTCTTACCTGTATCGTCTGAATTCTCTGCATGTTCTCCTAGATAAACTCTATGAAGAAATTTCTTTTCCTCAACCCCTTTCATTTTCAAACTATTTTGAATTTTATGGTTAATGTCTGAAAGGACCACACCAGAGATTTCCATCCAATAAATCTGATCAGCAATTTTAGACACAACTTTTGATTTAGCAGCAGTGTTTCACACATCCCAGCACACATTCCTCTTGAAATATGTCTGTTGTCACTTTTTTTGGTCACAGTGTGCATGGATTTAGTTTCCTGAATTTTTTTTCTTGTGGGCTCCTTCACATATAAACTCTCACCATCATGTAGTAGTCCCATTAGGTCCCTTTTCTATTCTGGCTTTATTACTATGTATATGAAATTATTTCCCAATAAGTTATCTCTAGCTCAGACCACTCTTTGTATTTATAATTACTTCCTATGTAACAGTTTCTGTTAAATGTCTGAAAATGCACCCCCAAAATAATCAACCCTCACTCTCCCTACCTTTTCTTCACCTAGACTCTTCAGTCTCAGTGAATATGCAGTCATTTACTTGTGTTTAAATATACATCTCAGAATCTCTCATAAATGACTCTTGCACATTTTCTTAACAATTTATCACTAAGTCCTCTTTCTAAAAATTCCTTAGTATGCCCTAGTTCCACTTAATACTTTTTATACATGCTTGGACAGCTTCATTGACCAAATACAAACTTTCTCCACATTCATTTCCACTCCTGGAACCAACTTCACACGCCATAACTAGAGTGATCTTTAGAAATACACATTTGATTGTGTAACTCCATGCTTATAAGATTCTGCTTTACCATTTGTATTGACATAAACTCCACAATCTATGACATGGAAATATACATGTACGTGTATAGTTACATACTTATGCTATCTATATATATATATATATATATGTTATATATATTTATATAAAATCACTAGCATAGCTCTCCATCCTTCCTTTCCAATCCTAGCTTCTGTTGCGCTAGCTAATTACTTGAGATTCAATGCCTCCTTCAGTTCATTTCAGTCGCTCAGTCATGTCTGGCACTTTGCGACCACGTGCTGCAGCATGCCAGGCTTCCCTGTTCATCACCAACTCCCAGAGTCCACCCAAACCCATGTCCATTAGGTCGGCGATGCCTTCTAGCCATCTCATGCTCTGTCGTCCCCTTCTCCTCCTACCCTCAATCCCTCCTAGCATCAGGGTCTTTTCCAATGAGTGAGCTCTTCGCATCAGGTGGCCAAGGTATTGGAGTTTCAGCTTCAACATCAGTCCTTCTAATGAACACCCAGGACTGATCTCTGTTCGGATGAACTGGTTGGATCTCTTTACAGCCCAAGGGACTCTGAAGAGTCTTTTCCAACACCACAGTTCAAAAGCATCAATTCTTCGGTGCTCAGCTTTNAAAATAAAATATAACAGACAAGGAAAAGAAAGGAACTTTTTCACCTTTATAAAAGATACCTATGAAAATTCACATCTATCATCATACTTAGTGGTGAAAGACTGAATACTTTTTCCTAAAAGTAAGAGCAAGACAAGGATGTCTGTTATTGCAGCTTCTATGCAATGTTCTACTGGAGTTTCTAGTCAAAGAAACTGGCAAGAAAATTAAAAGGAATCTAGACTGGTAATAAAGGAGTAAAATTATCTCCAATGATAAATTGCATGATATTGCACATAGAGAATTCTAGGAAATGAGTACACACAAACAAGATCAGCAACTTTTCAGGCACAAAATCAATATGCTAGACACCTTGGTATGTAGAATTTTTAAAGGATTCTCAAAGCTCAACTATAGAAAAACAGAAATAACCCAGGTAGAAAATGGGCAAAAACATGAAAAGTACACTGGAGTGTACGAGGATGGCAAAAAGCCACCTGAAAAATTACTCTTTGTCATTAGACATCATAGAATACCATTCAGTCATAAAAAAAGATGGAAATATTTCCTTTTGCTACAACATGGATAAAACTTGGGGCCATTCTACTAAGCAAAATAAGTCAAACAGATAAAGACAAATACTCTGTGATATCACTTACATATGGAAAACCTTAAAAAAGAAACAAACTCATAGAACAAAAATCCTATTGGTGGTTATCAAAGGAATGGAGGGGAAGTGAGGGAATTGGTTGAAGGTGGTCAAAAGGTACAAACTTCTAGTTATAAGTATTAGAGATGAAATGTACATGATGACCATAGTTAACACTGCTCGTCAAGGCTATGACTTTTCCAGTGGTCATGTATGGATGTGAGAGTTGGGCTGTGAAGAAAGCTGAGCACCGAAGAACTGATGCTTTTGAACTGTGGTGTTGGAGAAGACTCTTGAGAG
>SJYV01034506.1:0-15928 GCA_006410875.1 Neotragus pygmaeus | reverse complement strand
TCCATCCATCCACCATCCGTCCATCACTGATTTGTTCTAATACGTTCATAATGCGGGAGACGCAGTGGGACTCAGTGGAGGCTCAGTGGAGGATGCAGTCACATGGCCATGCCATTCACTTACCTGTAGCATGGTAAGTGCTGAGATGGACACTTGAGGCCCTTTGGAGGCCAGAGTAGCTACTGACCCAGGTGGGACAAGGAGGAGTGCACGATCCTAAAGGGGAAACTGCACTCGGGGGCAGTCGCTGCCCAAGTCAGGGCCTGGAAAGCAGGAGAGGGGGTTGGAGAGGTCCATGGAGCCCACACATGGCTCAGGGTGCTGTGTCTGCACAAGGCTCCCATCACCGCATCACTTGTGGTCCAGCCTTCTCCCCTCCATCATCCCCTGACCCTCTGCTCCAGCCACACCTGCCTCCTCACTGAATCTCCTATGTATCAGGCACATCCCCCACCCCAACCCCGGAGGCCTTCACCCTTGCTCTGCTCTCAGCCCTGGATACTCCTTACCATCTGGAATCCGCTCACCTGTTCAGGCCTCAACACTAACATTCCCTGGCAGAGCGGTCTTCCTGACTCTGGGGCTCTGTTTCCCAGCCCATCCTGCCGCAGCTGACATGCACTTGTCCACCTCCAAGGTCCCCTACCGCCGGGCTGAGAGGCTGAGGCCACCATCATCCCATCGGCTTGTGCAGTGGATGACGTTACTTAACTCATCCTATTGTCTGCGAAGCATTTTGGGGCACCTCTCGCAGGCAGTGCTCCCCCTTTGGGGCCGGGGTTCCTCCCGGCCTGGTAGCCTCCCTCCCACACTGGCCCGTGCACCTCTGGGCCTCTGCCTGCCAGGTGACCAGTCAGTAAACACACCCCTCCCTCGGCCTCCTGCCGTCACTGGCTTGAACAAGGGCCTCCTGTTGATGAGCTGAGGCGGCAGCTGGAAGCAGAGGAGGAGGAATTGGGGGCAGGGCTCTGTTTCCTGTGCTCTCTGCTGCCCACCCACCCACAGGGGCTCCTCTCCCTGCAGCAAGGCTGTGCGCCTTCCCTCTCTGAGCATTCCCCAAATCGAGGAAGCATGCTGAGACTGCCATGCTGAGCCTCAGTCTGCCCACCTGTAGAGGGGGGACGAGAACCACCACCAATATCGAGGTGTCAAGTGGGCATTCACCCTTGGCGATGGCCCATACTCTGTGGAGTGTATTTCTCTCCGAATAAATCCACTTCTTACCTATTAAAAAAAAAATGTTGAGTGTAGTTTTCATGGATTAATGTATTTGGGTTTTATGATGAGCCTCAGAGGTTGGGGCTCTCGTTGTCCTCATTTCACTTGGATTTTTAGTGCTGCTGATAAACTGCAAACAACTTTAGGCATTTTCAAGTTTCACTTCATTAGACAGACAGAAACAGACAGACTGAGGGAGAGACGTAAAGTTCTATGTGAGCCTGTAGGCAGTCGCTCTTCATGCGGCACAGACACTGCTTTGTTTTGCTGTTACCTACAAAACTCTCATTAAATGTGAGAGGAGGGGAGAAAAAAGTAAGGCGGTCATTTGTCCGGCCACAGTTATCCCTGGAAAACTCTGAAGATAATAGTGGTGTAAAACCATTCTCAGAAGTCAATGCCCATCGAATCCTGCGTGGTTAAATTCCAGTGGGTTCCTAGTGAAGTCCTTTCTCCCCTGAGGCAACTCTGCAGTCCATTCTCTAAACTGGAGAAGTNAGGCAGTGCTCCCCCTTTGGGGCCGGGGTTCCTCCCGGCCTGGTAGCCTCCCTCCCACACTGGCCCGTGCACCTCTGGGCCTCTGCCTGCCAGGTGACCAGTCAGTAAACACACCCCTCCCTCGGCCTCCTGCCGTCACTGGCTTGAACAAGGGCCTCCTGTTGATGAGCTGAGGCGGCAGCTGGAAGCAGAGGAGGAGGAATTGGGGGCAGGGCTCTGTTTCCTGTGCTCTCTGCTGCCCACCCACCCACAGGGGCTCCTCTCCCTGCAGCAAGGCTGTGCGCCTTCCCTCTCTGAGCATTCCCCAAATCGAGGAAGCATGCTGAGACTGCCATGCTGAGCCTCAGTCTGCCCACCTGTAGAGGGGGGACGAGAACCACCACCAATATCGAGGTGTCAAGTGGGCATTCACCCTTGGCGATGGCCCATACTCTGTGGAGTGTATTTCTCTCCGAATAAATCCACTTCTTACCTATTAAAAAAAAAATGTTGAGTGTAGTTTTCATGGATTAATGTATTTGGGTTTTATGATGAGCCTCAGAGGTTGGGGCTCTCGTTGTCCTCATTTCACTTGGATTTTTAGTGCTGCTGATAAACTGCAAACAACTTTAGGCATTTTCAAGTTTCACTTCATTAGACAGACAGAAACAGACAGACTGAGGGAGAGACGTAAAGTTCTATGTGAGCCTGTAGGCAGTCGCTCTTCATGTGGCACAGACACTGCTTTGTTTTGCTGTTACCTACAAAACTCTCATTAAATGTGAGAGGAGGGGAGAAAAAAGTAAGGCGGTCATTTGTCCGGCCACAGTTATCCCTGGAAAACTCTGAAGATAATAGTGGTGTAAAACCATTCTCAGAAGTCAATGCCCATCGAATCCTGCGTGGTTAAATTCCAGTGGGTTCCTAGTGAAGTCCTTTCTCCCCTGAGGCAACTCTGCAGTCCATTCTCTAAACTGGAGAAGTAAAAATCTGCATTACTATTAAAAGTAAATCTACTTTGGAAGGTACCCTCCCCTACCTCATTAAAAAAAAAGAAAGAAAGAAAAGAGGCTCAGAGATGCTAAGCACTTGTCTGAAGCCGCACAGCAGAGGTGGGATGTGAAACCCGGGGTCCTGGTGCCAGAGACCGAGTCCTCCCGGCCGTCTCCCGGTGCTTCCCGCGATGGTCAGCTCCTGCCCGAGGCTGTGAGGAGGGGCCACAAAAAGAGGAAACCCACAAAGTGACGTGGCAAGGTTTCGAGCACTCTGCACTTGCTCATGGCACCCCACTCCAGTGCTCTTGCCTGGAAATCCCATGGGTGGAGGAGCCTGGTGGGCTGCAGTCCATGCGGTCGCTGAGGGTCGGACACAACTGAGCGACTTCACTTTCACTTTTCACTTTCGTGCATTGGGGAAGGCAATGGCAACCCACTCCAGTGTTCTTGCCTGGAGAATCCCAGGGATGGGGGAGCCTGGTGGGCTGCCGTCTGTGGGGTCGCACAGAGTCGGACACGAGTAAAGCGCCTTAGCAGCAGCAGCCATAAAATTGTAGCCATTATATTTATTGTTATTTTCCTCTTTATCGTACCTTTTGGAGAGCCTGAGATAAATGACGACACAGTCAGGGCAAATGGAGGGTGGGAAAAGAGTCAGGGCTTGCCAGGGTTCACAGAGCAAGTCAGGGTGGGTCTGCCAGACTCCAGTGCCCACATGGCACCCCTTCTGGCCCCCCGCCCCGCCCCCCACTGCTTAGTCCTTCTGGAGAGCTGGGTCCAGCCGGGCCATCCAAGGCAGGCTGGGCCAGGCTCCTCAGCTGCGGATCCAGCAGTAGCTAAGTGGCCTCCCCCGCTGCTGTAATGAATTCCCCAGACCCCGAGCCTGTGGCTGGGCCCGCCCAGGGCAGGGCGGCTGCCTTCCCGACATACTTTCCCTCTGGATTCACAGGAGAGGCGGCTGGGCAAGCGGGGGGCGCCCACATGTCTCCTGGCCCAGCAGAACTCTGCCAGGGAGGGCTCCAAAGCCTCATCACACAGGCACCAGCCCCTCTGCCCAAGCCTGGCCAGGCTCCAGAAACCGCTGGGTCTAGCGTGGTGGGAAGGGGGGCTGGCTGGGGCGCCAGCCAAGGGCTCAGGCCAGGAGGTCCCGGGCAGCAGTCTTCACAGCTAATGAGGGGCCTGGGTTAGCATTTCTCGTCTACAATCTGTGGCCAAGGGCAGAGAGGGGCGGTGTGAAGGCCTCAGGGGTCCTGCCTTCTCCAGGTCTAATCCTGGCTGTGTGATCTTGAGCTGTCTCATCCCTTCTCTGAGGGAAATGTGAGAGCATCCTGAGGTATAACTGACATCATGTATAAGTTTTGTATTGTATGATGGGCTAACACTGGAGGTAGACACTGAGCTCATTCAGTCCTCTCAGCAGTGATCACTCCTACTTTCTAGGTGAGGCAACTGAGGCACAGAGAGGTCAAGCAACTTGCCTTAGGTCACACAGCGAGGCTATGCCCAGCTGACATTCGAACCCAGCCCACGTGGCTCCTGAGTCTGTCATACAGTACAGCGGTAGCAGGGGTTACTGTTACTAATAGCGACGATGGCACATGAACTATAGGGAACAGCATCCATGTGCCACTCATCATGGCCGGGCTCTCTGCAGGCTGAGGGCCCCGGGAACGGAGGAATGGAACAAAACACAGACATCCCCAGTCCCCTGGGAGAGCTCATCCTTCCTCTGCCAGAAGCACTCTGTCAGGCATCCTAGGGGAATGTCACACAGCCCCTAAGCCCTGCCCAAGAAGAGCAGGGAGGGCTTCCTGAAGGAGGGGGCATCAGAGCCAGATCTTGGGTGAAGGAGAACGGTATTTGGGATGGTGGGGAACAGCAGGTACAAGGGCCGGAAGTTCCCCCTGAGTGAGTGAGTGTGTAATGTGAGGCTGCCAAGGCATGCGAGGGAGGAGGGGGCTGCTGCCAGGAAGTGGGATTTCAGAGCCAGTGGGATCCAGAAAGCAGGAACATGAAACCAGATTGCCCGGCTCCAGGCCTCTGCTGTCTGATCTGCAGGCTCGGACAGCCTCGGGACTGCCGCCTTCGCCATTCCCTCCGCCTAGAAGGTTCTTCCGCACAGCTCCTCGTGGCCCAGCCTTGAACACGGCCATGCGTGTCCACGCTTCTAGCCCCATGCCAAGCCTGTGGCAGGGGCTTGGCTCCCGAGGGCCCTGGTCCTAGCTGCATGAGGCACCCGCAAGCCTAGAGGTCTTCCTGGAGCCGTGGTTTTCCCAAGAATCCTGGCACCAGCCGGGAGCGGCCCCCAGGTGTGCCGGATGCCAAGGGAAACAGGAGGTGAGCTCACGGCCCTGCCGCAGGCATCGGGGCACAGGCTTCACTAGAAGTGCCCAGGTTGGGACTGGCTCTTCCTATCCAGCCTCCCCTCCAGACCCACCACTCCTCGCCCTCTGTGGCTCCCCATTGCCCTCCGAAGACAGCCCCAGCCCTGTACCACCTGGCAGCAGTTCACCTGAGCCCCAAGATTTCTCTACCCTGAGACCCATCTGTCCAGCAGACCAGACTCACATTTGTCTCAGGGCCTTTGCACATACTGTTCCTCTAGCTAGAATGCCTTTCAGTCATCTCTTTATCTTCTAAGAAACCTCCCTAGACTCCCCCTGATGCCCCAAGCTGGGTCAGGCACCTTCTTGGAGCTTCCACTGCTGCCTGTCCCTTGGGACGATTATGGTGGGCTCCCCACAAGGGAGGAGCCCAATCTGGCTTGTGCACTTCATGTCCTCAGACTCCTGCACAGGACATGGCACACAGCAGATGGTCAATGCGTTTGTGGAATGAATGAATGTGGCTGAAATAGCCCCAACTTCAAGCTTCACATGTTTCTCTCTGCCAGAATTGTCCTACCTTTTTCATCCCCTGATCTGAGTCTTCCTTTCCTTTAGATTTATTGTCACCTCCTCCAGGAAGCCCTCAGTGACTTCTCTGCAACCTCTCACTAGAATAGATCTGACAGTGACCCTACCTTGGCTTCATGCCTGCCTCTCACAGTGGCTTTCAGCTATTTGCTTCGCCTCTCTGGACCTCAGTTTCCCGCTTATAGAATAGAGGCTGCAAACACTGGAGAGTAGCAGTTGCTGCTGCTGCTGCTAAGTCGCTTCAGTCGTGTCCGACTCTGTGTGACCCCACAGACGGCAGCCCATTGGGCTCCGTCATCCCTGGGATTCTCCAGGCAAGAAGACTGGAGTGGGATGCCATTTCCCTCTCCAATGCACGAAAGTGAAAAGTGAAAGGAAAGTCGTTCAGTCGTATCTGACTCAGCGACCCCATGGACTGCAGCCTACCAGGCTCCTCCATCCATGAGAGTTTCCAGGCAAGAGTACTGGAGTGGGATGCCATTGCCTTCTCCGGGAGGGTAGCAGTAGAGAGGGTTAATACCAGAAAACAGAGGTGTTTTGTAGCTTAAGAGCATGGCTGGGCTGGGAGGATTTTCCTGATTAGCAATGATTTCTATTTTTATTACAAGCTGTTCCCACAGAGCTGGCCTGGAGCTCTGATGGTATGGGCAAAGCCTCGACACACAGAAGCACAGGGCTCCCCTTCAGACCTCCTCCAGCCAGAGTCCCGTAAGTTGCTAGCCCTCCTGCCGGGGGGGACACATACACAGGCCGGTGCACAGACTGGGTGACTGGGTGGGCTCCAGCCTCTGGGTGACCAGGCTGTCCCCACCACCTACTCATCAACCAGAGAATTGCAGAGAGGAAAGACCAGAAAGGGGCNAGCCACAGGCTTCCAAACAAACATGCCGGCCAGGGGCAAATATACATGGATTAAGTAACTGCCGATCTGCCAGGCCTTCATTTCCCTCTTGTGGTTGTTCTGGCTGCTCAAGAGCTTAGGAGGGGACTTCCCTGGTGGTCCAGTGGTTAAGAAATCTGCCTTCTAAGGCAGGGGATGTGGATTTGATCCCCTGGTCAGGAAACTGAGATCCCATATGTTGCGGGACAACTAAGCCCATGCATGCACAACAACCCAAGAGCCTCAACAAAGACCTAGCACAGCTGAAATTAGAAGGAAAAAAGAGGCTACAGGGACGGCTGCGTGTGTGTGTGCAGCTGTGTGTAACAAAGACGACGCATGTGCGTGACGAACGACCCCACATTGAGATGGAACAGAGGATACAGTGAGTGGTCCCCGGAAAAGATTGATGGGGTCACAGAAGAGGCCAAAGAACACACAGAATCGTGCTGACCACCTGTGTTCACTCGATCCGGGGAAGACGGAGGGCAGGCGAAAGGCTGACATCCTTCCAACCCTCGTGGAAGCTTTCTTAAAAGANTTCCGGTGTGGATGGACAGAGGATGGAACACCCATGTCCAGTAGGCTGAGTACTAGTCTAGGCACTTCTACAGATTAGTTTTGCCTGATCTTGTGTCTTCATCTATGAAACAGAGAAAATAATAAGACTTTTTATTGAGTGCTGACTGCAAGGAAATCAAACTAGTCAATCCAAAAGGAAATCAGTCCTGAATATTCATTGGAAAAGATGATGCTGAGGCTGAAGTTCCAATACTTTGGCCACCTGATGCGAAGGATATTGGAAAAGACCCTGATTCTGGGAAAGATTGAAGGCAGGAGGGAAAGGGATGACAGAGATTGAGATGTTTGTCCATCACCAACTTGATGGACACAAGTTTGAGCAAGCTCTGGGAGTTGGTGATGAACAAGGAAGCCTGGTGTGCTACAGTCCATGGGGTCACAAAGAGTCAGACACTACTGAGTGACTGAACTGACTGAACGACGTACGTCTATTATCCCCAATTCTTTCAACCACCATCCCTTCATAATAAGTGTTACCACCACTATTTTTTCAGATAAGAACAATGGAGTTCAGGGATTGGAATGACTTGTCCAACACCACACAGCCAGCACATAGCAGAGCTGGATTTGAACCCAGTTCCAATCTGTCTGGGTCATAGCCCATGCATATCTAATAATACAGAGCTGATTTCTCTCTCACTGGTTAATCTGTGAGTATTCCATGAGATAAGAGCAAAAGGCCAAGCAAGTTACAAGAGTCTGTCAAATTTAAATTAATATTTTTTATTTTATTAGGAAAAATTAAAGATAAATGATTGAGAAATAAGTGGCATTTTTACTGTTTTTTAAAATAATTTGGCATAACTTTTAAGCAGTCCTACTGAAATATAATTCATATACATTTCACCCATTTAAAATGTACAATTCAGTGTTTGATGGTATATTTATAGTGTTATGCATCCATCACAAAAATTTTAGTACATTTTCATCCCCCAGAAAAAGAAATCCCACATCATTTAGCAGTGCCAGCTCCCCAGCCCTAGGCAACCAATATCTACTGTCTCTGTGGATCTTCCTNTGGTAGGCTTTCTCAGCAGAGATGACAGGGGCGTATGTGGCCAGAGGGAAGTGGATGCGGGGATAGGGCACCAGGTTGGTCTGGAACTCGGTCAGATCCACATTCAGGGCACCATCAAACCTCAGGGAAGCAGTGATGGAGGACACTATCTGGCTAATAAGGCGGTTAAGATTGGTGTAGGTCGGGCGCTCAATGTCGAGGTTTCTACGACAGATGTCATAGATGGCCTCATTGTCTACCATGAAGGCACAATCAGAGTGCTCCAGGGTGGTGTGGGTGGTGAGGATGGAGTTGTAGGGCTCAACGACAGCTGTGGAAACCTGGGGGGCTGGGTAAATGGAGAACTCCAGCTTGGACTTCTTGCCATAATCAACTGAGAGGCGTTCCATTAGCCTGTCTCTTATACACATCTTGAGTGGGGCTGGATCTCTTCCCTATGGAGTGCAATGAAGTGTCCAGTGGTGAATTTGAGGGGGTGTCTATGGATTTAGTATGGCTTTGGTTCATGTCTTTTAATGTTCACGTTTGTGTTCCTGTTTTCTTGGAGAACTATTGTGGTGTGTCTTGCATTGGAACTTG
The DNA here is from genome assembly GCA_006410875.1 of Neotragus pygmaeus. NCBI lineage: Eukaryota > Metazoa > Chordata > Mammalia > Artiodactyla > Bovidae > Neotragus > Neotragus pygmaeus. The sequence goes on along the minus strand of SJYV01034506.1, from coordinate 7,264 downwards.
TTGGCTCTTGGATGGAGCTTGATTTCAGTGTAGGTATGGAGACTTTTGGGTGGGCTCCTGTCTATTAATGTTCTCTGGAGTCAGGAGTTCTCAAATGTTCTATGGTTTTGGAGTTAAGTTTCCTGTCTCTAGCTTTTAGTCCTTCTCTTACAATAGCCTTAAGACTCCTTTTGACGAGATTGGGCTGCCTTTCTTGTTTCCTGGTGTCCTCTGCCAGCATTGTTGTTTTGTGGAAGTTGCTCAACCTTCAAATGGTCTTTTGATGAATTTGTGTGTGAGAATGTCATCTCCCCTTCCTGTTTCTCTGCCATCTTGGGGCTGCCCTATCTCTTGTCTTTTTTATAATAGCTATTCTAATAGGTGTGAGGTGATATTTCATGGGCTTTGATCGGCATTTCACTGAAAATTAGTGATGTTGAGCAGTTTTTCACGTCCTTATTGGCCATTTGAAGATACTCTTTGGAAAAGTGTCTGTTCAATTCTTTTGCTGACTTTTAAAATAGTATTCTGGTGTTTCTTTGCTGGTTACTGAGTTGTATGAGTTCTTTATATATATTTGAGATTAACCCTTTATCAGATATGTAGCTTGAAAATATTTATTCCCATTATGTAGGTTGCTTTCTCATTGTATTGATTATTACCTTTGCTGTGCAGATTTTCAGTTTAATGCAGTCGCATGTGACTTTTGCTTTTGTTGCTTCTGCTTTGGGTGTCATATTTAAACAAAATGAAGTTTCTTTGTGAGTTTTCTTCTAGGAATTTTATGGTATCAGGTCTCATATTTAAGTCATTAATCCATTTTTAGTTCATTTTTCTTAAAAGTGTAAGACTGGAGTTCAGTGTCATTCTTTGGCATGAAAGTGAAGGTGAAAGTCATTTAGTCATGTCTGACTCTTTGCAACCTCATGGACTGTCTCTGTCAGGTTCCTCTGTCCATGGATTTTTCTAGGCCAGAATACTGGAGTGGGTAACCATTCCCTTCTCCAGGGACTCTTCCCAACCTAGGGAATGAACACACGTCTCCCACATTACAAGTGGACTCTTTACGAGCTGAGCCACCAGGGAAACCCATTCTTTGGCATTTGGATATCCAATTTTCCCTGCAGCATTTATTGAAGAGACAATCTTTTCTCCATTGTGTATTCTTGGCTCCCTTGCACATTGGACTTATGTTTATATTTGTATTAGCACTGCTCTAGAAAACTCTTTCTCTTTGTTTCTTGGAAAGTTGGATAGAGAGGATCTGGCTCTGATCTGAGAATTACGAAATTATAAGTATGATGAGCCTAAGATGCTTTCTTCTTTGAATTACCAATTCTAGGAAAGCTGCCCGCTGACTAGAAATGCCTGCATTGTACTGTTTCATGTGTAAAATTTATTTTTAATATTGTACTACTAAGATTTGTATGGTATTTGTAGAAGCGGTAAGCATATATTGATTAATACAAGCAGTATGGAAAGAGTTAATAAAGATAAAGAGGACTGGGAGCATTGGGACAAGAATTTTAAACTAAGTCCTCAATGTGGCTCCCACTGTGACTATAGATAGCAAAAAAGAATATTAAATGAGAATGCAAACACAAAAGCCTGAATGTTGGAGAACATTTTGTTTGTTCGAGAAGTACTAATAATTCCAGTGTGGAAAGAGCACCGTTAGATGATAGGTTGAACATTTATTATTTTTTTTTCTTTCTTAAAATCTTTACTTTTGAGACAGGACATAAGTGTTACAGACACACATGGAAAAGGAATACATGATCATAGTTGAAAGCAAAGACAATCTAGTCAGAAAGTTTTTATGCCTGTCAGCTAATGCTGAAGCAGAGTATGACATGCTGCAAGGCTCAGAGGAACGGTACTTAGTATTCCTCTCCTTCTTCCTCTCCCTCTCCTTCCACAGAATCCACACCAACCTCCTCATAATCCTTCTCAAGGGCAGCCATGTCCTCACGGGCCTCAGAAAACTCTCCTTCCTCCATGCCCTCACCCACATACCAGTGAACAAAGGCACGCTTGGCATACATCAGGTCAAACTTGTGGTCCAGCCGAGCCCAGGCCTCCGCGATGGCTGTGGTGTTACTCAGCATGCACACAGCTCGCTGTACTTTGGCCAGGTCTCCACCAGGTACCACAGTGGGAGGCTGGTAGTTAATGCCAACCTTGAAGCCAGTGGGGCACCAGTCCACAAACTGGATGCTGCGCTTGGTCTTGATGGTGGCAATGGCAGCATTGACATCTTTGGGAACCACGTCGCCACGGTACAACAGGCAGCAGGCCATGTATTTACCATGGCGAGGGTCACATTTCACCATCTGGTTGGCTGGCTCAAAGCAAGCATTGGTGATCTCTGCTACAGAAAGCTGTTCATGGTAGGCTTTCTCAGCAGAGATGACAGGGGCGTATGTGGCCAGAGGGAAGTGGATGCGGGGATAGGGCACCAGGTTGGTCTGGAACTCGGTCAGATCCACATTCAGGGCACCATCAAACCTCAGGGAAGCAGTGATGGAGGACACTATCTGGCTAATAAGGCGGTTAAGATTGGTGTAGGTCGGNGGTGAGGTTCAAAGGACGAAGGGCGTCAGGCCAGAAGGACTGGGCTCCCCGCCCCAATTTAGGACCCGCTGCGGTGGTCCTGGGCTCCCCCCACTTCCTGCCTAGCCCCCGCCCTCACCTGGTTGAGCACCACCCAGTTAGGGTCTATCTGCGCGTCGCCCTCAGGGTCCAGCACGACCGTCTGGAAGGCCCGGAAGTCGGTGAGGGTGACCTCCGCGTTCTCCGGACACACATCGATCTTGTCTACCACCTTGTCCGCATCAAAGTCGCCCTGGCACGCGTCGCCCACGCCGTCCCCTGAGAGGAGGTGGGAGGACCCCCGCAATGATGGAATGAGCTCCAGGCCCCGCCCCAGGCCTGGCCACGCCCACACAAGCTCCTGGCCCTGCCCAGGCCACACCTCCAGCTCGGCTCACGAGTGCCACTGCCCCCACCGTGCCCGCCCCAGACCTCACCCTGGCCCCGCCCCACGGGACCTGCGTCCGGCCTTACTGTCCGTGTCTTCCTGGCCCGGGTTGGGCACTAGCCGGCAGTTGTCCCTACTGTCGGGAACCCCATCGTTGTCGTCATCATCATCGCAGGCGTCACCCTGGCCATCGTGGTCTGAGTCCTGCTGGGCACTGTTGGGCACTGTGGGGCAGTTGTCCATCGAGTCCTGGTGCCCATCCCCATCCCTAGAGTGGGTGGAGCAGGGACAATGAGACCCCAGAAAGCCGGGCCAGGCGCTGCCCACCCTGGGTCCCTGCCTCAGCCCCAGATGGCCTGCTTACTTGTCTTGGTCGCTGTCACAAGCATCTCCCACGAAGTCGTGGTCCACATCCCTCTGGGGGCCAGAGGAGGGGGAGGATCCAGACGTTTCAGGGCAGAAGAATTCAGAAGCCTCTCCTCCACCCCCCACTTCCAGAGCCAAGATCTTCCTGAGCCCAAGCAACATCCTCCCCGCCCCCACCCCAGCCAAGTTGTTCAGACTGGGCTGGAGTCTTGTTAACCAGCCTGGGACTCACCTGGGGGTCTGCCCCAGCTGGAGTCTGGCCCACACTCACCTGGTCTGGGGGTCTGCCCCAGCTGGAGTCTGGCCCACACTCACCTGGTCTGGGGGTCTGCCCCAGCTGGAGTCTGGCCCACACTCACCTGGTCTGCGTTGCTCTTCTGAGGACAGTTGTCACAGGCATCTCCTACACCGTCACCATCAGTGTCCTTCTGATCTGAGTTGGGCACCCTGGGGCAGTTGTCCACAGGATTGCGGATCCCTGCGAGAAGCAGAGGAACAGAACCGGATCCCCAGATGGGGCTGGGGCCAGGCTGACTTCAGCAGAGTCTGGGGTTAGCCTGGGACAGAGTCCCCACTCCACCTTTGGTTCCCAGTAACTATAAAGTTAAACCAAGTATTCGTGCCCAGTCCCCAGCCTCCTAGAGACTAAATGAATGGAGCGGTGAAGGAACTGGCTCAGTGTGTGCACCACCTTGAGTCTCTGCCCGGCTGTAAAAATGGTACCTCCTCCATGGGGCCCTGTCCCCCATGCTCACGGCTCTGTCCTCTTTCCCCTGCAGCATCTAACGCACGGACCCCCTTTCCCCTCCTCCAAAAGGTCTTCCCTCTTTCCCTCGGCCTCCCAGTTTGCATTTCTGCCCGCGGAGCAGGTTCAGCGGTTCCTGGCGCCCTAGGCGAGCTCACCCGCTCCGGCTTCCAGGGGAGGCCGAGCCCCGCCTGCAGCCACACCCCACCCCTCGGTGCCCGCCCTTTCCTCTCCTCTCCTCCCGCGCCCAGAACCTACGGTCGCCGTCTATGTCGTCGTCGCAGGCGTCGCCTCGGCCGTCCTTATCTGTGTCCTTCTGGTCGTCGTTCTTCTGGGACCGACAGTTGTCGCACGCATCGCCCCACTTGTCGCCATCCGTATTTCGCTGGTCTGGGTTCCGCACGAGCGGGCAATTGTCCTAGAGGTGAGGGCCGGTTAGGGGATAGGCAGTCCTAGAGGGTCAAAAGTCACTCCCCAGATTGTCCAGCTCCGCGGCCCCGCCGCCTCTGCATGGACCCCACCCCAGTCCTTTGGGACCCCCAGATCAGCCTCTGAGGCCACAGAGGCCGGAGACACGCCCCCCACCCGGTCTCGCCCAGGCCCCCACTTTTGCCCCACCTTCTCATTGAGGACGCCGTCCCCGTCGGCGTCCGGGTCGCAGGCGTCTCCGATGCCGTCCCGGTCCACATCCTCCTGCCCTGAGTTGGGCACCGTCACGCAGTTGTCCTAGGGGTGGGCACAACTGGTGTTGGGGGCGTGGCCAGTAGCCCCGCCCACCCACCAGGCCACGCCCTCCACGCCGCACCCACCTTTCTGCACTGGCGCTCAGAGCAGCGTAACTTCTCGTCCGGAAAGCCGTCCAAGTCTGTGTCGCGGCCGCAGAGGAGCCCGTTGCCAGCCCAGCCGACGGCGCACTGCGGGTGGGGTAGTGAGTGGGTGCTCTGGCGTGGCCCCACACCCGCACCCTCATCCCATTCCACTCCTGGCCCCTCGCACTCACCACGCAAGATCGCGACCCATCACGCTCCAGGACGCAGTCGGCCTTCTCGTGGCACGGGCTGGGCGTGCCGTCAGGGCAGAAGCGCTGTGGCCGCCGACGGCAGCCTGATGCCTGGTCGCCCACGAAGCCGGGCTGGCACGGGCCGCACTGGAAGGAGCCCTGAGCCCGGGCCACAGGCGGTCAGCCCCGCCGCCTGCCGCTTCCGCCCCACCCTCCATCTCTCAACCCTTCCCGCTCCTCCCAGGCCTTACCGCGGTGTTGACGCACACAGAGTTGGGGACGCAGTTATGCTGGCCGGTCTCACACTCGTTAACGTCCGTACAAACCTGGGTGGGAGAGAGCGCACTGGTCAACGCTCCCAGGCAGGTACCCCCAAACCTCCTACCCGATCCACGAATCCTCTGAATCCCACCTCTTCCCTACATCTTTCCTCCAGTCCCGACTATCCCTGATGGGAAACCCTTAACTTCCTCTTCCCCAGACTCCTGTCCCCATCCGCTGCCCCTGGAGCCAAGCAGGCTGCGAGGCTGAAGTTTACTTAACAAAATGCCCCCCACCTGGAAATGCTCCTCCAGGCTCTCCAACCCCCGACGGCCCTCACCTGCTTGTTGGCCTTGGCGAAGGCCAGCCCCACGCCCTCGTGGGTGGGGCCGCTGAACCCAGGTGGGCAAGCCTCGCAACGGAAGCCTGGACTGGTATTGATGCAGCGGACGCGAGGGAAGCAAGGATGGGCGGTGCACTGGAGGAGGGAGGACCGGGGAGGATGAGAGGATGAGGAGCGGGGCCTCCCCGAAAGAGGCGCCTTGGGGCTTATTGGACTTGTAAAGTTCAAGGGCCATCAGCTAGCTATAGGAGGGAGGGGGTGCCATGTGGGGCAGAGGCTACTGTCCCAGAGGTCACACACGGCTTTGCCTTGATGTGGGAAAGGGCAAGACCAGGCAAGGAGGAGGGCCTGCCTGGAGTGGGGCTGTTTCTGGGACCCGGTGGGCTGGATGCTCACGGACGGGGGAAGAAATTTTGAGGGCGGGCGTCCCCAGCGGAGGGGGGAAGTGGTCGTCGGGGTGTGCGCGCCCGTCGGTGAGGAGGTTGCCGGGGCTGGGGGGCCCCGGTAGTGGAAGGGTCTCTGGGGTCGGCGACCCCGGGCGGTGGTGCGTGGGGTCGCTGAGGGGGACCACTCCCGGAGGTAGGGGAGTCGTCGGGGTGGACGTCACTGGCTACGGAGGAGGTCGTCAGGGTGGGCGTCCTAGGTGGAGAGGGGCGTAGCAGGGGTGACTGTCCCCCGGCGGTGGGGAGGTCGTCTGGACGTGCGCCCCCGGAGGTGAGGGGGTCCTCTCCCGGAGGACCCCCAGCGGACGAGGAGGTCGTCGGGGCGGAGCGGTGGGGAGTTGTGGGGCAAGCGTTGGGGGTTCGTCGGGGCGGTGGTGGCAGACGCACCTCGTTGACGTCGGCGCAGTGCGAGCCGTTGCCCGTGAAACCTTCGGGGCAGGGTCCGCAGCGCGCGCCGCTGGCTGTCTCGGTACAAGCCACTCCGGGGAAGCAGAAGCCGGGCGAACACTGGCTTAGCGGCCGGACCGTCAGTCTGGGGGTTCGCGCGGGTTGCATGCCTGCAGGGAGAGGGGCGCGAGTGGTTAAGGCCACGCCCGGGGGTGGAGCCTTTCGAGACAGCCCCTATCCAGGCAACGTCCTGGTTGTTCTGCGACCCCGCCCGGTGCGGGGCGCTCCGTCTCTGCAGTCTCCTGCTCTCTGCGCCCGACTGTCTTTTTTCGCTTCTCTCCCCGCGGTTCCACGTCCCAGCGTCTCTCGCAAGGTTTCTGGCTCTTCTGGGGGTCTCCCCTCCCACAGTCTCTCTCCCTCTCCTTTCTGTTCCTCCCTCTCCATCTCTCATCCAATCTCTCCATCTCTGTCAACCTCTGTCTTCTCTCTTTTGCTCCCGGCCTGTCCTCTGCTCTCTGCATCTGTTTCTGTCTCCCCATCTCTTCTCGCTCCCCGGCCACCCCGTCTCCGTCGCCCCGGCTGCGCTCACCGCACGCGTCACACTCCATCACCGTGTTTTTCAGGAACGTAATCTCCTTGACCTTTGGTGCAAGGGAGATGGGGTGTGGTCAGCGGGGCTCCATTCCCCCCCCCCGCCGGTCTCCCCTCTCCCTCTCTCAGACTCCGTCCCCACGGCACCACCGTCGCGGACCCTCTCCCC
>SJYV01034502.1:0-13086 GCA_006410875.1 Neotragus pygmaeus | reverse complement strand
GGGTGGTGTCATCTGCATACCTGAGGTTATTGGTATTTCTCCCAGCAATCTTGATTCCAGCTTGTGCTTGGCGTTAAGCATATTCATTTACAGCTGACTTTTTTGTTTCTATCTTTTCTTTTGTCTTATTTATTTTTAATTGAAGTATAGAAAGAAAGAAAGTGAAGTCGCTGAGTCGTGTGCGACTCTTTGAGACCCCATGGACTTGTAGCCCGCCAGGCTCCTCCCTCCATGGGACTCTCCAGGCAAGAGTACTGGAGTGGGCCGCCATCGCCTCCTCCAGGGGGTCTTCCTGACCTGGGGTCGAGCCTGGGTCTCCCGCACTGCAGCAGTCTTCACTGTCAGCACCCCGGGGAGCCCAGCTGAAGCATGGCTGGTTCACAGTGTGTGTTAGTCTCAGGTACTCAGTAAAGGGCTTCAGTGATACATCAATATGTGCACATATAAAATACATAGTTTTCAGACTCTTTTCCATTGTAAGTTATTAGAAGATAAGGGGTATAGTTCCCTGTGCTAAACAGGGCCTACAGCATAGCAACAGGACCTATATTACCTGTTATATGTACTGATTACCTGTCTTAAATAGAGTATGTAGTATGTAATGTCAGTCCCCAGTTCCTCATCTATACCCCGGTTCCCCTTTGGCGACTGTTAAGCTTGTCTTCTATGTCTGCGAGTCTACCTCTGTTTTGCTTACATCTTAATGTGCTATGCACTAGTCAGCATGCATCTGCCTTACTCTTAACTTTTAAGAGTTATTGGGGATATATACTTTNTATAGTTTTCAGACTCTTTTCCATTGTAAGTTATTAGAAGATAAGGGGTATAGTTCCCTGTGCTAAACAGGGCCTACAGCATAGCAACAGGACCTATATTACCTGTTATATGTACTGATTACCTGTCTTAAATAGAGTATGTAGTATGTAATGTCAGTCCCCAGTTCCTCATCTATACCCCGGTTCCCCTTTGGCGACTGTTAAGCTTGTCTTCTATGTCTGCGAGTCTACCTCTGTTTTGCTTACATCTTAATGTGCTATGCACTAGTCAGCATGCATCTGCCTTACTCTTAACTTTTAAGAGTTATTGGGGATATATACTTTCTAAGGGATATGTTTCCTTCATAAAATTACCTGTATCTATATTCTGCTTATGACCTCTGGTCGGAAGAATCAGTTGGAATCTAGAAATGATAGACTCATGTGTGTGTGTGTGTGTGTGCACATGCGCACGCGTGCGCGTGCACGCGTGCATGTGTGCGTGCGTGCATGTGTGGGCGTGCATGCATGCGTGCGTGCGCGTGCGTGCGTGCGTGTGTGCGTGTGTGTGTGTGTGTGTGTGTGTGTGTGTGTGTGTGTGACGGGCACACAGGAGACTTGATTGGTGAGTGAATGCGGTGAGGTGTGTCGTGAGTACAGCTGTTGACCCTCTGACATACACAGCTGCTCACGAACAGTTCCCGATTCTCCCAGCAGCATGTTCTAGGCAGTGTTAGGCCGGGAAGCGAGGGCCGTGTGGCTTAGGATTCTCCTTTTTGCCGGCTGGCATGCTCCTAATGAAGCCCTTGGAGCTGGTTTCAGATTGTCAACTTTATACGCTCAAATCATGGCCTTCAAACTGCCTTTGATTTATTCTGACCTTACCCCATTGTTCTTTTTCTTCTTTTTGAACTAGTGGGAAGTAAATAAAGAAATAAGGGGGGAATTGCGTTACCTTTCATGTTTTGTTTCTCCACAGAGCGTCATTCTTCTGCAGAAATTTATTTAGCTCTGTATTTCTCTGTACTAAGGAAACAGTTTTAAAAGTAAAAGGAGTTTAAGAATTTTAAGTTCACTCTTTTTATTCTTAGCAAAACAATAGAGGTTTATTAATTTTAATGTTATTAAATAGTGGTGTTGTAATTTTACAGTTCTCAAAAGAAATCTTTACTCATTTAATCACAGTGGTGGAAGTAATGAAATTATATTACAGAAAATTAGCAAAATAAAATCAAATCACCCATAATTCTGTCACCTTAATTCAACCTTTATTATCTTTTTCATTTCTTTCTTTCCTGTGTTTATTTTTGCATACCTTTTGTTTTTGCATAACTTTAATCAGAGTGCAATTCCATTTTATATTCTGTTTTGGCTCTTAACATAAAATAATTTTATATTGCTGTGTATTCTTAATAACCAACATTTAGAATGCACACAGAGTGTGTTCTTGTTAATATGACATGATTAGTCACCCTCCAGGATTGAACCCTTAGATTCTTTTCTTTTTTTCCCCTTATAGTCAGTGAGACTACAAGCATTTTTACAAATATAATTTTTTCAGACTTTTACTTTTGTGGATTATCTCCTTATGATTGGTTTTCAGATGTGGATAAAAGGGTGACTATTTTTATGCTTTTTGAATCATATTGCCAAAATATTTCTGACAGAATTATCATCGCTTGCACTAGCAATCTGCAAGTGTTTTGCCATACTATTTGCCAGTGTTAGATATTCTTTCTCTCTATATATATATAGATTTGTATTTAAATATGTAAACATGATATTTTGTTGTTCTTTTTATTTCATTTTTTACTGTAGAATATTATAATTTTTCCATATATTTGCTTACTAGTTGTAAATTGCTTATATCCTTTGGTTATTTATTTCTTTAATGCTTACTTTTCTGTTATAAATCTTAGGAGTTATATAAATGATATTAACACTTTGGTTTTGTTTACTGAAAAATTTTTGTCTTACTTTTCAATAAAAATTTTGTATTCTGTTACTTAATCTTTATAAAGGAATATACATGATAGAAGATTGAACACATAAAGCTTTTTTTTAGCATATATTTTCTTTTGAAATTGGATTTAGTTTTTGATGATCCAAATGATCATGGCATTTTGCATGATGTACTCTGCATATGAGTTAAATAAGCAGGGTGACAATATACAGCCTTAACAATATACAGTACTCCTTTCCCAGTTTGGAACCAGTCTGTTGTTTCATGTCAAGTTCTAACTGTTGCTTTTTGACCTGCATACAGGTTTCCCAGAAGGCAGGTCAGGTGGTCTTGTATTCCCATCTCTTTCAGAATTTTCCATAGTTTGTTGAGATCCACACAATCAAAGCCTTTTGCATAGTCAATTAAGCAGAAGCAAATATTTTTCTGGAACTCTTGTGCTTTTTCGATGATCCAACTGATGTTGGCAGTTTGATCTCTGGTTCCTGTGCCTTTTATAATCCAGCTTGAACATCTGAAAGTTTGTGGTTCACGTACTGTTGAAGTCTGGCTGGGAGAATTTTGAGCTTTACTTTGCTAGAATGTGAGATGAGTGCAATTGTGCGGTAGTTTGAGCATTCTTTGGCATTGCCTTTCTTTGGAATTGGAATGAAAACTGACCTTTTCCAGTCCTGTGGCCACTGCTGAGTTTTCCAAATTTGCTGGCATATAAAGTGCAGCACTTTAACAGCATCATCTTTTAGGATTTGAATTAGCTCAGCTGGAATTTCATTACCTCCTCTAGCTTTGTTCATAGTGATGCTTCCTAAGGCCCACTTGTCTTCGAATTCCAGGATGTCTGGTTCTAGGTGAGTGATCACACCATCGTGATTATCTGGGTCATGAGGATCTTTTTTGTATAGTTCTGTGTATTCTTGGCATCTCTTCTTAATATCTTCTGCTTCTGTTAGGTCCATACCATTTCCGTCCTTTCCTGTGCCCATCTTTGCGTGGAGCGTTCCCTTGTTATCTCTAATTTTCCTGAAGGGATCTCGAGCATGGTTTTGGCTCCATCTCTGGGTGCTGGTGTGTGCAAGGTTCGAGTTCTCCCATGTCTCTGTTGGGTATGGGGCTTGACTTGAAGTGCGATTTCACCCCTCCTCCTGTCTTGCTGGGGCTTCTCATTTGCTCTTGGATGTGCGGGATCTTTTTTTGCTGGGATGCCACATTCTCCTGGCAACGGTTGTTCAGCAGTGACTGGTAATTTTGGAGTTCTCACAGGAGAAGATGATTGCACGTCCTTCTACTCCGCCACACCATTCTGCTCCTTGTTGCCGGCGAGCTGGAGTTTGCTGCTCAGGTTGGACTCAGCCCAGGTTCCGCGTCTCTGGCCGGCCAGGGAGGAGGCCGCAGAGAAGCTCTGGGCTGAGCTGGCGGGCGCAGGGTCGGCGGGCACTGGGGGAGCAGGGCTCTGGGCTGGATCAGTGCCGCCCCTGGGGAGGGCCGCGCTGGGCTGGGGCTGAACGCGCGGTGCCAGAAGACCAAGCCGCACACTACCTCTGACTCCCTCTCCTTCTAAAATGTCCAGTTTCGCTCTTCAGAGTGTGGATGAAGCCAGGCTGGATGAAGCACAAGCTGGGATCAAGATTGCTGGGAGAAATATCAGTAACCTCAGATGTGCAGATGACACCACCCTTATGGCAGAGAGTGAAGAGGAACTAAAGAGCCTCTTGATGAAAGTGAAAGAGGAGAGTGAAGATGTTGGCTTAAGACTCAACATTCAGAAAACTAAGATCACAGCATCCGGTTCCATCACTTCAAGGCAAATAGATGGGGAAACAGTGAGAGAGTTTAATTTTGGGAGCTCCAAAATCACTGCAGATAGTGACTGCACCCATGAAATTAAAAAAGATGCATGCTTCTTGGAAGAAAAGCTTGACTAACCTAGACAGCATATTAAAAAGCAGAGACATTGCTTTACCAACAAAGGTCCATCTAGTCAAAGCTATGGTTTTTCCAGTAGTCATGTATGGATGTGAGAGTTGGACCATAAGAAAACTGAGTGTCGAAGAATTGATGCTTTTGAATTGTGGTGTGGAGAAGACTCTTGAGAGTCCCTTGGACTGCTAGGAAATCCCGCCAGTCCATGCTGAGGGAAATCAGTCCTGAATATTCATTGGAAGGACCGATGCTGAAGCTGAAACTCCAATACTTTGGGCATGTGATGCAAAGAACTGACTCATTGGAAAAGACCCTGATGCTGGGAAAGATTGAAGGTGGGAGGAGCAGGGGATGACAGAGGATGAGATGGCTGGATGGCATCACCGACTCCATGGACGTGAGTTTGAGCAAGCTCCGGGAGTTGGTGATGGGCAGAGAAGCCTGGTGTGCTGCAGTCCATGGGGTCAGACACGACTGAGCGACTGAAATGAGCTGAACTGACCCAAATGATACAGTGGTATTCTTCAATATATGTATATTTGGTAATCGGGAATACTTCGGGTCCTACAAACACCTGACAATTTTCTAATTTCATAGGGAAAGAGGAGCTAAGATTGTATCCAAGAGAGCTGATGATTTCAAAGAAAAGTTTCAACATAGACTTGGAAGAGTTTTAGATCCGTAAGTTCATGATTAACTTAAAATTGATAATGTTTTTGGATCATATTTGTCAAGTACTTCTGTCATAAATTTTGCTTTGTGTTCTATTAGAGTCTATCTATTAAATAAGAATCATCCTTTTGTGTTAATCAGGGAACCCTGTTAGGCACCTCAGAGCTTGGGGTTCCAGGAAAGTACTGAGTCTCCAAAAGGGAGAGGGCATTTGGAAAAGAAAGAGGAAGAATTTTATGTAAAGCTTTATTTCTAGGATCTCAGAAGTTTAACTTATTGTGTTACATTTTCCTCTCCTCTCTCTATATAGATAAGAGTATGTTTGTATACATGCATGCTTCCATAATTTTACTTTGGGACCATGTTCTGTTTTTGCTTTTTCCACCTGGGCCTTTTCACTGAAAGCCAGTGAAAGCTTCAGCCATTGCTAATGTGAGTTGGAGATTAGGGTAAAGATCTGTTGGAGAACTTCTGTTTGATCTTTATAGTTTGGTTATAGGAGAAAATATAGATGATTAAAAATGTATGGAAAACACATTTTAAATTCCAGGGATGCTATGTGGTGGGAATTTTCACTAAAGGAAATTTTTTCTTTGATAGCATTGCGGAAACAATGAATGTTCCCCCAGACCACACATTTGGGGCTTGTCTCCGTCCTGAGGACTACGGTAAATATACAGTTTCTTTTTAAAAAGCAAACAAAGACAAAATCCCGCCTCCCCACCCCCCGCTGCCCAAATTACTCAGTGAAGTTCACCGTCTCCTGCTCTCAAAGCTTCCAATTTTAAAGACTTAAAATATTATATTAACATTAATGAGAACAATTTGTAGCACAAAAAAGAATCAACATTTTCCTATTATATTTGAAACAGGTACAGTTTAAAGCCCTGGTAATGAATTCCTTAAGTGTAGTTAAGGCTTAGAATTTTATTTAGAATATAAATAAGGCCTATATTAAACAATCAAAAGTGAACTGAGGCAACTTTTTAATGAATTCAAATATTGTACCAGGTCCTTGCACTCAAAATGTGGTTGCAGACAGGCAGTGTTGGTGTCCCTGCAAGGCTCTTAGAGATGCAGACTCTCGGGTTCTACCCTCAGATCTCCCAGATCAGAAATGGCATTTTTACAACATTCCCAGATGAACTGTAGGGGCATTCAGCTTCCAGAAAGCACTGTACAACCACACACCGAAGAACCGCTCTTCCCACCAGCCGATCAACAAATCGATCTATGAAGCAGCGGCAGAAACTTACCAGGATCTTGTCTTTAGTGCTAAGTGATCTAAGTAGCAACCTACCCCAGGGAAGACTATTTGAAAGCTTATTAGAATTGAGCTGTGTATTACTGGTTTTCAAAATATAATCTTCAGTCTACCTGCATTAAAATCACCCAGAGTTATAGAGTTTATTAAATATGGGCTCCTGGGACCCATGTCCAGGTAGTTCTGATTCAGTAGGCTTTCATGTACACCAAATTTTAGGAACCTCCAAAGTGGCCCTAGTGGTAAAGAACCCACGTGCCAGTGCAGGAGACAGAAGGGACACGGGTTTGATCCCTGGAGGAGGGCATTAGAAAATTTGTCTGTGTTTCACTATCAGCATGATAAACTATGTGTTGGATTCATTGATTCATGCTATAAATACCTGGAAAACAATGTACCGTGCACAAGACCCCAAGAACCCAACAGATGCAAGTTGGGGCACCCCCAGCATGAAACTGCCTCAAGTAGGCAGTTGACCATGACTGTCTATGTGTTTTTCAGACTAACCGATGGATTTCCTAAATCACTCCTTACCAGAGCCTCTAAGATGGGCAGACATCCATTAAACACCTAACAGTTGATCTAAAAAGAAGTATGATCTCCTAAGGTGGTGACTCAGATGCTCTAGAACATCATGTTGCATTAGCAAATAAGTATCTATTTTATTTGTTAGTGAGCAGGCTTTAGCTAACACCCTTTCAGTGTGTGTTCTAAGTCATTTCAGGTGTGTCTGATTCTTTGCAACCCTATGAGCTGTATAGCCTGCCAGGCTCCTCTGTCCATGGGATTCTCCAGGCAGGAATAATGGGGTGGATTGCCATCCCCTCCTGCAGGGATCGAACCCGTGTCTCCTGCACTGGTGCGTGGGTTCTTTACCACTAGGGCCACCCGCGAGCTTCCTAAAACAGTGTACATGAGAGCCTACCGAATCAGAACTGTCTGGGCATGGGCCCCAGGAGCCGGCATAGCTAATAAACTCTATGGGTGATTTCAATGCAGTTGAGCTGCGTTATCAATTGAGTGGCAAGATAGTGTTGTAAAATGAAAAGGAAGAACACTGCCATTAATAGTTTATAAAGTATGTATGTGTCAGCAGCAGCCTCGGCAGCATACGGTGTAACCGGGAAAGGGGCCTCTCAGCGCCCTCCAGGCTTTTCACGGGGCTCGCGGACGCGCACAGGCTAACCCCACCTGTCCCTCGTGACTCCTGTTAGTGTTAACTCGCAGCGTCTGTTCTGCGGAAAGCTTCAGGGTCTGCCTGCTTCTGAGGACGCATAGGTTTTTCTACTGGGTCTGGATTATTCCCTTCCTCCTGCTTGGGGAAATAAAGGCAGCGACACAGAGGGTGCCCCACCCCCGGGCCTGGGGTTGCTGGTTCTGTTAATGTGCCCCTGGGAAGAGGGCCCGGGCTGCGTGCAGCTCCCAGGCGGGGGTGACTGAGGGGGCACCCAGGGCAGGCGGGCAGCAGGGCATCACGGGAGCCGGTGGCGGGCGGGGGCCGCTGCGGAGCTGGCCTGGCTTCTCTCACGTCCTTGGTGTGGTGGTGAGGCCTAGTCTCTCCGAGGGCAGAGCTTGTACTCCCGATTTCAGCTCTTCAGCGATGGGTCTTGAGCAGTCTTCAGTGATTTGCCATGCGCTTCGTAAGTATTCTCCCAGGGCCGGGCTGGAAGCGGGTGTCAGCCTGCATCTCACCCACAGGCTGACCATTCAATAGTTATTTTTGGATGTTAATATAGATGGAAGGCCTCTCAAGATAAAAACAAAAAAACCAGCTCGACCAAGGGCTGTCTTGTGGAAGAGCCGGGGGACAGGGCTTCCTTATACAGAGCAGCCCCCAGGGGATTGACATCCAGGGAAGAAGTGTGGAGGGGAAGAGCGGCCAGGCTTGTTTGTCAGAAATCACCCCTCGCCCACACTTCGATCGCCTCTCCAGGAGCCTCGCTCAGGTCTCGCCCACTCCAGGGTGGTCTGCTGGACGCCGACTCCATTTCAGATTGTCCTGGTCTGAGCAGTTGCCCTGTTTCTGGAACCAGCGCTGGTGGCAGGCTTTTCACGCATACGAGTAAGGGTCTACCCTTAGAAAGAAGGCTTTTATCAGAATATGCAGGATTAACTCCTGACTTTATAATAATAAACTTAGAGGTGCTACTAATACCTGCTAAAAGAGACCCTCGAGAGGCCCTAATAATATAGAGCCTTGCACAAAGTAGGTATAAATATTAGTTGCTTTGAAGTGCAGGCACATTTGCAGTTTTTTCAGTGTTTAAGCGTTGAAGTACAGTTGATTTAAAATGTACTAATTTCTGCTGTATAGCACAGTGATACAATCATGTGTATATATACACATATACATGTGCATATTTAAAATTCTCCACCGTGGTTGGTCGTAGGGCGTTGACCGTACTTCCCGTGCTGTACAGTAGCGCCTTGCTCACCTGTCCTGTATATAATGCTTTGCATCTGCCGACCCCGATCCGTCCCTCCCCACCCTCCCATGGGCAGCTGCCAGTCTGCTCTCTGTGTTTGTGATTCTGTTTCTGTTTCATGGATAGGCTCATGTGTGTCATATTTTGGATTCCTCGTACACATGACGTCAGATGGGGCTTGTCTGCCTCCTTCTGACTTACTTCATTTGGTGTGATAAACTCTGGCTGCATCCATGAGTGTTGCAATTTAAGTTAACCTACCCAGGATATCACAGCCAGTTGCCAGTAGGAGCAGGAAGGGTGGGGTATAGGCCGTGGGCAAAAGGACAGAGGGAGAGGTTTCTTCCTCTCTGGTGACATCCACCAAACCAGCGCATCTGAAGCAGCATGGTCACCTCTGATCTGATCTCGGTCACCGTCAGCATCCAAGGAATGGGGTTTAGAGGCCGTGTGCATGTACTTTGTGTCATAATTCGACAAAGTTCCTTTAAGTCTTGAAAGAAAAGTGAAAGCAAGGGTGGGGTCTGGGGGTTCGCGGCTGGTGGATTGGAGGGGCTGTTACTGGCGGTCGTGGGTCACGACTGAGTTAATGGGCTGTGGATGGAGGCAGGTCTCCCGTGCCGGTCGCAGTGTAGGGAAGCAGGGCTGAGAAGTGGAGACTTGATGTGCAGGGTGAGGACAGAATGGAGACTCACACTAAGCGGGAGCGGGGAGCTCATGCCCAGCTTTTACAAGGCTTGCCAGAGGTCCAGTGGCTCTAAGGCACACAGAGTGACCGGCACCCGGATCAGCCCCAGCTTTCGGATCCTTGGCCTTGTAGACAAATGTCTACATTTGTCTACCTGTCTCTTTAGACAGGCAAGAGCTTTGCTGTCTTAGGAGAGGATAGCTTGATGGCTGAGTGGGCTCATGATTCTCTCATAAAATTCATTTATTCAGATTTTTTTCATCGAATGGAGAAGTGGAAATAGCAGAAGTATTCATTTTCATCAATTACTGTGTACACTTTTTTTTTTTAAATACAAAAAGGTTTTCTGTCATGCTGCTCAATAGTCTTGGCATTAGGTTTTTTCACTCACAGAAGTTGGTAGGTGTCTCTCTCTCTTAGGATGTGAGTCATAGTGACAGACTTTAAATTCAGATAAAAGACTTTTCTTTCCCTCTTCAATAGGAGCTGGCGATCTCATCCACAGAAGGCTTCCAGGCGAGTATCTCCGAGGCAAGGACAGGCCGCGAGCCCTGGTAGCGGCAGTGCAGCATCACCTGAAGAAAGTCAACTACCAAAGCTTTGACACTCCGCTGGCCGCCTTCAGGCACCATGACAAGGCCAGTAGTGAATGGGAGACTTTGGGTCTATGCATGGGCTTACAGGTCCAGCGACCTGGTGTAGATCAGGATTAAATCTGCTGTATACCAGAAACTAATATAGCATCATGAATCAGCTGTTTACATGGGCGTGTAAAACTGTTTACTGAAGCAGGTGGTGGTGGAGTGGACTTGATCCTGGCTCCCCTGGTGGCTCAGATGGTAAAGAATCTGCCTGCAGTGTAGCAGACCCAGGTTCGATCCCCAGGTCAGGAAGATCCCTTGGAGAAAGGAATGGCTACCCACTTCAGTATTCTTGCCGGGAGAATTCTATGGACAGAGGAGACTGGCAGACTACAGTCCATGAGATTGGAAAGAGTTGGACGTGACTGAGTGACTCACACACACACATGTATAGAACATAGTTCCCTGTGCTGTACAATAAGTCCTTGTTTTTCTACTTTCTATACAGTAGCTTGTTCATCCCAAACCCCTAATTTATCCCTCCCCCACATCCTCTCCCCTTTGGTAGCCATAAGTTCTCTTTGTGAGTCTGTTTCTCTTTGGGGGATAAGCTCATTTGTACCATATTTCAGATTCCACATGTAAGTGGTACCCTGTTGTATCTGTCTTTCTCTGCCTGGCTGACTTTAGTCGGTATAATCATCCCTGGGTCCATCCATGTTGCTGCAAGCGGCGCTGCTTCATTCTTTTCCTATGGCTGAGTGGTATTGCACCGCACACGTGCAGCAACCACATCCACGCCTCTGCTGATGGACGTTTAGGTGGTTTCCACATCCTGGCCGCTGTAAATAGTGCTGCAGTGAACACTGGGGTACATGTATCTTTTTGAACTGGAGTTTTCTCTGGTATATGCCCAGGAAGGGGATTGCTAGAGTGTATGCACGTGCCCATGTGTTTTAAGTATTGTCTGTGGCTGATTTTGCAGCTACACATGCAGAGTTGTGCATTGTAGACGGAATAGACTTTTTGGCCCTTGTCAGAAAAAGTTTGCTGACCCCTGGAATTGATCTGTGTTGTCAAAATAAGGTTCTTTAAGCACCAGCATTGTTACTTGGGGAGATATTAGAAATGCACTTTCTAAGGCCCACCTCACACCTACTGAATTAGGAATTAGGGATTGGGGTCTAGCGATTGTATTCTATCTAACAGGCTCCTCAGTGATTCTGCTGTGTGTTCAGGTTTGAGAACCACTCTTATAGATCCTTAAACTGGAGTGTGCTGGGAGCGTGGCGGATGGACGGCCTCTGCCTCATTCTGAACTTGCACGGATGGTGCCATCGGTCTGGTCTCAGTCAAGCTTAGAACACGTCTCCCCATGGGGATCAGGGGTGGTTTCAGTTTTTGAGAGAGCAAGGTCATTCCATTTTCAAGCTACTCAAAAATTTTATGCTTTGAACAAATCAGATCAATGTGGGGCTGTGTAATTACCCGACATCATTTTAGGCCATCGCGGGGTTTGCCGAGCTGCACTGCCTTTGGCTTGTACTCAGGAGTCCGACCACACAAACGTGAAACGTGGCAGACTTTGTGTTAGTACGCCCTGTTGTTTTTGTATTTTGCGGCTGTTATTTTCGTCACATACCTCCTCCTCATAAGGAAACCCAGGCTTTCTAGAGCAAATAGCCGTGCTTTGTCTAAGTATGTGGTTCATCCTTACCTCCTGTGCAGCATGAATTTTGTGCTGATTGTACATAACTTTGTGACTTGGCCACCAGTGAGCGTAGAGCCAGCCCAGGGAAACACATCGAGTTTGTGAACACAATCTGACAGCAGACACTCTGTGCACTTTTTGCTTCAGGTTTCATCTGATTTCATTCCAAATTTATTTTTCTCTGCCCTGATTTCATCACCTTTTTTTTTTTTGGCTCTCTTTATACTTACTTTTCTAGGCAGCCTCAAAACTATTTTAGAATTAGTCTAATAAAACAGACAAATAAAAGCTCATAACGAAACCTATGATGATGTAACATATCATCATCTTGACAGAAGAAAAGAAAGAACAGAATGATTTTAGTTTATCTCAAAGGGAAAAGATGATATTCTTATCTCCCTTCTGATGTTGAGTACAGTTTTAGCAAAGTGGCACTTCTCATTTTTTATCTTATAAAACCATCTTGATCACTCTTTGGCTAATTCATTTTAAGCCCGTTCATTTTATTTTAGATTAGAGAGTCCGTGTGTCTGTGATATACTGATGAATAAAACATGGGTTAAATATCTCATCTAAGTTTATACTAATTATATTGAGACAAATGCCAGTCATCAGCAACATTTCTCACAAAGTTGTGTTTAAAGAAAGTATTCAACTGTTTCTCTGATTTTTAATAAAGTCCGATTGCTATTTACAGGTAATTTGAAAAGTATTCTTTAGAATTAAATGCATAAGTGAAAACAAGTATTTTATATATTTTAAAAAATTTTATTGAAGTATAGTTGTTTTACAATGTTGTGTTTCTGCTGTATAACAAAGTGAATCAGCTATTAATATAATATATATATGTATGTCCCTTCTTTTTTGGATTTCCTTCCCATTTAGGCCACCTCAAAGCAGTGAGTAGAGTTCCCTGTGCTACACAGTGGGTTCTCATTAGTTACCTATTTTATCCATGGTATCAATAGTGTAAATGTGTCGATCTTAATCTCCCAATTCATCCCCCGCTTTCCCTCTTGGTGTCGATACGTTTGTCCTCTGTGTCTGTGTCTATATGTCTGCTTTGCAGATAAGTTCATCTGCACCACTTTTCTAGATTCCACATA
>SJYV01034496.1:0-41140 GCA_006410875.1 Neotragus pygmaeus | reverse complement strand
CCCTCCCACTCACCCCCTATTTTTGAGATTAATTTTTTTGTCAGTTGCTTCGTTTGCCATTATTTCTTCCCATTCTGAAGGCTGTCTTTTCATCTTGCTTATAGTTTCCTTCATTGTGAAAAAAAAACTTTTAAGTTTAATTTGTTCCCATTTGTTTATTTTTGCTTTTATTTCCATTACTGTGGCATGTGGGTTACAGAGGATCCTGTTGTGGTTTATGTCAGAGAGTGTTTGCCTATGTGTTTGTCTAGGAGTTTTATAGTTTCTGGACCTATATTTAGATCTTTAATCCATTTTGAGTTTATTTTTGTGTATGTTGTTAGAAAGTGTTCTAGTTTCATTCCTTTACAAGTGGTTGACCAGTTTTCCCATCACCACTTCTCAAAAAGATTGTCTTTTCTCCATTGTATGTTTTTCCCTCTTTATCAAATATAAGGTGTCCATAGGTGCGTGAGTTTATTTCTGGGTTTATCTATTTTGTTCCATTAATCTTTATTTCTGTCTTTGTGCCAGTACCATGCTGTCTTGATGACTGTAGCTTTGTAGTATAGTCTGGAGTCAGGCAGGTTGATTCCTCCAGTTCCATTCTTCTTTCTCAAGTTTGCTTTGGCTATTCGAGGTTTTTTTGTATTTCCATACAAATTGTGAAATTACTTGTTCTAGTTCTCTGAAAAATACCGTTTCTAGTTTGATAGGGATTGCATTGAATCTATAGATTGCTTTGGGTAGTATACTCATTTTCACTATCTGGATTCTTTCAACCCATGAACATGGTGTATTTATTCATCTGTTTGTGACATCTTTGATTTCTTTCATAACTGTTTTATAATTTTATATATATATAAAATTTTCTTTGTTTTTAGGTGGATTTATTCCTAAGTATTTTATTCTTTTTGTTGCAATGGTGAATGGAATTGGTTCCTTAATTTCTCTACCTATTTTCTCATTGTTAGTGTATAGGAATGCAAGACATTTCTGTGCACTAATTTTATATCCTGCAATTTTACTGTATTCATTAATTAGCTCTAGTAATTTACTAGTGGTGTCCTTAGGGTTTTGTATGCAGAAGATCATGTTATCTGCAAACAGGGAGAGTTTTACTTCTTTTCCAATCTGGATTCCTTTTATTTCTTTTTCTTGTCTTATTGCTGCAGCTAAAACTTTGAAAACTATGTTGAATAGTAGCAGTGAGAGTGGGCACTTTTTCTTGTTCCTGACTTTAGGGGAAATGCTTTCAATTTTTCACCATTGAGGATAATGTTTGCCATGGGTTTTTTATATATGGCTTTTATTATGTTGAGGTATGTTCCTTCAATGCCTGTTTCTAGAGGATTTCTATCATAAATGAATGTTGAGTTTTGTCAAAGTCTTTTTCTGCATCTATTGAGATAATCATATGGCTTTTATCTTTCAATTCATTAATGTGGTATATCACGTTGGTTGATTTGCAGATATTGAAGAATCCTTGCATCCCTGGGATAAAGCCCACTTTATGATCTTTTTAATATGTTGTTGGATTCTGTTTGCTAGAATTTTGTTAAGGGTTTTTGCATCTATGTTCATGAGTGATATTTGCCTGTAGTTTTCTTTTTTTTGGTCTGGTTTTGGTATTAGGGTTTTCATGACTTCGTAGAATGAGTTTGGCAGTTTAACTTCCTCTGCAATTTTCTAGAAGAGTTTGAGTAGGATAGGTGTTAGCTCTTCTCTAAACTTTTGGTAGAATTCAGCTGTGAAGTCATTTGGTCCAGGGCTTTTGTTTGTTGGAAGATTTCTGATTACAGTTTCAAGTTTTGTGTTTGTGTTGGGTCTGTTAAGATTTTCCATTTCTTCCTGGTTCAGTTTTGGAAGTTTATGGGAATACCCTTGTGTGTTATTTGTTGCTTTTCCCCTGCTGCTTTTAATAATTCCTCTTTGTGCTTGATCTTTATTAATTTGATTAATATGTGTCTTGGGGTGTTTTGCCTTGGGTTTATCCTATTTGGAATACTTGGGGTTTCTTGGACTTTGGTGGATATTTCCTTCCCCATTTTAGTGATGCTCAACCATTATCTCCTCAAGTATTTTATCATGGCCTTTCCTTTTGTCTTCTTCTTCTTCTGGGACTCCTGATTCAAATGTTAGGGCATTTAATATTGTCCCAGAGATCTCTGAGATTGTCCTCATTTCCTTCTAACTTTTTTTCTCTTTTCCTCTCTGCTTCACTTATTTCCATCATTCTATCTTTCACCTCACTTATCCTATCTTCTGCCTCAGTTGTTCTACTGTTGGTTCTCTCCAGAGTGTTTTTGATGTCAGTTATTGCATTATTCATTATTGATTGAATCTTTTTAATTTCTTCTAGGTCCTTGTTAAACATTTCTTGCATCTTTTCAGTCCTTGTCTCCAGTCTATTTATCTGTAACTCCATTTTGCTTTCAAGATTTTAGATCATCTTTAGTATCATTATTCTGAATTCTCTTTAGGTAGACTCCTTAGCTCCTCCTTTTTTATTTAGTTTGGTGGACATTTATCATGTTCCTTTACCTGTTGAATATTTATCTGCCTTTTCATTTTGTTTAGATTTCTGTGTTTGTGGTTGCTTTTCTGTATGCTGGAAGTTTGTGGTTCCTTTTTATCATGGAGGTTCCTCCATGTGGGTGGTTTAGACAAGTGGCTTGTCAAGGTTTCCTTGCTAAGGAGCTTGCATCGGTGTTCTGGTGGGTAGAACTGAATCTTTTATCTTTGGACTGCAGTGAATTGTCCAGTAGTGAGTTTTGAGATGTCTATGGGTTTGATGTGACTTTTGGCCACCTGTATTTTAATGCTCAGGGTTATATTCCTGTGTTGCTGAAGAATTAGTGTGGTATATCTTGCTCTGAAACTTGTTGGCTCTTGGGTGGAGCTTGGTTTCCATGTAGCTATGGAAGTTTTTTGATGAACTCTTGTCGATAAGTGTTCCCTGGATTGAGGAGTTTTCTAGTGTTCTCAGGTTTTGGATTTAATCCTCCTGCCTCTGGCTTTCAGTCTTATTCTTACAGTAGCCTCAAGACTTCTGCATCCATACAACACTGATGATAAAACATCTAGGTTAATGGTGAAAAGATTCTCTACAGTGAGGGACACCCAGAGAGGTTCACAGAGTTACATGGAGAAGAGAAGGAGGAGGAGGGAAATAGAAGTAACCAGGATGAGAAGAGGGAGAATCAAAAGGGGAGAGACTAATCTAGCCAGTAATCAGTCCCCTAAGTGTTCTCCACAGCCCAGAACATCCAGAGAAATTCTCAGAATTATGTAGAGAATAGAAAGGGGAGGGAAGAGACAGAGGTGACCTGGTGGAGAAAAAGGACAGTAAAAGGGAGAGAGCAATCAAGCCAATAATCACAACCCTGCCAAAAAAAATCTGTCTATTCAAGGCTAGGATTTATCCAGTGGTCATGTAGATGTGAGAGTTGGACTGTGAATAAAGCTGAGTGCCAAAAAATTGATGCTTTTGAACTATGGTGTTGGAGAAGACTCTTGAGAGTCCCTTGGACTGCAAATAAATCCAACCAGTCCATTCTAAAGGAGATCAGCCCTGGGTGTTCTTTGGAAGGAATGAAACTCCAGTACTTTGGCCACCTCACCTCATTGGAAAAGACTCTGATGCTGGGAGGAGTTGGGGGCAGGAGGAAAAGGAATCGACAGAAGATGAGATCGCTGGATGGCAACACTGACTCGATGGACGTATGAGTGAACTCTGGGAGATGGTGATGGACAGGGAGGCCTGGCGTGCTGCGATTCATGGGGTCGCAAATAGTCAGACATGTCTGAGCGACTGAACTGAACTGAATTAAAAATGGATACTGAAGATTTGATTCTTAAAGGTGCAAAATTGATAACAAATATCAAAAAGCTAAGATTAAAAATCTAGAATAGAGGTTAGACTCTCAAACATACAATATTAAAAATACAAAACAAGTTGCAAAATTTATTATATGTATGTATATATATACATACATATATAGTATATATATACAGACATATATATATGAAATTTGCTTTAAAAATAAGGCCCCCCTTTTTTTTTGCAAGGTACTAGTAGATTACCAAAATGAAAATTAAAGGAGTAATAATGACTTAAAAATTTAAAAAAAATGATAATAAAATATATTCAGGTATTTCTCTGGAACTGTTGAGGGCAGCATGGAGTCAGTTTAATTTCAAATAGTACCTTGTTCTAGCTTATACTTCTCCTCAAGGTCTTTCAGTTCAAATCAGTTCAGCTCAGTTGTTCAGTCGTGTCTGACTCTTTGTGACCCATGAATCGCAGTATGTCAGGCTTCCCTGTCCATCACCAACTCCCAGTGTTCACTCAAACTCATGTCCATCAAGTTGTGATGCCATCCAGCTATCTCATCCTCTGTTGTCCCCTTCTCCTCCTACCCCCAATCCCTCCCAGTATCAGGGCCTTTTCCAATGAGTCGACTCTTTGAATGAGGTGGCCAAAGTACTGGAGTTTCAGCTTCAGCATAAGTCCTTCCAATAAACACCCAGGACTAATCTTCTTTAGAATGGACTGGTTGGATCGCCTTGCAGTCCAGGGTACTCTCAAGAGTCTTCTCCAACATCACATTTTGAAAGCATCAATTCTTCGGCGCTCAGATTTTTTCACAGTCTAACTGTCACATCCATACATGACCACTGGAAAAACCATAGCCTTGACTAGATGGACCTTTTTGGCAAAGTAATGTCTCTGCTTTTTAATATGCTATCTTGGTTGGTCATAACTTTCTTTCCAAGGAGTAAGCATCTTTCAATTTCATGGCTGCGGTCACCATCTGCAGTGAATTTGGAGACCAAAAATTAAAGCCTCACACTGTTTCCACTGTTTCTTCATCTATTTGCCATGAAGTGATGGGACCAGATGCCATGATCTTAGTATTCTGAATGTTTCATTTAAGCCAACTTTTTCACTCTTCTTTTCCACTTTCATCAAGCGGCTTTTTAGTTCTTCTTTGTTTTCTGCCATAAGGGTGGTGTCATCTGCGTATCTGAGGTTATTGATATTTCTCCCAGCAATCTTGATTCCAGCCTGTGCTTCTTCTAGCCCAGCATTTCTCACAATGTTCTTTGAGTATAAGTTAAATAAGCAGGGTCTTTAGGCCGTTTCCAATGCTTAGTCAATGCTAACTACAGGGTTTTAATCTGTTGCACCTGTCACTTCCAAAGTGGTCCCCTGTTCTTTTTTTATTTTGGCCTCCTCTATTTGCAAGTCTCTTCAGCATCAAATTTCCACCCTGACAGAGGGGGTTGAAGGTGGTCAGGTATTTAGGGTTACTTATTCAGTTGTGCTGTGGGGAAAGAGGAACACTGCAAACAAATATCACTGCTGTGTGTGAAGAGTGCTCCCCGTACATGGACCACATTGTGTTTGTCCCAGCTCATGGCACATGTGATATCTTGGTCTACACTGCTCAGACTCCAGGTTGCTTTGCAGGAGAATTGTCCAAAGAGGGCCCTGGGTTCCATGCACTTCCCAGGCCTAAGCTGCTCAGGTTCAGGTTCTCAGGGACTCCACAAAGGCACAGACTCAGTTGGGCATGCATTTTGTGTCATTCCTAGGTCCGAGCAGCTCAGGCAACCAGGTGCTTGGTGATCATACTGTTCCAGGTGATCTGTGTGTCTTAATCTCCTCCCTGATCCCTGCCACTTGGTTTCCTGGGTAAGCCACAAGAGCGCTGTCTCAAGTGTGCCATGTGTCTCCTCTGGGGAGCTGATCTCTGGTTGTGACCCTCCTGGAAGATGTCAACCATCCAGGATCTGAAAAAGATTTGGTTAGCAACTGGGAGCCTGCTCACAATTTGGTGGAGGATGCTGTCTCTGGGGCCGAGATTGCCCCTTGCATTCCGGCTTTCACCTCCCTGCCTCTCTGCCCCTGGCTGGGGGATGAGCTGGTCCACAGCTTGCTAGCTCTCCTCTGGTATTCACTCAATCCTTTGTTTTGTGAGCAGGCCAGGCTGTGCCTTAAGTTAGAGCTTTTCACAGGAAAATTCTCTCTCTCTCTCTCTCTCTTTTTTTCCTCTCTCTGACTATCATAGTTTGGGTTGCTATCTCATGTCAGCTCCCTTAGATTGTCGTCAGAGCATTCAGGCCCAGTCCTTACCCTAAGCATGCAACCTGTGACTCTCTCTGTTCAGCCCCCTCTTGCTGGTGGCATACGTGAATGTTTGGGCTACTTCTCCACTGGGAGTTGTTGTTAGGCCCATATTCTGTGGATTTTGTTGTTGTTGTTGTTTTTCCTCATGGTTATGTTTCCCTCTGAGATCCAAAACTCCCCACAGACCCACTGGTGAGAGAGTTTCCTGGTGTCTGGAAACTTCTCCTCCTTCACAACTCCCTCCCCAGGATGGGTCTCCATCCCTAAATCACTTGTCTCTCTTTTTGTCGTTTATATTTTGTCCTACCTCACTTTGAAGAGAATGAGGTGTCTTTCTGGGTGCCTAGTGTCCTCTGTCAGCATTCAGAAGTTGTTTTGTGGAAGTTGCTCATCATTCAAATGATCTTTTGATGAACTGGTGGGGGAGAAAATGGCCTCCCCCGGCTTATTCCTCTGCCATCATTTTTTTTTTAATTTAATTTTTATATTAAGTGCTTTTCCACATGTGTGGGAGAGTCAGTCTGCTGACAGATTTCTCTGCCACACCAGAAATGTAACTCACACTTAGTGATGTTATATTAATATATGATTCAGTATAAATACGTTTCACAACTTTCATTGGATTCATTTCTAGACACTTGATAATTTTAATTTGAGTAATTTGCATAAAGTGAAATAAAAACACTGTCTCCAATAATGCCAGATCCCATTGGTAACCATGGCTTTTGTTTTATGCTCTTCAAGAATAGAATCTCTGTCTTATTTAAAACTATACATGAAATGAAGATTTATTGTCTGGAACATTAAATACTCTAGCTAATTTTAACTAAAATATATAGTATATTCTGATGTAATTAGTTGGTGATTTTTCTCTCATGATTTAAATCCTTGGAAGAATTGCATTGCATTGGGGCACATAACTCATAGCTACTGATCCTTCCCTACTCACTGATTTCCAGCTTTTCCTGCATAAGAATATCACCCATAAACAAGTTAAACAATATCGATGCCAGTCTTCACCCTAGACCAATGATAATTGAAATGGAATTCAAGTATCAGTATTTCTGAAAATCTTCCCAGATAATTCCCATATACATTCAGGTTTGGTTTTTGGTTCCATTTAAAGCCAACCACCTAAGTCTTTCTTGTTTGAAGATTCAAAGGCTATAAACTGTGAAAAAAACAGCCAGATGGTGAAGACAAAATCATGCCTGGGCAATTTTCTGTTCTTCCAAAATTTTATAGCATTTACATGTATGGAAACTATTTTCTGCAGTCTGACTCATTCCTAAAAATGTACTAGGTAGGCTCATTGGAACCTAATATTAAAAAAAAAAAAATAGTGAGATGAGGAACTGTAGATATTAGTGTTAGATTATGGGGGTTCCACATCTCAGGTCATATTTTCAGACCAGGCTCCAATGTGAAGATTCTGATCAGAGTAATTACACACATACACACACACACACACACACACACACACACACACACTGTTCAGAAAAGAATAGTTGGCAGTGATTGACCAAGTTTATCAGATAAAACCTACAGGCAGTGTTAATGCAAACAAACTTGGAACTACAAGCTGTTAAGCTTATAATCATTGGTGAAGCTTGTTTTCAAACATTTCTAGATCAAAATTTTCTAAGTTGCTTGAAGAAAGAGAGAGTAAAATGTGTGCTTATGGAGATTTAATGTTACTCTCTTTGTTCATTCTGCAGTATATCAACCTGTATAGCACCTTGACATACCTTTCCCCCTTGAGAGTGGCCGCTGACACCTGTCTTCCTTATTTCAGGAACTTAAAGCCTATCTAATCTTCTGGGGATCAATCTCAAGGGAGGAACCACTATGAAGTAGCTGAAGACACATCTGTGTGTACTGAAGTCTTATTTTTTTTTAATATACTGAAGTCTTATTAGAAAACTATTCTCCCTCTCTTTTCTTAGTTAAACACATTATTGTGAAAGGAGTAATAACAGAAATCCTACAGATTTAATATGTAAATCTGTTCAACAAGTCATGCTTTTGAGTATGTCACTGACGACATACCCTGTCTTTGTTTAAAGGCATATATTGTCAGGAATTGTTAAACCCTTTAAGCTATTGCTTTGGATATTAGATAAAATCTTGTCAAATCTGATTGTGTTGGTGCTATTTTTTATTTTTCTGTGATGCTTAGTACCTTTCAAAAAAGTCAAATCTTTCTGGCTAGCACTTGAAATTTAGATTTGCTTTTCTGGCCTGAAATCCTGCTAACTGCTTACTCATCCCACATCATCCTCTGCCTCCTAATGCAGAGACAGCCATATTATCTATCTAGGGATAATATTAGTTTCTGAACTTTTACAATCACAAAAAAATTGAGCATATTTTATAATCACATATGGATGAGAATTTGAATATCAGAATTATTTTAACAAAAAATGATTAGGCTTTCTATCATGATTTTATATTACTAATATGAAAAGTTGATAAGTTTTACTTTATACTTTACTCATTTAATTCTTAAAAGTGTTTCAGTTAAATGAAAGAAGAATTTAAAATCATAAACAAGTATTTCTCTCACTTGTAAAAAATGTGTTCATTTAATAGAATGTCCACTGGAGAAGGGGACGGCACTTCAGTATTCTTGCCTTGAGAAATCCCATGAACAGTATGAAAAGGCAAAATGATAGAATATTAAAGAGGAACTCCCCAGGTCAGTAGGTGCCCAATATGCTACTGGCGATCAGTGGAGAAATAATTGAAGAAAGAATGAAGGGTTGGAGCCAAAACAAAAACAATACCCACCTATGGATGTGACTAGTCACAGAAGCAAGATCCGATGCTATAAAGAGCAATATTGCATAGGAGCCTGGAATGTTAGGTCCATGAATCAGGCAAACTGGAAGTGGTCAAACAGGAGATGGCAAGAGTGAATGTAGGAATCAATGAACTAAAATGGACCAGAATGGGTAAATTTAATTCAGATGACCATTATATCTACTACTTCAGGCAGGAATCCCTCAGAAGAAATGGAGTAGCTATCATGGTCAAGAAAAGAGTCCAAAAATGCAGTACTTGGATTCAATCTCAAAAATGACAGAATGATCTCTGCTCATTTCCAAGGCAAACCATTCAATATCACAGTAATCCAAGTATGTGTCCCAATCAGTAATGCTGAAGAAGCTGAAGTTGAACGGTTCTATGAAGACCTACAAGACCTTTTAGAACTCACACCGAAAAAAGATGTCCTTTTCATTATAGGGGACTGGAATGCAAAAGTAGGAAGTCAAGAAACACCTGGAGTAAAAGGCAAATTTGGCCTTGGAATACAGAATGAAGCAGGGTAAAGACTAATAGAGTTTTGCCAAGAGAATGCAATGGTCATAGCAAACACCCTCTTCCAACAACACAAGAGAAGACTCTACACATGGACATCACCAGATGGTCAACACTGAAATCAGATTGATTATATTCTATGCAGCCAAAGATGGAGAAGCTCTATTCAGTAAGTAAAAACAAGACAGGGAGCTGACTGTGGCTCAGATCATGAGCTCCTTCTTGCCAAATTCAGACTTAAATTGAAGAAAGTAGGGAAAACTACTAGACCATTCAAGTACAACCTAAATAAAATCCCTATGATTATACAGTGGAAGTGAGAAATAGATGCAAGGGATTAGATCTGATAGATAGAGCACCTGATGAACTATGGAATGAGGTTCGTGACATTGTACAGGACACAGGGATTAAGACCATTCCCATGGAAAAGAAATGCAAAAAAGCAAAATGGCTGCCTGGGGAGGCCTTACAAATAGCTGTGAAAAGAAGAGAAGTGAAAAGCAAAGAAGAAAAGGAAAGAAAATATAAACATCTGAATGTACAGTTCCAAAGAAGAGCAAGAAGAGATAAGAAAGCCTTCTTCAGTGATCAATGCAAAGAAATAGAGGAAAACAACAGAATGGGAAAGACTAGTGATCTCTTCAAGAAAATTAGAGATACCAAAGAAACACTTCATGCAAAGATGGGCTCAATAAAGGACAAAAATGTTATGGACCCAACAGAAACAGAAAATATTAAGAAGAGGTGGCAAGTATACACAGAAGAACTGTACAAAAAAGATCTTCATGACCAAGATGATCACGATGCTATGCTCACACACCTAGAGCCAAACATCCTAGAATGTGAAGTCAAGTGGGCCTTAGAAAGCATCACTATGAATAAAGCTAGTGGAGGTGATGGAATTTCAGTTGAGCTATTTCAAATTCTGAAAGATGATGCTGTAAAAGTGTTGCACTCAATATGCCAGCAAATTTGGAAAACTCAGCAGTGGCCACAGGACTGGAAATGGTCAGTTTTCATTTCAATGCCAAAGAATACTCAGACCACCACACAGTTGCACACATCTCACACACTAGTAAAGTAATGCTCAAAATTCTCGAAACTAGGCTTCAGCAATAAATTAACTGTGAAATTCGAGATATTGAAGCTGATTTTAGAAAAGGCAGAGGAGCCAGAGATCAAATTGCCAACATCCAATGGATCATGGAAAAAACAAGAGAGTTCCAGAAAAACATCTATTTCTGCTTTATTGACTATACCAAAGCCTTTGACTATGTGGATCACACAGTCAAATAAACTGTGGAAAATTCTGAAAGAGATGGGAATACCAGACCACTTGACCTGCCTCTTGAAAAACCTATATGCAGGTCAGGAAGCAACAGTTAGAACTGGACATGGAACAACAGACTGGTTTCAAATAGGAAAAGGAGTCCGTCAAGGCTGTATATTGTCACTCTGTTTATTTATCTTATATGCAGAGTATATTATGAGAAACACTGGGCTGGAAGAAGCACAAGGTGGAAACAAGATTGCCAGGAGAAATATCAATAACCTCAGGTATGCAGATGACATCACCCTTATGGCAGAACGTGAAGAGGAAATAAAAAGCCTTTTGATGAAAGTGAAAGAGGAAAGTAAAAAAGTTGGCTGAAAGCTCAACATTCAGAAAACGAAGATCATGGCTTCTGATCCCATCACTTCATGGGAAATGGATGGGGAAACAGTGGAAACAGTGTCAGACTTTAATTCTTTGGGCTCCAAAATCACTACAGATCGTGATTGCAACCATGAAATTAAAAGACGCTTAGTCCTTGGAAGAAAAGTTATGACCAACCTAGACAGCATATTGAATCACAGACATTACTTTGCCAATAAAGGTCTGCCTAGTTAAGGCTATTGTTTTTCCAGTGGTCATGTATGGATGTGGGAGTTGGACTATGAAGAAAGCTGAGTGCCAAAGAATTGATGCTTTTGAACTGTGGTGTTGGAGAAGACTCTTGAGAGTCCCTCGGACTGCAAAGAGATCCAACCAGTCCATTCTAAAGGAGATAAGCCCTGTATGTTCTTTGGAAGGAATGATGCTAAAGCTGAAACTCCAGTACTTTGGCCACCTCATGCGAAGAGCTCACTCATTGGAAAAGACTCTGATGCTGGGAAGAATTGGGGGCAGGAGCAGAAGGGGATGACAGAGGATAAAATGGCTGGATGGCATCGCTGACTTGATGGATGTGAGTTTGAGTGAACTCTGGGAGAGGGTGATGCACAGGGAAGCTTGGCGTGCTGAGATTCATGGGGTCGTAAAGAGTTGGACACTACTGAGCGACTGAACTGAACTGAACTGAACACTGATTATCTCTCATTTTTTCATATGTGACAATTTTAGTGTCATCTGTCAGCAACATCAATATGGATGATATGTGGCTTCAAAAAATACATGTGCTAGTTTGAAAGGCTAATATCTTAGAATACATAACCACAACAACCAAACTACTGAACATATCTATCACTTCCAAAATTGTATTGGTGTTCTTGTGTTTGTGAGTGTGTGTGTCTGTTTGTGTTTGTTTTCTCCATAGTGTTAGTCTTAAGACTAAAGACCTGGCCTTTTGTAGTACTCTCTTGTAGGCAGCTATAGGCTGAGTTCTGTAAACATTGGGGTGATAGCATGGCTCTTCTCTGTGACATTTGGCCAGAGACAACTCTTCAGATAAAAGACCATTGTGAATTATTAACCAAACTCAGGGTCAGTGTAGTGAGTGCATGGATATGGAATGTAGTGCAGAAAAGTGTAAGACCCAAACTGTTTCCATTAAAACCATATATTCATCTACTTTCTTCTTTGGTACATATTATTTCTCCTTGCCTTTCTGCCTACCTTCGTTATGAATTCTATCACTTGAAAGTGAAAGTGAAAGTCGCTCAGTCATATCCAACTCTTTGTGACCCCATAGACTATACATCCCATAGGATTCTCCAGGCCAAAATACTGGAGGGGGTAGACTTTCCCTTCTCCAGTGTATCTTCCTGATCGAAGCCAGGTCTCCCTCAATGAAGGCGGATTTTTCACCAGCTGAGCCACAAGGAAAACCCAAGAATATTGGAGTGGGTAGCCTATCCTTTTTCCAGGGGCTCTTCCCCATTGAACAACTGAACCACATTCTCCTGTACTGCAGGTGGATTCTTTACCAACTGAGCTATCAGGGAACACGGCAAAAGGGAAAGAGGGAAAGGATCTAGCATTGCTGGTTGGTGATTGGCACCAAGCCATTTCCTGTCTTTGTCTACAAGTCATGATTTCCCATATCCTAATAACATCTGTTAGAAACCTTTACAAAATGGTCATACTATTTCTATGCTGTTACCATGAAAGCCATGCTAAACCTTTACACTTCAGAATCTTGTGCACAGGTGATCAGATGGTTAGAATTAATTACATCAGATACCTTTAGCTCCCTACTCAGAAATTTTGTAGTGTTTACTATTTTCTTACTAGTACTCAGAATAATTTAATTCATCAGACAGAAAGGAGTGATTTTAATTAAAATAAGCTCAACACTGTGTTATTTTTTCATTGTTTCACATTCCAAGAATGCTTTGTTTTATGATCAACCATTTAATGCACTTTCATGGTCAATTTCACTGACAGTGGTGCAATAGCATAATAAATAACCAAGCAAACTAATCAACTCACCCCTCCCCACTTTTTTAAAGCTGGTTGGGGGAGGAATGTAAGCTAAGAAGTTTTAGAATAACTTACACAAAAAATGCAGTATATAAACAGATATCTAAATGTTGATTAAAAGTCTTGGCCTTCAAAACATTGCCTCTCACTTCATAATAGTTTAAGCATTGAGGAAAATTAAGGAAGGAAGAGATCAAGTCCTGAAATTCACATGCCAGCAAATATTTTTCGTTTTTTTTTTTCTGGTTTTAATACCCTTGAGATTATTATTTTTTTCTTCACCCTTAGAGTCTAGGGAAACACACAGTTTATGCAGGACATATAAAGCAGTCACTTTCCTCTAAGACTTAAGACAAAGGATTATGTATGTTGATCTTGCTTTACTTTCTTCAGGAAAACAGCTTATATACTTAAAATACAAGGACAAGGAGCATTAAATAAATCTTTTATTTAGATTCCTTGGGGATGGCCAGAGACTTGTGCTTTGCAACTAAAAGCTTCTGCAAATTGCCCCGTTAGATAAATATTTTAACTGTAAAGTAGCAAAAATAGTATAGGAATGGTACTTTTGAGTTCTGGTAAAGATTCTGGATATATTTCATTCTCAAATGACTTGACAGTCAGAATTCATTAAAAAATGATTGAAATGGGCTTAATGCAAAGCTAGTGGTAGTGAAACAGTATTCTTGCGTAACATGGGAGTCCTCTGTACTTACCCCAAGCTGGCACTACTCTGGGGTAGATGAGATGGTTGATCACACACAGTGGTCTGCAGGACTGTATCAGTCTTCATCTGGTCCTAAAATATATCTCTCTTCACTTTACTGTAATAATAACAATAATAATTGTTAATTTAATGAACTATTATGTTCAAGCCACTAACTATACACTTTATAAAAATCTCAGTTAATCAAGGACTTTAGAGGGATAATATTCATTTCCTTTTACAGATGAGAAAACACATGGTCAAATGGTTAAATGGACTGAATACAGTCATACAGTGAATAAACACAAGTCATAATTCTGAACTGACTCCACACATCTGAATGTTTATGCTATATGTGTTTATCTTCTTGCTTGCTGTTATATCTTTCTATCTTGTTTAAAATTCCCTCTGTTGGAATCATTAACTGTGTTGTTTCTGGTGCTTTGATTAGAAATGAACAGTATTCATTTTGCAGAATAGATGTTTCAATCAAACTCAGATATTGTACACCTCCGATCCTTTATAAATCATATACACAAAAGTAATGCATCCTTATGTAGGATATTATTGCCTTCAGAAGCAGTAGCAACTTAAGAGCACTCACTGGTGTCCCCTCAGCGTATCCAGATAGCCATAGTGAAAATGTACATAAGAACCTATAGAACCAATAGCCTGCTCTTCCTCTCTTGTTCACACTGTCACATAAGTTATTTTGCCAATTAATCTTCAGGCTTACCCTTAGACTTTAAGACGAGAAAAGACAAAGCTGAATAAATATTAAGTGAGAATTGTTTGCGGGTAACTGAGTATATAACAAGAACTGTAGTTGAATATTTTCATGAGGGTCCACAAAGCCAGAATAAGATAGAGAGTCAGTGCACAAATCCTGGCACATGATAGACATCAGCTGACACTCTCCACCACTCTGTTGTGAGCTTTGACTGTGGGGAATGGGTGGGTTCTACTAGAATTAGTGTCTTGCATAAAGAGCTACTAGTATTGATTTATTGTACCAACAATTAACCCACTCCAGTATTCTTGCCTAGACAATCCCCATGGACAGAGGAGCTTGGGGAGCTACAGTTCATAGGTTGTAAAGAGTTGGACATGACTGAAACTACTTAGCATGCATGCCTGCATACTAACAATTATTAATGCTACCCACTGAAATGTTTCAAGTGTTGAATGTAAACACTACTCAGACCTCCATGATTTATGGAAGAAGAAAGGAAGGATTCATGGAGCCATGAAGACCAGATTGTACTGCCATTCTTTATTTAATTTCTGAAGTATATTGTTAACAACAGTAAGCTCTGCTTTCCATAAGTTTGAAACATTGATCCAGGCATGGGCAATTCCAGAAGTAAATGTTTTCACTTCTGCTACAAAGAAAATCTATTGATTAATTGAAAAAAAAAAAAAAGTGTTAGTTGCTCAATTCTGTCTGACGTTTAGTGACCCCATGGACTGTGGCCTTTGGTTCCCCACCAGATTCCTTTGTCCCTGAAATTGTCCAGGCAAGAATACTGGAATTGGTAGTCATTCCCTTCTTCCAGGGATCTTTCCAACTTAAGGACTGAACCCAGATCTCCTGCACTGCAGACGGATGCTTTACTTTCTGAGCCACCAGAGATTTAGTTGATTTTATGTAAATCAATTAAAGTCACTCCCAAGAGAAAACTTAGTGAACAACTGAGTGAATCTGAGGTCAAATGTAAAAATCGTTTGATGATCTGACAGACTTGCTGTTAAGATGTTTGTTTTACTGTAAGGAATATATTATAACATGGGCCAACTATAACTAATACATATTTTTAAATACTTATTATCCTATAGACATATCCTCTGAAAAAGTGGAAAAAGAACGTGCAGGAATTTAAGATATTTGCCTTACATTTCCCCACCTGGAATTGAATTCTTGTGAAACTTATGTAGTATTTATCTGTTTTTCCAACCTGAAAGTATAGATGTGTGTGTGTGTATGTGTGTGTGCGTTTGCACATGCGTGCACGCGCAGTCATATGTGACTATGATACCACAGACTGTAGCCCTCCAAATTCCTCTGTTCATAGCATTTCCCAGGCAAGAATACTGGAGTGGGTTGCCATTTCCTTCTCCAGAGAATCTTCCTGACCCAGGGATGGAATTCCAGTCTTCTGTATTGGCAGAGGGACTCTTTACCACTGAATCGCCTGGGAAGCCCTGAAAGTATATACATTCTACTTTTTATTATATATGAACAGCATTACATATCATGGATCAGCTTAGGCCTTATATCTTCTGTAACATTTTTCAAGTCTGCATTAGCCCAGAGTGAGTCTTTCACTTCTTTTAAATGCCTAGAGCAGAAGTTTTCAACTCTGATATCTCAAAACATAGAAGTATTTTAATCTTTTTCATTTGGACAGAAGTAATTTACAAAATGTAAGAAATAACAATCTAATGTTTTCAAATTATCTACTTTAATATTGATTTTAAAAATTCTTATAACTATAATGAATGTACAATTTATCATTCGAAAAACGTTGAAAGTGAAAAGCACTCTCATTAACTAAGCCAGAAAAATAAACTGCAATCCCAAACTGTCCAAAGCCACCCATAGTCCATGGGCCTGGAATATATGAGGCCAGACACACTCCTAGGGTAAAATATTAAAGATATGTTTACTCTCAGTCTTACAAGTACAGGGTTAGCACCTGGACTTGCTTTCTTAAAGCACTCAATTTCTTCAGTCACCTTCTCTGTAATGATGTCTCTCTCAGTCACTTTTATACTAAAAGTCTTTAAAACAACAAACCACCAAAAAAGGGAAGATTAACATTACAGCAAAGGCATCAAGAATTATGCATTTTTTGCAGGCTCTGTTGCTTTCTTGCTATATACTGTGGGTTGAGCCTTGCTATTCCTAGAATGTCATATGTGTGAGTGTCATAGCTAATGGGAAGTAAAAGCCACCATCCTAGAGCACTTACCATTAGTTTGTCTCAGTTTCCATTTGACATAGTCAGCCTAATATTGTTATACATTTTTTTTCATTCTCTTATCCTGTGATTCTGATTTTGTCTATACTCTTGCAAAGGAAATAGAACAAATCTTTGTTCAATACGTCAAGATGTCTTATTATGGTATATTTTTCCCCTATTGCTTGGTATGATATGAGATGCTAATGAATTGAACTCAGAGAAGGAAATGCTAATTGATAATTTCTTATGTTACACACTCTATACTTATTATTGTTGTTGTTTAGCTGCTTAGTTGTGTCTGACTCTCTGTGACTCCATAAACTGTAGCCCACCAGGCTCCCCTGTCCATGAAATTTTCCAGACAAGAATATTGGGTTGAGTTACCATTTCCTTTTCTAATGTTAGTTATGAGACTACAAAAATAATAAGTTGTGTTTTATTACCCTAATGGAGATTACATCTAGTATTGTATTATGGGCCTTTATAACAAAGTCTCTTCTCATTAGTCTTAAGGTAGGAAATTTATTTTTTTCAAAATCCAAACAGAGTAAAAAAATAAGATGTAAATTATAGATAAGTAGAGTACAGATATAATTTTATTTTCAGTTTTTTTATTCCTTAGTCCATGAGCCTTACAATGATATACTATATAAACAATAGCATTTTTAAGCTAGTAGTTACTTAAATTTAAACACATTTCAAGGCTTTGTCTTTTTACTTATCCCTCCCACATTTTGCACTTTTGGTGACACATTCTATGTATTTTTTTTTTTTTGTGGGGGCGGGGAGGCGCTGGTGCACTGGGATAACCCAGAGGGATGGTACAGGGAGGGAGGAGCGAGGGGGGTTCAGGATGGGGAACTCATGTATACCTGTGGCAGATTCATGTTGATGTATGGCAAAACCAATACACTATTATAAAGTAATTAATCTCCAATTAAAATAAAGAAATTTAAAAATATTATTATGAAAAAGAGATTTGTTTAATAATAAAAATTATTTAAAAATTTGTAATACAATTTTTAAAAAATCAATTGATATATAAGAAAATTATCACTCTCACTTCACTTTTACTTTTTACTTTTATGCATTGGAGAAGGAAATGGCAACCCTCTCCAGTGTTCTTGCCTGGAGAATCCCAGGGATGGAGGAGCCTGGTGGGCTGCTGTCCCTATGGTCGCACAGAGTCAGACATGACTGAAGGAAATTAGCAGCAGCAGCACTACCTTTATTAAATTTTTACCTATTCCAGTGAGATTTTAATTGTTTATGTTTTCTTGTTATTATGTAGTGCCTTTCTTTTCAGTTTAGAGAGGTAGCTTTAGCATTTTTTGTAAGGCTGTTTTAGCGGTGATTAACTCCTTAAGCTTTTTCTAATGTCTTAGTCTCTCCATTCATTCTGAATGACAGCCTTGCCGGTAGAGAATTTGTGGTTGGAAGTTCATTCTATTGTTTTTCTTTGTTTCTTTTCTTCTTCTTCTTTTTTTTTTTTTTTCTTTCAGCACTTTATTGTCGAGACCAGCTTGTAAAGTAGGGTTTCTGAAAGCGCAATACAGCAAGAGAATGAGAAAGGAGACACAAGAATTCAGAGAAAAGTGAGGATCAGGGAACCAACACTGCTCCAAGGTGAAGGTACTAAAACTGAATGCAAGCCAGCTTTATTATACTTTCAGCCGTGAAGGAAAAAATATGCAGGGAATTAATCTAAAACTCATGTGGCCTTCAGGTCCAAAGAACAAAATTATCATTAACCATTGAGTAATCAGGAAGCAGTAATCAATAATAAATCAATAACTAAGACTAATATTTTTATTTATAGATTTTCCACCAGATACGTAAACCATGATTCTGAGACGCCTTATTGTCAAATTCAGACTTAAATTGAAGAAAGTAGGAAAAACCACTAAATCATTCAGGTAAGACCTAAATCAATTCCCTTATGATTATGCAGTGGAAATAAGAAATAGATTTAAGGGACTAGATCTGATAGACTGAGTGCCTGATGAACTATGGATGTAGGTTAGTGACATTGTACAAGAGCCAGGGATCAAGACCATCCCCATGGAAAAGAAATGCAAAAAAGCAAAATGGCTGTCTGAGGAGGCGTTACANGGACATTATTGAATGACTGAACTGACTAAATGAAAATTATTATTGTTCAAACCCACATCAAAAATGAGGTTATAAACTTTATTTCCCTCCAAATGCTCTTTTAGTACCTTAGCTATTTTATTTTATATTAAGCACAAAATGTTAAAATTTACATATTAATTGCCTTGTCTCAAAGATCTCAAAGGTTAAAGAGCAAACGCATTTATACTAAAGAAATTGTTATGTAACTCAGAAAAGAAAAAAGTAGGGAGGTATTTGTTTGCAGTTCATCAAGCCCTAACGGCCCCATATATCAAAAACAAAAGTTTGATGTTGCTCAACCAATCTTCCTCTGATGCAGAAAATTGCATAACCAGTGGGGGGGAAAAAAAGAGAATTCCTTTAAGTATGTAATTGATATGGACATTATTTTTCCATTATTAAGATGGAAACATATTCTCAGAATCACTGAACAAGTGAAAAATAAAAATAAAAATTCTGTTCTTGGAAGAAGTAAAATTTCTAATTCGTTTTGAAGTAGTTATTGTGTAGCACTTGGGAAAAGGCTCTGAAAATCATATTGACATTAGCACTCAAACAGAAAATCTACTTATATTAAGAAAGCAGGGAGCAACTTGGGGGCAAATTCACCCGAGATTCAAGGCACATTACAAAACATAAGCAATGAGACAGAAAAAAATTTTGCTGTAAAATATGAGGGAAAATGCCTTTGCTACCTAACCAGATATTAAAAAATAATAAATCATACATTAAGACCTACTGCTAGTTGGATGGGTTATTCTAGAAATATACACTCTAAGAACTGTATTTCTAGATCTCTGCCATGTGGCAAAGTTCATTTAAAAAAAGATAGGAAATCTCTGATGATGAGTGATGTTGAGCATCTTTTCATGTGTTTGTTAGCCATCTGTATGTCTTCTTTGGAGNGGTGACAATATACAGCCTTGATGTACTCCTTTTCCTATTTGGAACCAGTCTGTTGTTCCATGTCCAGTTCTAACTGTTGTTTCCTGACCTGCACACAGAATTCTCAAGAGGCAGGTCAGGTGATCTGGTATTCCCATCTCTTTCAGAATTTTCCACAGTTTGCTGTGATCCACATAGTCAAAGGCTTTGGCATAGTCAATAAAACAGAAATAGATGTTTTTCTGGAACTATGTTGCTTTTTTCGTGATCCAGCGGATGTTGGCAATTTGATCTCTGGTTCCTCTGCCTTTTCTAAAACCAGCTTGACAACCAGGAAGTTCACGGTAGCAGAATCAACAATATAACTGATAATTGTCACTTGTTTACAGAAGACAGTTTTATCAAATGGAGAAGGAGAGCGGCATTTAAATATTCCCAGATAATCATTTTTAGAGATGCATACTTAATTATCTGGAGAAGGAAATGGCAACCCACTCCAGTATTCTTGCCTGGAGAATCCCATGGACAGAGGAGCTGGGAGGCTACAGTCCATGGGGTCGCAAGCGTTGGACACGACTGAGTGACTTTCACTTCATACTTACTTGTATCTGTCTCTTTCTTCTTCTTCTTTTCTTTTTATTTGTTCCCATTACATTAAAAGTTCCCATTGCATTCATTCTGATATGAATGCATTAATATATACCACGAGGTAACATTTTTCCAGGGGAAAAGCATGCTCTAAAGATATTAACTGCATAATATAAAGGAGAATCATTTGCAAAATGTTGACAGGAAATACCATAGGTTAATCATTTAAATATAATCTGTAGGAAAAATGGACTTTAAAATAGAAAAATAATCACTATGGATTGATTCAGTTAATTCCATAAACGGAGAAGGCAATGGAACCCTGCTTCAGTACTCTTGCCTGGAAAATTTCATGGATGGAGGAGCTTGGAGGGCTGCAGTCCATGGGGTCACTGAGTGTCGGACAAGACTGAGCGACTTCACTTTCACTTTTCACTTTCATGCATTGCAGAAGGAAATAGCAACCCAGATATTTTTTAAAAAAGAATACAGTAGGTGCAGGGAATGCAAGGCTTAACACTAGGTTTTCTTAAAGTGAATACTGTTGTTGCATAGTAGTTCAGTAAGGTCTGACTCTTTGAGACCCCATGAACTGTAGCTGGCCAGGCTCCTCTGCCCATGGGATTTCCCAGGCACGAATACTGGAGTGTGTCACTGCTTCCTTCTCCTGTAAAGTGACTATAAGAAAGTGCATATAAAAAAATGATGGACTTTATAGTTGTTTAATGGGACATGAGAAGGAAAAAAATATCAAGAGAGTCTTATGGCAATTCCATTCACTGAGTTTCAGAACCAGAAAGGCCATTTTTTTTTTTTTTTTATGATTGTGTGTGTGTGTGTGCAAGAGAGAGAAAGAGAGAATGAGATCATTTAGGACTTTGGATTTCTTTAAATGGGGAGTCATAGCTACAATAAAAATGAAAACTTTTACCAACATCACTATTTTAGCTCCATTAATAATGATGTCTCACTATGTCTGACTCTGGGAAGAAAGAGTAGTCATCATCTCATCTGCAATAACAAAGAAGTAAAGTAATGAATTGCACCTTTGTTTGTACCTGGCTGTTGTGATTTGAACACAGTTCCTTCCATCTCACTAATAATTCACATTTACGTAGAACCTCAGCAGCATATGGCCAAATTTGGAAATAGAGCCTTTGGAGATGTAATTAATTCAGTACTTTGAGATAAAATAATCTTGCATTTAGTGAAAGTGAAAGTGAAGTCACTCAGTCATGTCCCCCTCTTTGTGAACACATGGACTGAAGCCTAGCAGGCTCTTCCGTCCATGGACTTTTCCAGGCAAGGTTACTGGAGTGGGTTGCCATTTCTTTCTCCAGGGGCTCTTCCCGACCCAGGGATAGAACCCAGGTCTCCTGCACTGCAGGCAGATGCTTTACCATCTGAGCCACCAGGGGTGTGCCCTAAATCCAATGACCAACGTCCATATAAGAAAAGAGCAGGACACAGAAACAGAGAAGATCACAATGAGAAAGAGCAAGGTAAAAACTGGAATGAGCATTTACAAATCAAAGAATATCAAAGATTGCTGACAAGCACCAGAAACTATGAGAGAAACATGGGATGCCTTCTCTCTCAGAGACTACAGAAGAAAGCAACCCTACAGACCACTTGAGTTTTGACCTCTGGTCACCTGTCCTGTGGGGGTTCCCTGATAGCTCAATTGGTAAAGTATCCGCCTGCAATGCAGGAGATGCCAGTTCAATTCCTGGGTTGGGAAGACCCACTGGAGAAGGAATAGGCTACTCTCTCCAGTATTCTTGGGCTTCTCTTGTGGCTCAACTGGTGAAGAATTCACCTGCAATGTGGGAGACCTGGGTTTGATCCCTGGGTTGGGTAGATACCCTGGAGAAGGGAAAGGTTACCCACTCCAGTATCCTGGCCTGGAGAATTTCGTGGACTGTATTGTCCATGGGATCACAAAGAGTCGGACATGACTCAGTGACTTTCACTTTCACCTGTACTTTGAGGGAATACACTTATGCTGTTTCAAGCTATCCAATTTGTGATAATTTGTTATAGTAATCTGAGAAAACTTTTGTCACAAGTAATAAATGAAGAGTCATTCAGTTAGCCTATACAGATGGGTGATACATTTTAAGGCAGTACATCAAAGTAAATATTTATACAAAATATCTTGAAATCTTGTTATTTTCAGATTCTGTTTCACTGGATGACAGAAAGGACCAGAGATAACAAATTCCTAACATGCTACCATGGGTGTGTGCTCATTTATTCAGTCTTATCCAACTCTTTATGATCCCATGGACTATAGCCTACCAGGCGCCTCTGTCCACGGAGTTTTCCAGGCAAGGATACTGTAGTGAATTATCATTTCTATCTCAGGGGACCTTCCCAACCCAGGGGTTGAACTCACATCTGTTGCATCTCCTGCATTAGCAGGCTGATTCTTTACAACCAAGTCACCTGGGAAGACCCAATGAGCTACCAGTTGATGCCTATTAGCTTGAAAGACATTTTTAGTTTCAA
This sequence comes from Neotragus pygmaeus, assembly GCA_006410875.1. NCBI lineage: Eukaryota > Metazoa > Chordata > Mammalia > Artiodactyla > Bovidae > Neotragus > Neotragus pygmaeus. Next base: position 18,236 of record SJYV01034496.1, on the reverse strand, counting down.
AGCCATAATAGTTTACAACAAAAATCTCACANCCAGGGGTTGAACTCACATCTGTTGCATCTCCTGCATTAGCAGGCTGATTCTTTACAACCAAGTCACCTGGGAAGACCCAATGAGCTACCAGTTGATGCCTATTAGCTTGAAAGACATTTTTAGTTTCAAAGCCATAATAGTTTACAACAAAAATCTCACATCCATAAATATGATTTGTATGGAACTTGCAGTCTATGTAGAAAGGTAAATCATATTGATGCGAGAAATTAATGAGTAACTGAAAACATACATATATATAGTCAATTATCAAAGAAAATAAATATTAATTTAAGAAAAGTGAGTCATCAATATGAGTTAGAGTGATAGAAGACTTTGATGAAAGGGATGGCAAGTTTGGATTTGGACAGGGAAATTAAAACAAAAAGAAGTAGCTACAGTAGACCAGTCAGTGTAAATTGTCATAGACAATAGCAGAGAAATTTATGAGTCTTGGTGTAAGACAGTACAGTATTTTATGGTAATATAATTATTGCTTAACCACTGAATATGTCAGAAGCTTGTAGTAAGCAAAAATCAATGAAGATGTGGCTATGTCCGCAAATATTTATAGGCTGCAATACTGTCTTCCAGATCACAACAAGTAACAAAAAGCAGAATATAACGTTCTGTAAATAAAATTATTATTACTATAAAATATATCAAATAGTGTGGGATGGGATCAAAGTATGTGATTTTTGTTTTGTTTCTTTTTTACTTCTACTGATACTTTTATTGTTGTCAATTCTGGAACTACTATTTCAATAGCAGAACCTTTGGGTCTTATACTGAAATATAGAATACAGATGCCAATTTCATTCACAGGCTCATGGGGGATTTTCCAAATATTACGATATCTGCCGTATAAAGCTAACAATGCCTTCAACATATGCCAAGGGATGTATCTGGACCAAAAGTTATATAAGCAACAAAACACATTTCTTGGAGTAATAATTTACAACCCTTTTACAGTTTCTATTCTTAGCAGCAATGCCATGACAAAGAGCAGGAGCATTATGAGGAGAAAGTGGAAAAGGAACTTTATTCTAAATTTATTTTCTAAGTTTGTTCCTCTGGTGAATTTTCATCAGGGTATAAAAGGCCAACACTATCAATGAGACCTGAAAATATCTGATGGAGCTGAGGATTGCATCCTTTGCTCTGGTTAGTAAAAATAGCACTACTCAAACATCAGTCAGACAAAGAGCAGTGACATGTTCTATATAAAATTTAAATGTGAGCTGTCACTATTAAAGAAAAAAGATAGCTCTCTTTAATAAAGAAATATTGTGATAGAGTTAAGACAAACCTAGACAGCATATTAAAAACCAGAGACATAACTTTGTTGACAAAGATCTGTGTAGTCAAAGCTATGGTTTTTCCAGAAGTCATGTACAGATGTGAAAGTTGGACCATAAAGAAGGCTGAGCACCCAATAATTGATATTTACAAATGATGGTGCTGAAGAAGACTCTTGAGAGTCCCTTGGGCTGTAACGAGATCAAGTCAATCGGTCCTAAGGAAATCAACCCTCAATATTCATCAGAAGGATTGATGCTGAAGTTGAAGTTCCAATAATTGGGCCATCTGATGTGAAGAACTGACACATTGGAAAAGATCCTGATATGGAGAAAGATTGAAAGAAGAAGAAGGGGATGACAAAGGAGGGAATGGTTTGATGGCATCACTGACTCAGTGGACATCAATTTGAACAAATTTTGCGAGAGTGTGAAGGACAGAGTAGCCTGGCGTGGTATAGTCCACGGGGTCGCAAAGAGTTGGACCTGACTTAGGGACTGTACAACAACAAGAAATAAGCCAGCAAGAATGTCTAATCCTGGATACTACAGATATATTAATATATCACTCTTGATGTAGATGGTTTATATCTCCCCAAATTCACATATTGAAACCTAAGCCCAATATTTGGTGATGGGGTCTCTTGGAGGTGATTAAGTCATGAGAGTGAAACCATAAATGAGATTAGCGCCTCTTGTAAAAGAGACACCAGAGAGCTCCCTTGCCCTCTCGACCATGTAAGAATACAACAAAAGATGGCAGTCTGTGAACCAGAGAATAGCATCTCACCAGACATCAGTTGTACAGGTACATTGATCTTGTACTCCCCAAACTTCAGAACTATGTGAAATAAATGCTTGTGGTTTAAGTTACTAAATCTACAGTATTTTTGTTGTAAAAACCCAAACAGACTAAGATGACTCTCTGTCCCATTAATTGAATAGGTCTCTGATTATATATATCCCCTATTTTCGACCTAAGTTTTTCCCCTATAGAAGAGATGTTATTATTGATGGTACAGCTAAAAATTTGAAACTTGTTTTCAAACAGGAGATAGATAATCCCAACCAATGCATTTGTAAACAAAACAATAAGCCACCAATGAAAATATGAACTTTTAAATCTAGTTACAGTCATTTGCATAGGCAGAATAGTCTAGCAAGTTTATTAAATGCAAGGCAAATATATGTGGTTTGGATATTGATCAGTGCTGCTAGCTATGCAAATCACAATATTAACATGCTTGTTGAATCATTCTAAATTTATGCATTCTTTTAAAAATGATATTTTACCTTTTATGAGTACACACTAAAATATTTATGTTTGAAGTTACATGATTCTTAGTATGCAATTTACTTCAAGTAATAAAGCAAAAGACATATAGGTGGGGTATCCTAGTATTTCTAATTTTTAGGTATGTTCAAAATTCTTCATAATAAAAACGGGAAGCTATTATCTATAAAAAATCTTCATTAATATCTCAGTCACACTCCATACTTTGTACTTTTAAGAAAAAACTTAGAATATTCTATTGCTTTTTTCTTTTATGCTAGGCTATAGGTTTCATAGTGGAAAGAACTATGTTAATTTTGCTTATCGGTGTGTGTGTGCTCAGTTGCTCAGTCATGTTCGACTCTTTGTGAACCCATGGACTGTAGTCCACCAGGATCCTCTGTCCATGAAATTTTCCAGCCAAGAATACTGGAATGGGTTGCCATTTCCTCCTCCTGCTGACCTTTAGAACCCAGGGAGTGAACCCATGTCTCCTGCATGCCTTGTACTGGCGGGCGGATTTTTTCCCATAGAGCCACCTGGGAAGCCTGCTCCCCGATGTACTCACAGCAATTAGGTTGATGACTATGAAAATTTGGGACCTTACAAAATATTCATTGTTTTAATACATTTATGAAAAATCAGTATAAGTACAATAACTTTTAACGGGGTCCTTGACATTTAAATTTGAAAACAGATCTGTTGGATGATGGACTTAACATTGTCCCAAGGAATAGCCTCACTTCTTCTCTTTGCCAACATTATATTAGAGACCACATCAAATGTGACTGGTTGAAACTCAAGTAAACCAACAGTTGGTTCTGTTTGTACTACCCTGTGGAAGCAATTTCAAAATGGCTCTTCTTTCTTGTCAATATTTATTTTATATTCTAGGAAGTATTGCATCTTCAAACCATAGTATCCTGCTTCTTTAAACACTGAACACTCTTTGTCTCATACAAACTGTAAAACCTGATAAATAGCCTCAGTTCCATGCAAAGACCCACTTTCACAGATGATTCTTAGAAGAATGGACTTTAGAAACTGGTCAAATAAGGCAGCATTGAGGATTCCAAATTTATAAATTTATGCTGGCCCCTTAATAAATTAAACTTTTTCTTTTCAATTACAGTATCTCATTTTTGTTCAGAAATTTAGACTTTATTCTGAAAATAGATTTTTATTTTCAACATCATTGATGCAGGTGATTTATTTCAATGTCAAGTATGTATGCACAAAACTCCATATACCTGCTTTTTTATGTTTCATAAAAGCTTAAAAATTTTTTTTTTTTTAAATTGAGCTCAGTAACTTGGGAAAATTTCCACCCCACTCTTCCACTTTTTCCTTCCTTTCAGCAAAGCGTCAGGGATTCTTGCCCGATGTTAAGTGCAGATTTATGATAAATATATTAATACGTCAATGCTCATTCCCCTNTTTTTTATGTTTCATAAAAGCTTAAATTTTTTTTTTTTTTAAATTGAGCTAAGTAACTTGGGAGAATTTCCACCCCACTCTTCCACTTTTTCCTTCCTTTCAGCAAAGCGTCAGGGATTCTTGCCCGATGCTAAGTACAGATTTATGATAAATATATTAATACGTCAATGCTCATTCCCCTCATGGTATATAACTCAAGGATCTAGGCAGAAGGACTAGATATAGTCTTGACAATGTGAGGGACTTTAATAGGCAAGTCATTAAATCTTTCTGAAAATCACACTGCTTCTTAATAGAAGATTGTTTTTCTCACAGTTTTCAAAACAGAGAGTAAGGCAATGCATGAGGAATATGCTATGTAAAGTGCAATTAGCTATAAAATATATATATTTAAAAATAAATATATAAATATTTGTGATACATTTAGAAAAGGTAGAAGAACCACAGATCAAATTGCCAACATCCACTGGATCATCAAAAAAGTAAGAGACTTCCAGAAAAACATCTACTTCTGCTTTATTGACTATGCCAAAGCCTTTGACTATGTGGATCACAGTAAACTGTGGAAATTTCTGAAAGAGATGGGAATACCAGACCACCTGACCTGCCTCTTGAGAATTTTGTATGCAGGTCAAGAAGCAACAGTTAGTACTGGACATGGAAAAACAGACTGGTTCAAATAGGGAAAGGAGTATGTCAAGTTGTATATTGTCACCCTGCTTATTTAGCTTATATGCAAAGTACATCATGAGAAACACTGGGCTGGATAAAGCACAAGCTGGAATCAAGACTGTGGACAGAAATATCAATAACCTCAGATATGCAGATGACACCACCCTTATGGCAGAAAGTGAAGAGGATTAAAGAGCTTCTTGATGAAAGTGAAGGAGGAGAGTGAAAAAATTGACTTAAAATACAACATTCAGAAAACTATGATCATGGCATCTGGTCCCATCACTTCATGACAAATAGAAGGGGAAACAGTGGAAACAGTGACAGACTTTCTTTTTTGGGCTCCAAAATCACTGCAGATGGTGACTGCAGCCATGAAATTAAAAGCCGCTTATTACTTGGAAGAAAAGTTATAATCAAACTAGACAGCATATTGAAACGTAGAGATTACTTTGCCAACAAAGTTCTGTCTAGTCAAAGCTATGAATTTTCCAGTAGTCATGTATCCATGTGAGAGTTAGACTATAAAGAAATTTGAGCATCAAAGATTTGATGCTTTTGAACTGTGGTGTTGTGGAAGACTCTTGAGAATCCCTTGGGCTGCAAGGAGATTCAACCGGTCCATCCTAAAGGAAATCGGTCCTGAATATTCATTGGAAGGATTGATGCTTAAGCTGAAACTTCAGTACTTTGGCCAACAGATGCGAAAAACTGACTCATTTGGAAAGACCCTGATGCTGGGAAAGACTGAAGGTGGGAGAAGGGGAAAATAGAGGGTAAGATGGTTGGATGAGATCACTGATTCTATGAACATGAGTTTGAGTAAACTCCGGGAGTTGTTGTTGGACAGAGAAGTCTGGGATGCTGCAGTCTATGGGGTAACAGTGAGTCAGACATGACTGAGCGACTGAACTGAAATGGACTGACTCAGTAGTAGCTTTTTATTAGCAATCATTTATTCCTATGTTAAAGGTCAAAATGAATAAGAAAAGAAACATAAGTTTCAAGATCATAGTATGAATTTCACATATTCTTTCCTTCCTTCCACACACAGAAGACTTGATTAAATCACAGCGTTCTTTCCATGGCACATAGGTGCCTCAAGAGCCCTGTTTTTGATCTCTCAGTTTATTTTTCCCGTTTTCTTTATCTCACACTTCTGTTTCCAGCATTTCCCAAATACTTCCATTAATGAGTTTAATGAGTATTTTTGTTTGTATATTGTTGTAAAATGTGTAGTCTTGATTTATGTTCACATAATTATAATAAAATATAGAAATGATGTTCCTATATAGCTCTATCCCCTCTCCCACTTTTTGTACTACCATTATAATACATGTTATATCTATGCACAGTACAAAATAACAGTTAATTTCTTTAATTATGACTCTATATAATTTAATGTATTTTTAAAAGATGATAGGAGAAAAAATAAGTACATATTTATGTTATTATAATAGGATTCTTATTTATCTGTTATGGTTCATTTCATTTGTTTCTGTGGATTTGAGTTACTAGCTGGTGTAAATTTCTTATTTCAACAAATCTCTGCTCCTATTCACCATTTTTGTGCTCTGTTTGCCAATTATGTGACATTCCTATAATAGTCACAATAATTCACTTAACTATCCATTGATACATCATTGTTTTAAAATCAATTAAAAGAAGAAATGAGGTAAATAAATATTCATATCTTCTTTTACCATTACATATTTACACTTACCAATGCTTTGTTTTGTGTTTGGATTTGAATTACTATCTTACATTATTTGCTTTCAGCCCAAGAAATTTCTTAAGTACTTCTTGAAAGGCTGGTTTGCTAGCAACAAAGTCTCTTCATTTTTGTTAACTGTAAACTATTTATATTACTTTGGTTTTGAAAAGGTACTTTTACTGGATGTGAGTTGTCTGACAGTTTTCTTTCATTCTTTTAGTATTCTGAATATGTCCTCCAAATGCCTCCTGACTACCATTGTTTCTGGTAAAAAATCGGTATCTAAATATATTGAAGTTTCTTTTATGTGATCAGTCATTTTTTTCTTGCTGTTTTAAGTTTGTCTCTCAAGAGTTTTACTCTTGTGTGTAGACTTCTCTGTGTCTATGCTCCTTAGAGAGTTTGTGTTGGGCAATTTTTTTCTCTAAATTTGGAAAATGTGCAGCCATTATTCCTTGGCACAATTTTTTTACCCCCATTCTCCTTCAAATAATCCTACTCCATATATTCTTGTGCACTTAAGATTATTCAAAATTTATTTCATAACCTTTCCATTATTTTCTTTTTTTCTCTCTCTTCATTGGATTGCATAATGTCTATCAATCTTTAAATTCACTGATTTTTCCTTATGCTCATTAAAATCTGCAGTTTATTCCCTTTAATTCTCATTTTAGATTTTATACTTTTCAGGTCTACAATTTCCACTGAGTCTTTTAAAATCTTGATCTCTATATAAATATTTATCTCAATACTTCTACCATCTATGTGATGAGACATTATCATCATTCCTTCCTTTATTTCTATAATCTCAAGTTTTATTTATTTATTTAAAATATTTTATATCTAATATGTGAGTTTTATCACAGACACTTTTAGTTGCCTATAGTCCTGTTTATAGATGATACTTTCCAGTTTGAATTCTCATATTTTTACTGAAAACTGGGCATTTAACATATTATAACCAGTCTACTTATTGTTTTACCTAATCCCCAAGGTGGGCTATTATATCTTGCTTATATACTTCTTTAGTAACTTGGCTCAATTATTTTAGAGAAATCTATTTCCTTAGCAGTGTGAAGCCACTCCTGTCACTCCTCAGAGGGTCTAGCCTTGTGCAAGTCCACTTGCACCTTAGTAAAACTGTAATTTTAGTAAGAATCTTTTTGAGTGTCTCTCTGTTAAGCTGTTTGGATCTGTTGGTATTACACCAGTTCTAAGACCCTGCCAACTGCTGGCTGATTGTTCATTGTCTTTGATAACAACCTGGGGTATAATCAGGCTTCCTTTGTGGCTCAGCTGGTAAGGAATCTGCCTGCCATGCGGGAGACTGGGGTTCGACCCCTGGGTTGGGAATATCCCCTGGAGAAAGGAAGGCTATGTACTCCAGTATTCTGGCCTGGAGATTTCCATGACTCTATAGTGAATGGGGTCTCAAAGAGTCGGACACAACTGAGTGACTTTCACTCAATCACTGGAGCATAATTATTCTTCAGCCTAATCCATTTAAAATTAAAGCGGATAGTTTCAGGGCTCATGTGCATACATGTGTTCGAAGTCACTTCAGTAGTGTCTGATTCTTTACAACCCTATGGACTGTAGCCCACCATGCTTCTCGGTCCAGGGGAGTCTCCAGGCAAGAATACAGGAGTGTCTTGTCATGCCCTCCTTTAGGATCTTCCCCACCAAGGGACTGAACTCATGTCTCTTATACCTCCTGCATTGGCAGGCAGGTTCTTCACCACTAGCTCCGTCTGACACCAGAAATGCTCCACTTAGCTGTTATTCCCTGTCCTCCTCCCTGTAAACTAACCGCTATTGCATCTAACTTACTGCTTTCATGGAGCTTCAATTACTTACCATTATATGCTACCTTGCTTATGTGAATGTTCACACTTTTTCACTCTCTATTCCAAATAAAATCACTTACTTCAAGGAAAATTTTTGTCCTTTATGTCCACTCTCTCGTGTACACAATTTCTGAGTTGCTACTCCCACAAAACTCACCTAGAATTTTGCTTCTGCAATATGGAGCTTAGGGGGATGAGGAAGGAGGCTTACTTTGCCCTCCTGGAGAAATATTTTAGCCCTTGACTGAAACATGAGAAGAGAGGAAACTACAACCTCTTGACCACATCTTCCTAAAGTGGAGCATATGCAGAGAGAAATAAACAGGAGGAGTGAATATTGGTGAAGAGTCACATAATAATGTTCTTCTTATTGATAAGTTACCATGGGGTTGGCCAAAAGCTCTTTTGAATTTTTCCATTACAGAGTATGAAAAACCAGTATTAACTTTTTGATAAAACCTGGTGTATATATATATATATATATTTTTCCCTATTATTTGGTTCATCTGTAGATATAAATAAATATTTTCACCTGTTATTACTATTTCACTTGAGAACTCTTCTACAGAGTGCCACATACTCCATTGTCTGGAACAGAATCTCCAATCAGTGACGGATTACTGTCTGGTCCTTTCTTTAACCTAAGGACCAATTTTCATTAAAAGTAGTTCACAAAGCCCTAACTGTGCAGAAATATAAGAAAAAAATTATGGAATACCACACTGCTTGACTCTAGTTATTCATTAAATTTAAAATAAGTTTATTTTCATCACATGCTTCCTGATTTCCCACAATGGGTTCAGTTGCTGGTAGTATACATACTTCTTATTTCTTATGGCAGTGATCATTTTTCACTTTTCTTTGTTGTTATTATTTAATATTTGATTTTGTTCATACCTGAATGGTCTAGTGGTTTTCCCTACTTTCTTCAACTTAAGTTTAAATATGGCAATAAGGAGTTTATGATCTGAGTCACAGTCAGCTGCCAGTCTTGTTTTTGATGACTTTATAGAGCCTCTCCATCTTTGGCTGCAAATAATATAATCAATCTGATTTCAGTATTGACCATCTGGTAATATCTGTGAGTAGAGTCTTCTCTTGTGTGGTTGGAAGAGGGTGTTTGCTATAACCAGTGTGTTCTCCTAGCAACATTTTGTTAGCCTTTGGCCTGCTGTTTTGTATTCCAAGGCCAAATATACCTGTTACTCTAGGTATTTCTTGACTTGCTACTTTTGTGTTCCAGTCCCCTATAATGGAAAGGACATCTTTTTTTGAGTGTTAGTTCTAGAAGGTATTGTAGGTCTTCATAAAACCGTTCAACTTTAGCTTCTTCAGCATTACTAGTCAGGGGATAGACTTGGATTACTATGTTACTGAAAGGTTTGGCTTGGAAATGAACAGAGATCATTCTGTCATTTTGGGGACTGCATCCAAGTACTGCATTTCAGACTCTTTTTTTTTTTACTATGATGGCTATTCCATTTCTTCTAAGGAATTTTTGCCCACAGTAGTAGATATAATGGTCATCTGAGTTAAACTCACCATGCCAGTCCATTTTAGTTCACTGATTCCTGAAATGTCTATGTTCACTCTTGTCAACTCCTGTTTAACCTAATAATCCAGGTTCCTATGCAATATTGCTCTTTACAGTATCAAACTTTACTTCCATCACCTGTCACATCCACAACTGGGTGTTGTTTTTGCTTTGGCTCCATCTCTTCATTCTTTCTGAATTTATTTCTCCACTCTTCTCTAGTAGCATATTGGGCACCTACCAACCTGGGGAGTTCATTGTTCAGTGTCTTATCTTTTTGCCTTTCCATACTGTTCATAGGGTTCTCAACACAAGAATACTGAAGTGGTTTGACATTCCCTTCTCTAGTGGACCACATTTTGTCAGAACTCTCCACCATGATCCATCCATCTTGGGTGGCCCTCCAAGACATGGCTCAGAGTTTCATTGAGTTAGACAAGGATGTGGTCCATGTGATCAATTTGGTTAGGTTTCTGTGATTGTGGTTTTCATTCTGTCTGCCCTCATATGGATAAGGATAAGAGGCTTATGGAAGCTTCCTGAAGAGAGAGACTAACTGAGGGGTAAAGTGGGTCTTGTTCTGATTGGTGGGGCCATGGTCAGTAAATCTTTAATCCAATTTCCCTTGATGGGTGGGGCTGTATTCCCTCTCCATTGTTTGACCTGAGGCGAAACTATGGTGAAGGTAATGAAGATAATAGTGACCTCCTTCAAACAGTCCCATGCACCCACTGCTGCATTCAGTGCCCCTGATCCTGCAGCAGGCCACCTTTGACCTATGCCTCTGCTGGAGACTCCTAGACACACACAGGCAAGTCTGGGTTAGTCTCTTGTGGGGTCACTGCCCCTTTCTCCTGGGTTCTGATATGCATAATGTTCTGTCTGCCCTCCAAGTGTTTGTTTCCCCCATCATGTCTATGTTCTGGGGACTTTACGGTGGGGTCAGTGGTGACCTCCTCCAAGAGGGCTTATGTCATATCCAAGTATGCTGCGCCTAGAGCCCCAGCCACTGTGGCTGGCCACTGCTGACGCATACCTTCACAGGTGGCACTCACAGTTCTGGCTCAGTCTCTGTATGGGCTCTCTGGGTCCTGGTGTGCACAATGTTTGTTTGAGCCTTCTGAGTATCTCTGAAAGGTAAGGAGTTTAGTCCTAAACTTGATTTTGCCCCTCTTACATCTTCTTGGGGCTTCTCCTTTGCCCTTGGATGTTCGGTATATTTTTTTGGTGGAATCCAATGTTCTTCAGTCGACAGTTATTCAGCAGCAAGTTGCAGTTTTGGCATTCTCACAGAAGATGAGTACACATCCTTCTACTCTGCCATCTTACACCAAATGAAATCCTTTACGATTATACAGTGAATTGACAAATAGATTCAAAGGATTAGATCTGTTAGACAGAGTGCCTGAAGAACTATGGATGGAGGCTCGTGATGCTGTACAAGAGGTGGTGATCAAGACTGGGCACTTACCAACCTGGGGAGTTCCTCTTTCAGTATCCTAACGTTTTATCTTTTCATACTGTTCGTGGGATTCTCAAGGCAAGACTACTGAAGTGGCTTGCCATTCCATTCTCCAGTGGACCACATTCTGTCAGACCTCCCCAACATGAACAGTCTGTCTTAGGTGGCCCCACATGGCGTGGCTTAGTATCATTGAGTTAAACAAGGCTGTGGTCCCTGTGATCAGATTGCCTAGTTCTCTGTGATTATTGTTTTAGTGTGTCTGCCCTCTGATGCCCTCCCACAACACCTACTATCTTACTTGGGTTTCTCTTACCTTGGAGGTGGGGTATCTCTACACAGCTGATCCAGCAAAGTGCAGCTGCTGCTCGTTACATTGGACGAGTCATCCCTTCTGACCTTGAACATGGAGTAGCTCCTCTCAGCCCTCCTGCACCCAAACAGCCACCACTCTTTGGACGTGGGGTGGCTTCTCTTGTCTGCAGCCCCTGACCTCAAATATGGAATAGCTCCTCTTGGCAGCCATCCCTGACCTCAGATGTGGGGTAGCTCCTCTTGTCCATAAATCAAGGCAAATTGGAAGTGGTCAAGCAGGAGATGGCAAGGGTGAACGTTGACATTCTAGGAACCAGCAAATTAAAAGGACTGCAATGGGTGAATTTACTCAGATGACCATTATATTTACTACTGTGGGCAGGAATCCCTTAGAAGAAATGGAGTAGCCATCATGGTCAACAAGAGTCCGAAATATAGTACTTGGATTCAATCTCAAAAATGACAGAATGATCTATGCTCATTTCCAAGGCAAACCATTCAATATGAGAGTTATCCAAACCTATGCCCTAAACAGTAATGCTAAAGAAGCTGAAGTTGAACGTTTCTATAAAGACTTACAAGACTTTTTAGAACTAACACCCAAAAAAGATGTCCTTTTCATTATAGGGGATTGAAATGCAAAAATAGGAAGCCAAGAAACACCTGGAGTAACAAGTATATTTGGCCTTGGAGTATGGAATGAAGCAGGGCAAAGGCTGATAGAGTTTTGACAAGAGAACACACTAGTTATAGCAAACACCCTCTTCCAACAACACAAGAGAAGACTCTAAACATGGACATCACCAGATGGCAACATCGAAATCAGATTGATTGTATTCTTTGTAGCCAAAAATGGAGAAACTTTATACAGTGAGCAAAAACAAGACCAGTAGCTGACTGTGGCTCAGATCATGAACTCCTTATTACCAAATTCAGATTTAAATTGAATAAAGTAGGGAAAACCACTAAATAATTCAGGTATGACCTAACTCAAATCCCTTATGATTATGCAGTGGAGGTGAGAAATCGATTTAAGGGGCTAGATCTGATAGACTGAGTACCTGATGAACTATAGATTGAAGTTTGTGATATTGTAGGGATGAAGACCATCCCATGAAAAATAAATGCAAAAAAGAAAAATGGCTGTCTAAGGAGGCCTTACAAATAGCTTACAAACGAAAAGAAGAGAAACAAAAAGCAAAGGAGGAAAGAAAAGATATAAGCATCTGAAAGCAGAGTTCCAAAGAATAGCAAGGAGAAATAAGTAACACTTCTTCAGTGATCAATGCAAAGATATAGAGGAAAACAACAGAGTGTGAAAGACTAGGAATCCTAGGGATCTTTTCAAGAAAATTAGAGATACCAAGGAACATTTCATGCAAACATGGGCCCAATAAAGGATAGAAATTATATGGACCTAACGGAAGCAGAAGCTATTAAGAAGAAGTGGCAAGAATACACAGAAGAACTGTACAAAAAAGATCTTCATGACCCAGATAATGACGATGGTGTGATCACTAATCTAGAGTCAGACATCCTGGAATGTGACATCAAGGGGGCCTTAAAAAGCATCACTACAAACAAAGTTAGTGGTAGTGATGGAATTCCAGTTGAAATATTTCAAATCCTGAAAGATGATGCTCTGAAAGTGCTGCACTCAATATGCCAGAAAATTTGGAAAACTCAGCAAAGGCCGCAGGACTGGAAAAAGTCAGTTTTCATTCCAATCCCAAAGAAAGGCAATACCAAAAATTGCTCGAAGTACCGCAAAATTGCACTCATCTCACATCCTATTAAAGTATTGCTCAAAATTCCCCAAGCCAGGATTCAGCAATACATGAACCGTGAACTTCCAGATGTTCAAGCTGGTTTTAGGAAAGGCAGAGATCAAATGGCCAACACCCACTAAATCGTTGAAAAACAAGAGAGTTTCAGAAAATCACCTATTTCTGCTTTATTGACTATGCCAAAGCCTTTGAATGTGTGGATCACAATAAACTGTGGAAAACTGTGAAAGAGATGGGACTACCAGACCACCTGACCTGTCTCTTGAGAAACCTATATGTAGGTCAGGAAGCAAAAGTTACAACTGGACGTCGAACAACAGACTTGTCTTCAAATAGGAAAAAGAGTGTATCAAGGCTGTATATTGTCACCCTGCTTATTTAACTTATATACAGAGTACATCATGAGAAATGCTGGCCTAGAAGAAGCACAAGATGGAACCAAGATTGTCAGGAGAAATATTAATAACCTCAGATATGCAGATGACACTACATTTATGAAAACGAAGTGAAGAAAGTGAAGAGGAACTAAAAAGCCTCTTAATGAAAATGAAAGAGAATAGTAAAAATTTATCTTAAATCTCAACATTCAGAAAACTAAGATCATGGCATCTGGTCATATCACTTCATGGGAAATAGATGGGGAAACAGGGGAAACAGTGTCAGACTTTATTTTTTTGGTGTCCAAAATCAATGTAGATTGTGATTGCAGCCATGAAATTAAAGGACGCTTACTCCTTGGAAGGAAAGTTATGACCAACCTAGGTAGAATATTAAAAAGCAAAGACATTACTTTGTCAACAATGGTGCATCTAGTCAAGGCTATGTTTTTTCCAGTGGTCATGTGTGGATGTGAGAGTTAGACTATGAAAAAAAAAAAAAAAAAACCTGAGTGCTGAAGAATTGGTGCTTTTGAACTGTGGTGTTGGAGAAGACTCTTGTCTCTTGGACTGCCAGGAGATCCAACCAGTCCATCCTAAAGAAGATCAGTCCTGGGTGTTCATTGGAAGGACTCATGTTGAAGCTGAAACTCCAATACTTTGTCCACCTCGTGTGAAGAGTTGACTCATTTGAAAATACCCTGGTGCTGGTAGGGATTGGCGGCAGGAGGAAAAGGAGACAACAGAGGATGAGATGGCTGGATGGCTCACTGACTCGATGGACATGAGTTTGGGTAAACTCTGGGAGTTGGTGATGGACAGCGACGCCTGGAGTACTGCCATTCAGGGGATTGGAAAGAGTCGTACACAACTGAGTAAATGAACTGAACTGATCAAGTTTATCCCCCCCCATAAAAAAATGCAAAAAGGCAAAATGATTGTCTGAGAAGCCCTTACAACCAGCAAAGTAAAGAAGAGAAACAGAAGGCAAGGAGAAAAGGTAAGATATACACATTTGAATGCAGAGTTTCAAAGAATAAGAAAGTAAGAAATAAGAATAAGAAGTAAGAAAGCCTTCCTCAGTGATTAATGCAAAGAAATACAGGAAAACAATACAATGGGAAAAGGTCCAGATTCTCAAGGAAATTAGAGATACTGAGGGAATATTTCATGCAAAGATGGGCACAATAAAGGACAGAAATGGTATGAATCTAACAGAAGCAGAAAACATTAAGAAGAGATGGCAAGAAGAAACAGAAGAACTGTACAAAAAAGATCTTCAAGACCAAGATAATCATGATGGTGTGATTACTCACCTAAAACCAGATATCCTAGAATGTGAAGTAAAATGGGCCATAGGAAGTATCACTATGAACAGAGCTAGTTCAAGTGATGGAGTTCCATTTGAGCTATTTCAAACCCTAAAAGATGATGCTGTGAAATTCTGCACTCAATATGCCAGCAAATTTGAAAACCTCAGCAGTGGTCACAGGACAGTATAATGTCAGTTTTCATTCCAAACTCAAAAAAAGGCAGTGCCAAAGTATGTGAAAACTACTGCATAATGGCACTCATCTCACACTCTAGCAAAGTAATGATCAAGATTCTCCAAGACAGGCTTCAACAGTACTTGAACCATGACCTTTCAGATGTTCAAACTGGATTTGAAAAAGGCAATGGAAACAGAGATCAAATTGCCAACATCTTCTGGATCATCAAAAAAGCAAAAGAGTTCCAGAAAAACATCTACTTCTGCTTTATTGACTATTGCAAAGCCTCTGACTGTGTGGATTAGAACAAACTATGGAAATTTTTTAAAACGATGAGAGCACCAGACCACCTGATCTGCCTCCTGAGAAATCTGTATGCAGGTAAAGAAGCACAGTTAGAACTGGACATGGAATAGCAGACTGGCTCCAATCTGGAAAAGAATACATCAAGGCTGTATATTGTCACCCTGCTTATTTAATTTCTATGCAGTGGACATCATGTGAAACGTCAGGCTGGATGAAGCACAAGCTGGAATCAAGATTGCCAGAAGTAATATCAATAACCTCAGATATTCTGATGACACTACTTTAATGGCAGAAAGTGAATTAGAACTAAAGAGCCTCTTGATGAACGTGAATGAGGATAGTGAAAAAGTTGGCTTAAAACTCAACATTCATAAAAGTAAGATCATGGCAAATAGATGGGGAAACAGTGGAAATAGTGAGAGACTATTTTCTTGGACTCAAAAATCACTGCAGGTGGTGAGTGCTGTCATCCAAATTAAAAGATGCTTGCTCCTTGGAAGGAAAGTAATGACCAACCTAGACAGCATATTAAAAAGCAGAGACATTACTTTGCCAGCAAAGGTCCATCTAGTCAAAGCTATGGATTTTCCAATAGTCTTGTATGGATGCGAGAGTTGGAATATCAAGAAAGCTGAGCACCTTGGAAGTTGGAAGTTCAGTTCACCAACTGAGCACAGTTGGAAGTTCAGTTCAGTTCAGTCACTCAGTCGTGTCTGACTCTTTGGGAGCCCATGAACCACAGCATGCCAGGCTTCCCTGTCCATCCTCAGTTCCTGGAGTCTAGACAAATCCATGTCCATTCAGTCAGTGATGCCATCCAACCGTCTCATTCACTGGCAATCCCCTTCTTCTCCTGATCTCAATCTTTCCCAGCATGAGGACTTTTTCAAATGAGTCAGTTCTTTGCATCAGGTGCCCGAAGTATTGGAGTTTCAGCTTCAACATCAGTCCTTCCAATGAATACCCAGGACTGATCTCCTTTAGGATGAACTGGTTGGATCTCCTTGGAGTCCAAGGGACTCTCAAGAGTCTTCTCTAGAAGATGGAGGAGAAATAGAATGGGGAGATCACTTTCTCCCCAACAAATTCATCAAAAGAATATTTGAACACTGAGTAAATTCCACAAAACAGCTTCTGAATGCCAGCAGAGGACATCAGGCACCCAGAAAAGCAGCCCGTTGTCTTAAAAGGAGGTAGGAAAAATATAAAACCCAAAAAAAGAGGAAAGAGTTAGTGATGGAGCTCCATCCTTGGAAGGGAGTCTTTAAAAAGAGAGAAGTTTCCAAACACCAGGAAACACTCTTACTGCCGAGTCTGTGGTGAGCGTTTGAACCACAGAGGGCAACATAACTGGGAGGATTACATGCCCAATGGTAACTCCCCCAGCAGAGAAGCAGCTCAGACGTCTGCATCTGCCACTAGCAAGCAGGAGCTGGGTAGGGAGGTGTGGAATGCATTGCTTAGAGTAAGGACCAGGCCTGAATGGTCCAAGGGCAATCTGAAGGAACTAACTTGGGCTAGCAAACCAGACTGTGGGATAGCTACCATGCAAAAAACTAACTTAAGAGGCTACCAGGCCCGCTCACAGAACAAAGGACTAACTAGAGCTATGCAAAAAGCCCTAACCTAACACACTGTCACACCCCCCCACAGAACACAGGACTGAGCAGAGCTAGCCAGCTGCAGACCATCCTCCTCCGGTCACAGGCAGCCAGAGCCAGAAGGGGGCAATCATGGCCCCAGAGAGGCATTATCTACCAAACATCAAGCAGGCTTCATTGATAAATAAGACTTCTTAGGATTCTGGATGGTCAACATCTGCCTGTGAAGGTGCACTGGTTGTACACCCAGAAAAACCAAGCAGCAGGGAAGGGGGAGGTGATAAGTCACAGTGACCACGCTCGCCAAACACCTGGTTACCTGAGCTGCTCGGACCTGGGAAGGGCACAAATCGCAGGCCCAACCGAGTCTGTGCCTCTGAGGATGACCCGAGTACCTGAACCTGAGCGGCTTAGACCTGGGAAGTGCACACAACCCAGGGCTGGTCTAGACAGTTCCCTGCAGAACAACCTAGAGCCTAAGCAGTGTTGACAGGAAAAGCACACACACCGTGAGTGGGGCCAAACCCAGTGTGGCTGAGACACTGCAAGCACACGCCAGTGTTATTTGTTTGCAGCATCCTGCCCTCCCCACAGCACAACTGAACGAGTGAGCCTAAAAAAGTGTTCACCATCACCCCATTGTGTCAGGGCAGGAATTAGACACTGATGAGACCAGCAAACAGAAGAAGCTAAAACAGAAGGATCCTCCTTGGAAGTGACAGGTGCAATAGATTAAAACCCTGTAGTTAGTACCGACTACATAGGAAGGGTCCTATAGATCTTGAAAAATATAGCCAGATCAAGGAACTATCCAAAAATGAAGTGACCCCACACTGCTCACAACAACACTACAGAAAGTCCTAGATATATTTTTACTATTTTTTCTTTATTTATTTTTATTTTTTAAATTTGTAAATCCTCTGTTACTCCTTTAATTTTCATTTTATAACCTACTATTACTCTGTAAAAAAAAGAGACACTATTATTTAAAGCAAATATATTATAATTTTTGTGACTTTTTTAAAAATTTAATATTGTATTTTTGAAAATCCAACCTCTACTCTAGACTTTTAATCTTTGCTTTTTGGTATTT
>SJYV01034494.1:293461-307545 GCA_006410875.1 Neotragus pygmaeus | reverse complement strand
CTCTGAGCTTCAACTCTGCCAGGTGCTTCAGAGGGTCTCTTAGAATTTTCACCCCTTCTGGTGAGCCAGGTACTGCTACTACTCCCATTTCATGAGTAAGGTGCTCCCCAGGGTAACTGAGGCTCAGCAGGGTCAAGAAATTTCCCTGAAGTTGCTGGAGCTAGCAGGAAGCAAAGCTGAGATTTGAACTGGCCTCTGCTGAGTCCCCATTTGGCTTCACGGGACTGAGGTTAGAGGGAAGGGGGTCAGCCTGCGGGGCTGTGACTGTGAGCTTGGGGTTCCAGGAGCCTTCCCAGGACTTCTTTGAGGCTCTTGGGGGGGTCTGTCTCAACCATGGGTATCCAGTTTGGGAAGGGGACCCCGGAGAGCTGGTGAGATGGCTCTGAAGCGGCTGGTCAGGCCGGGAGTAAGGAGATTCGCTTCCCTCAGTTACTGAGCAGCGGCACAGGCCATGCCAACTCGGTAACTAAAGCCAACCTCGTAAGTGGCTAATTGATTTCTGTTCTCTGATTAAATGTGCAGCACTTTACATGGCAGCAGAAGGAGGTCAGTGCTCCCCCCACTTCTCCAGCGCCGCGTGCGGAGAGACAAAGAAATTGATTTTCCAATCGATGCTTTGAGCAATGATTAAATGTTCTCTGCACAGCGGGCCTAATGAGTCCCCGAGGGGTGTGCCGGTCCTTTAATTAGAGACTCCCATGGGGGCCAGGGGTAGGGGCTGCCCTAGAGAGAAGGATCAGGCCAAGGGGGCGGCCTCACCACCCCAGCATCGGTAGGCTGCGCCTCTGGGGGACCACCCTCACCTAAGACATGCTCTCTAGAGGTCCCTGAACATAGACTCTCTGTGGAGGGGTCCCTGGGTGCTCAGGCCTATGCCAAGGCCTTCTGGCCTTCGCCTACCCCCAGCATCCTCGTAGCCAGGGTTCTTCTTTCGGTCAGTTCAGCTCTTGCATCCTGGCAGAGACCGGACCGGACAGGAAATGCACACCCCTAAGCGGCTGCATTTTCATTGCCCAGCCACCCCATTGGAGGAGCCGACTAAAGACTTTAGAAATTCAAATGAGGCTCTCGGGGGAGAGCGGGGGCTTAAACATTCCCCTGCGCAGGCGGCTTTATTGAAGGAATAAACTATATTTGCAAAGTAAGATATTGAGGCTGTCAGTTTCTCTTAGGGATATAATGAGATCCTGGGAGGGAGAGAGGCCAGCAGGATGGAGCTCCCGAGGTGGGGAGCCGGAGCCAGGAGCTGGGGTGAGCCACCTGCCATGGACCAGGCGGAGCCCTTCACCCTCCCCATGTGACTGCTCTCTGGTGAAACTCCGCTCCTCTCGCACCCCATGATCCTCACCGTCCCTGTCAGGGCTCCTGAGAGATGTTAAGGCAAGAAAATAGAATGGCCTTGCTGGCCATGGAAACCCCAAGACAGCAGAGCCTCCCGAAGCCCCAGACACACACACATACTTATCCACCAGCTCTCCTCCCTTGTGCCCTCCGAAAGCAGAAGTAGAGGGCAGGAATCAAGTCTCTGGTAGGGCCAGTCAAAATGGCCATCATCAACAAATCCACAAAGAATAAATGCTGTAGAGGGTATGGAGAGAAGGGAACCCTCCCGTACTATTGTTGGGAATGTAAATTGGTACAGCCCCTATGGACAACAGTATGGGGGAGGGGGGTTCCTTAAAAACTAAAAATAGAACTACCGTATGACCCTGCATTCCCATTCCTGGGCATGTATCTGAAGAAAATCATGATCCAAAAGGATACATGTACCCCAGTGTTCATTGCAGCACTGTTTACGATAGCCAAGACATGGAAGCAGCCTAATGCCCTTCGACAGAATGGATAAAGACGATGTCGTACATATATACAATGGAGTATTACTTGGCCATTAAAAAAGAAGGAAACGATGCCATTTGCAGCACGTATGCATGGACCTAGAGATTGTCACACTGAGCGAATGAAGTGGGTCAGACAGAGAAGGAGAAATATTGTGTGACATCCTTTAAAGAAATGATACAAATGAACTGACTTGTAAAACAGAAACAGACCTAGACTTGGAGAATGAACTTAATAGTTGTAGGTCGTGAGGGGCAGGATGGGGGGCAAGGGATAGAAGGCTTGGGATGGACATATACACTCTGCTATATTTAAAATGGATAACCAGGGCTTCCCTGGGGGTTCAGTGGTTAAGAATCTACCTTGCAATGCAGGGGACACAGATTTGACCCCTGGTCCGGGAAGATCTCACAGACCATGGGCAACTAAGCCCCTGCACCACCACTACTGAGCCTCTCCTCTCTGGAACTCAAGAGCTGCAACTACTGAGCCCACGGGAAGCAACTACTAGAGCCTGTGTACTTCGCAACAGAAGAAGCCACTGTAATGAGAAGCCCATAGTAGAGAGCCGCAACTAGAGAGTAGCCCCTGCTCCCCAAAACTAGAGAAAGCCCAAGCACAGCAATGACAATCCAGTGCAGCCATAAATAAAAGTGGATAGCCAAGGACCTACTGTATAGCACACGGAACTCTGCTCAATGTTATGTGGCAGCCTGTATGGGAGGGGAGTTTGGGGAGAATGGATACACGTGTATGTATGAGTCCTTTTGCTGTTTACCTGAAACTATCACAACTGTGTTCATTAGTTATGAGTTCAGTTCAGTTCAGTCGCTCAGTTGTGTCCGATTCTTTGCAACCCCATGGACTGCAGCATGCCAGGCTTCCCTGTTCATCACCAACTCCCAGAGCTTACTCAAACTCATGTCCATCTCACCAGTAACGCCATCCAATTATCTCATCCTCTGTTGTCCCCTTCTCCTCCTGCCCTCAATCTTTCCCAGTATCAGGGTCTTTTCCAATGAGTCAGTTCTTCCCATCAGGTGGCCAAAGTATTGGAGTTTCAGCTTCAGCATCAGTCCTTCCAATGAATACTCATGATTGATTTCCTTTAGGATTGACTAGATTTGACCTCCCTGCAGTCCAAGGAATGCTCAAGAGTCTTCTCCAACACCACAGTTCAAAAGCATCAATTCTTCGGCGCTCACCTTTCTTTATAGTTGAACTCTCACACTCATACATGACTACTGGAAAAATCATAGCTTTGACTAAACGGACCTTTGTTGGCAAAATAATGTCTCTGCTTTTTATATGCTCTCTAGGTTTGTCATAGCTTTTCTTCCAAGGAGCAAGTGTCTTTTAATTAGTTATGCCCCAATACAAAATAAAAAGTTTAAAAAGAAGACTCTGGTGGGGGCTGGGTCTGAGTCTAGGCTCTGCTATTTGCTAGTTGCTGATCTCGGGCAAGTTACTTAACCTCACTCTACCTCAGCTGTCTCATCTCTAAAATATTAGTACCTGCCTCATTGGGTTGTTGGGAAGGTTAAATGAACTGTTACATATAAAGTACTGAGCATGCACCTATTTTGTGAATGACACTCAATTATAGTAGCTATTACTAAAGAGGTGGGGGAAGATATAGAGGAAGGTAGTGACCAGTCAACCCCCTTCCCTCCAGGAGGCCCTACCTTACTCTGATCATCACCATCACCATCACCTCCACCACCATCATCACTGTGACTCAGATAGAGTCAGACACATAGCTTTGAGACTGAAGGGATGATCGAAGGGGTTAGAGAGAGTAGAACTGTATGGAATGAGTCCTGGCAGGCTTCTTGGGGGAGGGAGCCTTGGACAGTGTGCCACCTGGGCACCATTCTTTGTCTCCTCTTCCCTTTTTCACTAATTCCTGGGGGAGCTACCCTTTTTTTTTTTTCCCCCGAGCAGGAGACTAAGATCCAGAACCAGAAAAGGATGAAGACGAGACCCCCATGCTCACCACCTCAGAGGTCAGACAGGGGTGAGGGTGGAGGATGTCAGTTTCCATCCCTCCAGCTCAATGCCAGTCAGAGTGGCTGCAGCCCAGGGAGCAGGCCAGAGGCGCCCACGGTCAGATCCGGGGAGGGGTGTCAAGTGTAACGGGTCAGGCGGCAGCTGGGCGTCTGTCACTCTCACTCTGAGGCTGGGGAAGCAGACTGGAATTGACAGTGTAGAGGGTCACAGGAGGACGGGGTGGATACAGAAGCTGCCCTGGGGGCCTGATGAGGGCGGGGCTCTGTGCCTCTGTCAGGGCTGCAGGGGGCTACACTGGAGGTCCTTCCATCCTCCTGAGTGAGACCTCTGCCCCTGCTGAGATCTGGGACAGAGAAAACAGCTAGGCTCTGCTTCTTGCTGCTGCATGACCTTGGGTAAATCAATTAACCTCTCTGGGTCTCCATTTCCCTACTGTCCATGCAGCATAAGAAGGAACCTGGGGCTAGGAGTCAAAGGACCCAGGGCTTAAGTACCTGTCCATGTCTTACTAGCTGTGAGCTGGTAGCCAGCTCACTTCTTCTGTCTGAACTCAGTGTCCTTATCTGTAAGAGGAGACAGCGATTTCTGTGCACTGCTGTGGAAATGAAGTGAGCCCCACAGGGCCTGGTACGTAGTAGGCCCTCAACAGAGCTTCTTCCAGCTGTCAAAAATCTGAGCATAGGATTCTGAAATGAGCTCCTACCACCGCTATCACTACCTCTACCACTCAAACTATTATTACCTCCATCATCACTTCCATCATCATCACCCCACCCCCACCAATACCATCTTTACCTCCACCATCACCTCCACCATCACCACCATCACCTTCCGTCACCACCTTCACCATCACTGCACCATCCCCATCAATACCATTTTCACCTCCACCATCATCTCCATCACCAACATCACCATCCCCACCAACACATCATACCTCCACCATCACCTGCCTCACCCTCACCCCTTCACCATCACCACCCTTACCAATACCTTCATCACCTCCACCATCACCTGCATCACCACCACCCACCAATACCATTATCACCAGAACTGTCACCTCCATCACCAACTTCACCAACATCATCACCACCACCATCCCACAACCACTACGCACACAAGAATGCTTGTTTATACTTNTGGTGGTGCTCATCCCCGTGCTGGTGAGCTCGGGAGGCCCGGATGGCCACTATGAGATGCTGGGCACCTGCCGCATGGTGTGCGACCCCTACCCCGCGCGGGGCCCCGGCGCCGGCGCGCGGCCCGACGGCGGCGACGCCCTGAGCGAGCAGAGTGGCGCGCCCCCGCCCTCCACGCTGGTGCAGGGCCCCCAGGGGAAACCGGGACGCACAGGCAAGCCGGGCCCCCCTGGGCCCCCCGGGGACCCAGGTCCTCCGGGTCCTGTAGGGCCGCCCGGGGAGAAGGGTGAGCCGGGCAAGACCGGCCCTCCCGGGCTGCCAGGCGCGGGGGGCAGCGGCGCCATCAGCACGGCCACCTACACCACGGTGCCGCGCGTGGCCTTCTACGCCGGCCTCAAGAATCCTCACGAGGGTTACGAGGTGCTCAAGTTCGACGACGTGGTCACCAACCTCGGCAACAACTACGACGCGACCAGTGGCAAGTTTACGTGCAATATTCCCGGCACCTACTTTTTCACCTACCACGTCCTCATGCGCGGCGGCGACGGCACCAGTATGTGGGCGGACCTCTGCAAGAACGGCCAGGTGGGCCCGCCGGGGGCATGGGGCTGGCCTGGGGGCAGGGCACCCAGGGAGCCCGGGGCCCACGGGTACGGACGGGCGCAGATAGAGACCCGGAGCGGCTTAGACATTACAGGCGGGGCTGATCCAGGCTAGCGGGCACCCCTGATTCCTCGGCTCCTGGGCGCCGGCTCCAAGGCAAGTGCTGCTGGGCACCTGCGGCACGGAAATGCGGGAAACACATCCAACTAATCATCAGAGCGCAGGCCGCGCGGACCGACCCTTGGGAAACAGCATCTCAGAGCTAGGATTCTGGTTGATACCAGCTAGCGGTGAGGGGCCGGATCAGGATGGGCTCTGGGGAAAGGCAGCGTCTGCGCCCGCGGGCGCTTGGGCGCACCGCTAGGCGCGCAAGCGGAGAAGGCGAGCTGTAGGAGATGTTTTGCGCACAAAGGCAAAGGGAGCCAAGCGCACAAAGCCTTAGCTACAATACATCCCCTGCCCTTAGGAAGGGACTATTGGGCAGATCTGCCACCCTCTGCAAAACCCGGGACTGCGCGGCCCCTTGCCACTGTGTCCGAGCTAAGCACCCAAAAAGATGGCCAGAAGGGAAAAGTTTTTGCTTCTGAGGCAGGGCAAAGAGGTGGAAACTCCCCCTCCTCTTTGCTGCCCAGCTGCAATTCCTGATTCCTGGGGTGTCAGGGATCCTCTTCCTTCCCTATCCCCATCAGAGAGACCAGAGAGAGCGGCATGCACAAGCTCATGAGGTCTTTGGTACCTGGGACCAGCGATGTCTGGTGTTCTCCTTGGAACAGCTGCCCCAGGACCAATCTTGACCTAATCCTGCTCTAGGGTGACAGTTTTACGCAGCTCCCTTCGCTTTGATCCCCCCTCCCTTCCCAGTGCTCCCAGACCACAGGTGAGCTGGGGCCCCTGCAGTAGTCAAGCAGAGCATCCTTGTGGAAGCAGGTGCCTGTGTGGATCAGAACTAAAGCTTTAGTGGGAGTTGGGAGGGAATCTCCTGTGACTGAGACCCAAGGTCCCGCTGGAACCCTCCCACTGCAGCACTACCTGAGGCGGACCCCATTTAGGGGTAGGGAAAGGGCAGGCCTGAGAGTCAGCTAAAAGCCTACCGCGTGCTTGTAAGCCTGCCCCTCTCCCCCCTCCCCTGCCTGCCCTCCCTCTTGCTTCTGCCTCTCCCTTTCCCCTTCCTCTTCCTCCCCTCTCCCCGTCTCTTGTGCTTGCCTCTCTCCTGTGTCTACCACTCTGATCTGTTGCTCCCTTGGTTTCTGGTCCCCCACCCCTGTGTTTAATCCCCCTCTTTATTCTTTGGGTGTCTCTGTTCCACTTGTGTCCGTCAGGCTTTGTGTCTCTCCCTTTTGTCCTTCATTCTTGACCAAATGGGAGGCCCCAGTATCCAATGAGGACTCTCTGCAGACAGCCCCACAATTCCCCTTATTAATCAACAATAAGGGATTCAACAACGTCACCTTCATCAGTGGAATTTCTTCCTTTCCTAAAGAAAGTTTGGGCTGGCACCAAGTCGAGGTTTCAGGGGGCTGGGACCACAGCCTGCCTGGATAGGGAGGTGGTCACCAGGCCACCAGTGGGCCCTACTGTGCTACTCAAGAGGGTGCTGCAGGGCCCCAGAGGTGAGACAAGAGGAGGCCCCGAAGATGGTGGATGCTAGGGGCAGGCATACTTGCTTCAGTCACTGGGAGGTGAAACTGACTCAAAAGGCTCTTCCTACCCCTCTAGTAGGGGCAGGGCACTGGCAGAGCCTGACAAGGAGGTGGCACCACAGGCTGGTAGAAGAGAGGAGGTGACTTTAACCAGGGGTTTCAGAGACCTAGTATTTTAACAATTACTCAGACCATTTCCTGCCCCCATCCTGTACACACAAATCCAAGACAGACAGTGGGGTGATAGGCCCTGGACCTCCCCCACATCCTTTGTGACTTCTTCCAGATTGTCCAAGAGGCTCATTTCCTCTCACTAGTCATTCCATATCACTAGTTCTAAGCTCCGAGTAGGAGCCAGGTTTGGGGTTCCAGGGGTTCAGTCTGCTTGCCCTCCAGGACCGCATGGTCTGTGCAGGGGAGACAGTAGTAACCACAGAATAACATGCCCCAGCCATTATTGTGAGGGAGAGGAGACCAGGAGCCCACTGATACTCCTGTTCTCAGATGTGTTGGCTGGAGGGAGTGATTCAATGGGCCCTAGCTCAGACCAACCTGGTCGGGGGAGAGGATGATGAACCTCGGTCCCCCAGGGGAGAAGACACAGCTAGGGAGAAAATGAAAGGTCAAATGTAGGGAAAGGCCGGCTCAGAGGTGGAAGAGGACATTCAAGCCAGCAGAGAGCAAAAATGACAGGGCTGGGCAATGGGTGGGAACAGAAGGGAGGAGCCGGCTCCTCCCACGCCTTCAAGACCAGGGGCAGTCCTGGGCTCTGTGCTTTTCCTTCCTGGCTTCCTGCCTGCAGAGAGACTTCCAGAATTTCCTCTAGAAAGCAGAGCCGCGTCTGGGCCCTGGTCCTTCCCTGGGCAAGATGGGGAAAGCGGGGGAGTCAGCACCTTCCTGCCTGGTGCCAGGTCCATTTCCCTGGGGGTAGCTCTGAGTTACCGCTGCACAGCAGCGGCAGTGAGGCCGGGTCTTTACGACACAGGGACCTGAGGAGCCTGAGGAAGGGACTCTAGGCTGGAGCCGGTGCCCTGAGTGAGAGGAGCTCCCTGCGGTTCCTTCTAAGGCCACAGTTCAGATGTGTCCCAGAGGATGTGAAACTGATACACTGGGCTAGGGAAGGGGGCTGTGGGGGGGACAGTCAGGGCCTGTGGGAAGGGGAGTATTACAAATGATCGGGGACTTGGACACCAGAGTCTGAGTGAGGGGGGAGGTGGTGGCGTGTGTAAATTGGGGACTGTGGTACACGAAGACCTGACTGGGGATCAGCCTCTCTCAGGAGGGGATATGGCCTCCCTGCCCACCACCCTACCCCCCACCTTGCCGCTGTCCTCTCTGGCCTCTAATGCCTTTCAGAGGACAGAGCACCCCGCCTGGCACTGTAGGAACTCCGGTATTGCTTGAAAGCACACAGGGGCCAGGCTGGCTGCCCACGGGAGCCACACCTACATACCCAAGACCCCAGCTTTGCTCTGGGGGCAGGGGCACATTTCCTGGGTTCTTGGCCCCTACCCCACCCCCACTCCAGACCTCTAATCAGACCAATGCCTCAGTTTCACTTATTGGTAGCCCTTGAGGAGGTGCTTCTATCATACCCCCACATGACAAGNATGGGGTGAGCCTCTTGGAGAATCCCAAGGCTCTACACCGAGGGAGAGTTCCCATCTGGCCTCCCCCTCCCACCCCTCACTGGCTCAGCTGGAGAGACAGGAAGGAGGGGTGGCCTCCCTCCCAGTTAGGCCCCATGTATGGACCCTTGTCATGGCTGGCAGACTTGAATGACTTTCTTTCTGTCTCTTATACACATCTCACCACCCTACCCCCCACCTTGCCGCTGTCCTCTCTGGCCTCTAATGCCTTTCAGAGGACAGAGCACCCCGCCTGGCACTGTAGGAACTCCGGTATTGCTTGAAAGCACACAGGGGCCAGGCTGGCTGCCCACGGGAGCCACACCTACATACCCAAGACCCCAGCTTTGCTCTGGGGGCAGGGGCACATTTCCTGGGTTCTTGGCCCCTACCCCACCCCCACTCCAGACCTCTAATCAGACCAATGCCTCAGTTTCACTTATTGGTAGCCCTTGAGGAGGTGCTTCTATCATACCCCCACATGACAAGTCCCAGACTTGCGTTCCCGCTTCCACAACAAAATGAATTCCCCAGACTTTCCCTCGACCCCCGGGGAGGGACTGGATGCCTCTACTATTTCCAGTCTTGGGCAGAGAATCAGGACCCCTGGGTTCCATTGCTGGCTCCCCCACCGTCTACGGATGGAAGAGCATTAACTCTCCCTGCCTCCATGGATAATTAGGATAATCACAGCAACAATCATGGTGATGAATAAATAATAAACATAAGCATAACAGTACTGATGCCTGTCACATCATCAGGAGATTCCTGATGACAGATGACTATATTCTAATGGATCTGGCTATTAAGCAGCACACTGTTTTAATGAGTTAAGGCTAAATTAATCTGGGTAATAAAAATAATTGTTATTAGAAGTAATTTATTAGCAAAGATAATGAAATGCATGTGTAATAATAAATACCACCAGGATTAGGGCCCAGGGAACAATACAGAAGTTGGCTGCTTGTTTTCAGCTCTTTCCTAGTAGCTCAAAGCCCCATCAAGATTAAATTTTTTTTTCCTTTGCCATCAAAAGGCTTTTACAATGGTGGCAGTGGGTGAGGCAGGATCTCATCCATTTTCTAAACAGAGAAACCAAGCTCCTTAGACGGCATCCCTCCCTCATTTGATTTCCCCTCACCTTTAGCTGGACCAAGAGTTTTCCCAACTAAGTGTCCCCAAACAATTCCCTACCAGGTTGGAGGAGAAAAGCTTGAGGGGTGAGAAGGGGCTGCAAGGATCTGGGCTTTCAATGGCAGACTGCACGCAAATATGTCAGTCGAGTTCTTCCGGCGCAACATTGTTGCTGAGTCAGCAGCTTTGGCACAGCCGACCTACAGAGCTGCCTCCTGACCAGGAAGGGGGATGGCACCCTCTCCTGATCTGGCTTGGTCCAGCCCTGACTGTCAGCCTTTGGGGGTGCTGCCTTCTGGGAAGGGGCAGGTTGGAGAGGGGCTGCTGAGGAGTCTGGCTGAGAGGACCCCATTCAGTGCAGACTCTCTGCCCATCCTCCACTCAGACTATTCAGGAGAGGCTCCAGATCAGAGGGCTCAGGACTTTCCTTGGCCTCAGGGGTTGGAAAGGAATGCCTGGAGAGAATGTGTCCATCACCCCACATCCTCAATATCTTATGATTATAGCTCCCTTCCCTCACCAATGATGTGTCAGGCTTCAAATCCAAAGGCTGGAGCTCCCCTGCCCCTCCTGATGCTCCTGCCTGTCCCTCCCCTCCTCCATCAAAACAAGGACCAGCAAGGATATCAGAGCAAACTGAGGATCACAGAGGGATGTAAGGTTTCAGAAGGGATGATTCCTTTCTTCCCATCCACTTCCTTTCTACCACCTTCTACCGCCATGGGGGTGACGCCACCAGAGGAGCCAGAAGTCCTCTTGGGATGGGGTAATAGTCACAGGTGTAGCTACAACTCCTTGAGGTGGGATGCAGGCCCAGCCTGAGCCTTGGGAGGGGAAACAATTCCCAGGCCTTCCATCTCACTGCTCTTGTGTGAAAGACTCCAGAATGGACTTCAGACAGGGAGTTGACACAGAATGGACCTCAGACAAGGAATCCACACAGAAGGTCTCAGTTCTGGGGTTGTTGCTTACTAGCAGCCTGGTATTGATCCAGGCCTAGACCTCTAAGGCCAAGGGGCACCCTCCTGGCCAGCCACTGACATGAGAATGGGTGGATGTGACTAATGTAAGCATCGTTATTGCAGTAAAGTGGAGGGTGGGGGGATGGCAGGACAGGGGGGTTTGCTTGGCTGTCCAGTAGTCCAGTAGTCCAGAATTCCTACTCCCATTGCAGGGGGCATGGATTCAGTCCCCGGCTGGGGTACTGAGATTTCATGCCACACGACCAAAAAAAATTATATATATATATTTNAATGTCTCCTCTATGTATCACTGCAAGCTTATATTAATACTGAGACTCAAGGTACTTTTGTTTTATGATTAAATCTATAATATCCAAATCCTGACATACTTTTTCTGCACTAAGTGAACTTAAACTTGCCCTAAATCTCAAGATATGACCCTAGCAATTAAAAAGGAGTCTTTATGAGAGACAAAAATACATTTTAATTCCACTACCTGCACATCATATTCATTAGTTTGTTCCCAAGTCTAAGAGAAGGGTAGACGCTAACTTGATTTGTAAAGTTAATCAAAGTTGTTGGGACATGTCACATGACAACAGGCGATTCTGTGAACCTCTACCTACTCAGTACCTTTTGTTCGGGAACCACACATGATGTAGCTGAAATTTAGTTTCCTCTTGCTCCTTTTCATTTCCTTAAATGGTTATGCAAGATTGTTAATGTCTTCAATGAAGTTTTATTTCTACCACAGAATTAAACTAGCAGGCAATCATGTTCCTGTTCATTTCACTTTGTAAATGGCATGATGACTAGCCCTGGGGCTGGTGGTTTTCAATCTTTACAGTCTCAGAACATCTTTATTCCATATTTCTTCCTTACATCTTTGTATGAGTGTCACATGAAGGTGAGGAGATGTCCAAGATGAAGGGAAGATAAAGGGGGTCAGGAGTGGGCATTCCAGCACAAAAGTGTCAGAGAAGAACAGCAGAGGATGTTTGGGAACCGTAAGCAGTTGCATAATCATAAGGGATTTGATTTAAGTCATACCTGAATGGTCTAGTGGTTTTCCATACTTTCTTCAATTTAAGTCTGAATTTGGCAATAAGGAGTTCATGATCTGAGCCACAGTCAGCTCCTGGTCTTGGTTTTGCTGACTGTAGAGAGCTTCTCCATCTTTGGCTGCAAAGAATATGATCAGTCTGATTTCAGAGTGCCTGATGAACTATGGACTGAGGTTCATGACATTGTACAGGAGATAGGGATCAAGACCATCCCCATNGCTGGATGGCTTCCCAGCTACAGCCCTTGGCAGGCTGCTGCCCGTCTGACCAAAGCTATAATAAAACACTTCCACCCTGCTGGCTTTCTGACTGTGCCCTGGAGAGGAGTTGCAGGAGGGGGCTGTGAACCCTGCACTCCTCCAGACGGGGAATGAGTCTACTAGAAGTTTCTCGTGGATCTGGGAAAAGCCAGAGTCAGAGGTGCTCCAGGAAGAGGTGGGCCAAGGGGCCGAAAGCCCACCATGGCCCAAGAGGGTCCAGGCAACTGGATAAGAGGCACAGGAGACAGCCTACTCACACCATCATTTTCCAGGGTGGAAAAGCGCCATCCCTTTGACCTTGAAAGTCGCATCAGCATTGCACAGGCACAGCCAGGTTTAAATTGGGAGACCTGGGTTCTGGCCCCAGTACCACCCTGTAGGATGCTGGCTAAGCCACTCTCTTCGGACTCAGTTCTGGGTTAGTGATAGCAATGAAAGGAACAAGCTTTGTATTAAATGCTGGTTGACCTTGACCCAAGCACTTCACCCCTGGGCCTCAGTTTTCTCATTATAATGAGACCTATCTCACTTGACTGAGGGTTAAAAGAGGATCATGTATGTGCTCAATAAACACAGCTTTTATTATTTATATATCCCTTTAAAATTTGCCAAAGGCTTCCTAGTGGCTCAGATGGTAAAGAATCTGCCTGCAGTGCGGGAGACTCGGGTTCAATCCCTGGGTCGGGAAGATCCCCTGGAGAATTCCATGGACTGGCAGGCTACAGCCCACGCCGTGGCAAAAAGTCCAACACAGTCCGTCCAACACACACTCACATGCCTGAAGTGAAAGTGAGCGACACTTTCTTCTCATCCAAGTCTTCCAAGAGCACTGGGAGGTTGGATGAGTAGATTTTATTCTTTTTCAAAAGAGGTTAAATAGCTTTTTAAATAAGACACAATCACTATGTTCTTGATCGCACTTGAATTCAAGGAGCCCTTGCTGGCTGGAGACAACACACCAAGTCTCTCTGCCTTGTCACTGCCTCCCTCGTCTATAACTGGGGCCATGATGGTTGCACACAGTTAGGGCATTCCTAAATTATAATAGCTAATACTTAGAGTACATCCACTTTGTGTCTGACACCATATAAGAACTTTATCAATATTATCTCATGGAAATGTGTATGGGTTGGGAGTGGATTAGCAAGGAACACTCTCATGCCCTTTAACATGGATGCTGTTTTATCCATTTCAGATGAGGAAACTGAGGCTCAGAGGATAAATACTTTGTCATAGTCATAGAGCTAGGAAGAAGCAAACATCAGTATTTGAACCAAAGACCATCCTCTCACCCAGCACACCATATATCATAAAGATTTGGGGTTTCCAAAGCAGAACCAAGGAAGCGGGGCTTGGAGGCATCCTAGTACTTCCACTCCAGCGCTGTCCTGTGGGGGCTTGATGGGATTTACAAGCATCTGCCCTGGGCATCCATGGGGTGAGCCTCTTGGAGAATCCCAAGGCTCTACACCGAGGGAGAGTTCCCATCTGGCCTCCCCCTCCCACCCCTCACTGGCTCAGCTGGAGAGACAGGAAGGAGGGGTGGCCTCCCTCCCAGTTAGGCCCCATGTATGGACCCTTGTCATGGCTGGCAGACTTGAATGACTTTCTTTATCCTCTCTCCTCTCCCCTACTTCCCCCTACTGCCAGCTGTGGCCATTTAATAAAATTAGCTTAATACTTGTTCCTTCCCTG
The DNA here is from genome assembly GCA_006410875.1 of Neotragus pygmaeus. Lineage (NCBI taxonomy): Eukaryota > Metazoa > Chordata > Mammalia > Artiodactyla > Bovidae > Neotragus > Neotragus pygmaeus. The sequence goes on along the minus strand of SJYV01034494.1, from coordinate 293,577 downwards.
TGGGGTCTGGAGATTGAAATCTGCGGGTCCCCACAAACCCAATAAAACCCCTGGCAGGTCTGTCTGGAACGAGAGTTTCCTTGGGAAGACTGATTAGATTAGCCAGCAACCCCCCC
>SJYV01034494.1:228368-292608 GCA_006410875.1 Neotragus pygmaeus | reverse complement strand
CCCCCCCTCCCGCCCCCCTAGTGCCACCCACAGCACAGCCTCTTATGATTCTTTAATGGCTGCGCTGGCCCAAAATTATCCAGTCACTGCACCTGGGAGGCTCCCAGCCCTCTCCCGGAGACCACAGGTACTGGCCTAGGACTCTGCTACAGCGAAAAGCATATTAATCACTTCTGAAGGGAGTGCCTGGCTGGCTGGCTGGCTTCTCTTTCTGGTGACTGGCCGATGCTCACGTCACTTTGAGAGATGGGACTGAGATCTCCACATTGCAGATGAGGAAAGCATGGTCTGAAGAAAATCCGTGACTTGTCCGTGGTCACACCGCAAGTTTGTCACACAACTGGGACAGGACTAAAGCCAAGGACTTTTTTTTTTTTCTGTGCAGGGCACCGGAAGTGTCTGGCAATGCCAGCTGGTTGGGGAGCATCTCCCCCATCAGACAGGGGCTCCCCGAGGGCAAAGTCTATTTTTGTAACCCTCAGACTTGGCCAACCTGAGGACAAGTGACTTCATCTCTACCCTCAGAATGGGAAACTTGAAGGTGAGACTGTGCCTCCTCCATCAGACTGGGGGTGGGGGTCCTCAAAGATAGTGTTTTGGGTGAATTAAGGGCGAAGTGTGTATCCCCAGAGACTGGGGATGAGGGTGCAGTTTCCCAGTTGCAAAGAGTATGGCTGCCCTGTCAGTGGCTCCAAGAGCAGATGCTGTGCTTTTTCTATTTAACTGGGGCTTTCTGAGACCAGCCCCTGGGACTGGGGGTTCCCTGAAAGCAGGCGTGTGTCTCCCCTCTTCCTCAGTCAGGGGCATTTCTGGCACAGAAACATTCCATGGGGCAGGGCTGGCAGGTGGGAAGGAGGCTGGACAGGCAGAATGGCGGTTCCACTCTAGAGGAAGGAAGGAAGATGCCTCCCCAGGCCGCCTCCTCTTTAAAAAGATGTGTGATTAATTAATGAATAATCTCCCCGCCAAGGAAGTGTGAGGGTGGCACTGCCCCCAGAGCTCACCCACATGAGAAATGGCAGGCTATCCTGTGCCCAGACGGCTGTCAGCTCCCGGAGTCCATGCCACCCTGGTTTCTGGGGTCATGGGGAGCAGAGGAGGCAGCAGGAGCCCACCGCTGGGGGCTACCCTAATTGGATGACTTTGCAGGAAGGCCAGGCAGGTGCGCTCAGCTCTCCACTTCAGCTTGCTACAAACACATCTGCCAGGGTGAGGTCTAGGGGTTAATTGCCTCCCGCCTCACTCCTGGTAACCGATATTTCATTTACTGCTCGGAGGGGAAGCTGCCCAGAGAATCAATCGTGGACAAGCATCCAGGAGACAGGGGAGCCTTGGAGGCATGGGAGCTGTTTCCCGGAGGATCTCAGCACCAGAAAAGGAGGCAGGATGCAAGGACCAATTGCTCAAGACTACTCTGAGGCTCACCCACATTCTGCTGACCCTGACAATAGCTCCAGGACATCTATGAGCTGGGAGAAAACCCCAGGGGTCCAGAGGCTCTGCCACTTCAGCTAACTGTTGTTTCCTCTGCCGTGGTCCTTTCTGCATGTACTTATCCAGGTGCCCCCTTAAGTGGTAGCAGGTTAGATGCTGTTAATAAGGTTGTTTTCACAAGCGATGAAGGTATATTTGAAAAGCGGAACTGGAGGTGTGAGCTCCTCACTCCCAGGTAACAAACCTTAAAATCCTACAAATGAAGTGATAATAAAGTGGAAGTGAAACGTCTACACATGTTTGGGACTGGAAGGGTGTGGAAGGGTTACTGAGAGGTGGCAGCTGGGGAGCTGAGGGAAAAGGGATCAGAGGGCTCGCCACCCCCGTGCTTTTCACATGCTCCCTATTTGCCTCATCTGCCAAAACTGAGAATGAAAACCACAGAATGGGTAACTCCCATTATAGAGCTGGAAAAACTGAGACCCAGAGAGAAACTCCAGGTTGCTCAGACTGGTGGGCAGAGCTGGAACCTAAGACACCAGGACTCAACAGACATGCAGGAACTGGAATTAGAAAAACTGGGCTCAAGTCCTGGCTATGTTTGTGTTTCAGGAAAAGACACTCACTTTTCTGAGCCTCAGTTTCTCCACCTGAAAAATGGGCCTAATAAAAATATCACCCCTTGCATTAGAAGAACAGAGTTTCACCTACTGGATGACCGGGGAAGTCCCATGAGAAACAATTTGTATGTTATAAAGCAGAATTCTTTTCTCTTGACCTCTGTGATTCATTTGTCAAACAAACTCACTCCCCCTTCAGACCTCAGCTTCATGTCACTTTCTTCTGACATCCTCAGATATTTCCATTATAGCCCATCTCTCACGTCATTGTTAGTCCTTGTTTAATAGGGTGATTTCTCCATAGACTACGTGCTCTATGAGTGTAGGAGGTGGGTGTTTATCAACTTCCCTATCTTCTTAGCCCGCTTGTCTCATATTAGTAAATGCTTGTTGAATGAATGATTATAAGAACCCCCCATTACCACTTCATTGAATGTCTGCAAGTTGCTTTACCTATATTATTTCTAATCCCTGTAACAAGCTAAATATTATATTCTTTAAAAAAAAAATGACTGCAGAAATTGAGGCTCTGAGAGGCTAACTGACTTGCCCCAAAAGATCAAGCAAGTAGGTGTCCCCTTTCCACTGCCCATAGGAGGACCAGCCTTGGCTCCTTGCCTCACTATGACTCACCTCATCGTCTCCAGCTAATTGTCAGGGGCAGAGTAGGAACAGGAAAGACTTGGCTACAGGGCACAAAAGGCTCCTATTCCCCTGGTGGTTCCTGGGGACCCCAAGCCTTCAACCATACTCCAAACCTCTGTTAAAATGCATATCCCTGTGAGGAGGGAGGGTATCCTTAAGCTGGAGGTCATTCCTTCTTTTTTTTTTTTTNACTCACTGGAAAAGACCCTGATGCTGGGAAAGATTGAAGGCAGGAGGAGAAGGGGACGACAGAGGATGAGATGGTTGGATGGCATCACGGACTCAATAGACATGAGTTTGGGTAAACTCTGGGAGTTGGTGATGGACAGGGAGGCCTGGCATGCTGCGGTCCATGGGGTCACAAAGAGTCAGACATGATCGAGCAACTGAACTGAACTAAACTGAACCATCTTCATAGTAGACCTGCTAGTGAACTATGACTCTTGCTTTCTTGCATGCCTCGACCTGCTTATGGTCCTGTCTCAGGGCAGATAAGACCAATGAAAGGGTGGAGCAACTGGCTCCTGACAGCCAGCACTGCTTCATCCTAATCAGACTAGATAGCTATCCCCTTACATATGATGAGGCTTAAGACGGTTTTCCATCCAAGCTCTTCTGATAAGTTGGAAGGGCAGGATATTTGTCCCATTTTATAGATGAGAAAGAAACAGCCAGAGAAACGGAAGTGACTTCCACAGACTCAGCACTAATTGATGATTCTGTCACTAGTGATTGGAATCAGACTTCCTGACTCCAGTGCAAGGCTCTCGATTCAACCTCCACAAATCCCGAGGTTGGGGATCAGCATGAGTGTGGCCCACCAGAATCCAAGTAGCTGGCCGCTGTGGAGGATGGAGACAGTGCTGCCCAGAGGTGCCCTGAAGTGTGCTACTCATACTCAACAGCCTGTCCATGATAATCCTGACACTGATAAAGCCAAGTGGGCCATTCTCTGCCTCCGCTGGCTTGAAGTTCATTCTTTGGATGGTCGCGGAAGAGAAGAAACCCTGGCCAGCAACTGAAAATCCCTTTTTGGATAAGTGGAAGCCGACTGAGACCACAGAAAATGCAGGTTTGAAAACGTGTTTGACGTCTGGCTCCTGCATTTGATGACGAACTCAGTCCCAGGGGTAAGTGAGATAGGCCATAACTGCCCCTCTGGTACCTCTACCCAATACTGGTTTCTGCTGCTCTTTCCGACCGGTCCAGTTTCAGGCACACTGCCTCAAACCTCCAGCAAGCAGGAAGACGAAGTGCGCAAGCGCACTATGGACAACGCCGCCACCGCCGAGCTGTACTTTGTTTCTTAGGAAACAGCCAATCAGCGATCCGGGCAGCGACCAATGGGAAGCGCAGAAGAGCCGAGCCGGCTAATTTGAACACGCGGCGCGGGCTGGAGGTTGGCCGGGGTAGAGTACTTGGGGAGAGGGCGATCTCTGGTGGTCCGGGTTTCCGGTTTGCTGCGGCGGGACCCTGTAGCGAGCGGCGACACCAGCGACGGAGAACCGACGACGAAGGGTAAGCACTGGCCCACGGCTGAGCCGGTTCCGCGGGCTCCTGCGCTCTCGTCCGGACTCGCGGACCGAGCTGCGGGCGGCGGCGGAAGCCGGAGCCGGGCCTCTGTTCTGTACACAGAGGTGCAGCCTGAAGACCAATCAGGTCCTGGGTGGTCCTCTCCGAACACTGCGTGGGGCGTTGCGGGGAGAAGTCGCTTCCTTAGATGCCTGCACGGGAGATCTGGACCCTCTGCTTATTTACGGGACCTTGTCTGGGGCTCGCACAACTGCACCTCGGCCCAGTCCTCTGTACATCCGCTCTGGGAAAGGTCTTACTCACACGTAAGGAAGAATTAGGTCCTTCCGCGCGCTAGGAGTGGAGACCTGGGACTCAGCACATCTGTATGGAGTAGCTAAGACCCTTGCTGTACATCTGTGCTGTACATCTATGCAGAACTGTTTGCAGAGCTGTGCCAGGGGCCGTAACTTAGTTACTGGGGCACCTAGTAAATATTTGATTGAATAAAGGAAGGAATGAAAGAACGTCTGCATGACAGAACACCAGGCCTTCTGCTGTTGTTTCTAGGATGCCCTTTTCTCTTAGCTTTGACTCTTTAATGTACTGAAGTGACACGGAAAACATAAGCTTGGTCTGTCATGGGAAATAGGTTTTTTTGTTTGTTTTAACTTCAGACTGTGGATCTTCTGGTATCAGGGGGAAATGCCAGTAGGTCATATCAATTCTGATTATGTTGGCTAACATTTATTGACTTACCAGGTTTGAGTTAACTCATTTAATCCTCACAACAACCCAATGGCATAGATACTTATATTTACGTTTTACAGGTTAGGACGCAGAGAAATTAAGCTTAGCTCCGAGGAGAACATCCACAACATTTTTCTGTATAAGCTTCTCCTGGATGTTACCCTGCTTTCTCCAGTCTCATCACTATCCTTTCCGGTCACCAAATTCCATGCTTCAAACAACTACCAACATATCCAGTTCTTCTCTGCCTATTTCATGATTGAATTTTTCCACCCTCAGAGAGACTTTAAAGTGTCTCAATTTGTTGCTCTTTATATTTATTATCCAGCCTAGCTCCATTTTTTTTATCTTTCTTTTAAGAAAAAAGTATGCAAGTAGCATATATTTAGAGGTCTTTATAAAAATTGTCTCTATCTGGCCACAAAGTGAATCTAAAGAGTTTTCTGAGTACTGTACAGACCATATTCTATTTCCACAAGCAGTTAAGCTTAAGATACAAAAGAAAAAGGAATAAACCCATACTTGGATTAAAAAAAATTTTTTAATGACTTAGTCAAGTAGGATATCATTATTGTAATTAAAAATAATTAGGATTAAACAGTGATAATGCCATTTATAAAACTTGGGTGATGCAGTTAAAGAACACTTAGAGGTAAATTTATAGTCTTAAATGCTTACATTAGAACATTTTCTTTTTCAAGCTCAAACTGAGGCAAATATCCAATTTTAATAAGATAGAACAGAACAGAATAAAAGTGTAAGAAATAAAATGAGTTAAGGGCAAAAATTAATGAAATAAAATTTTACTATATAATAGAGATGATTAACTTAGCCAAGAACTGTATCTTTGAAAAGACTAATAAAAAAGCCAGTCCTCTGGTAATATTAAGACTAAAGAAACATGAAAAAATGACCTTAGGAATTAAAATAGGGACATAACTTTGGCTACTCAACGATTAAAAGAGAAAGACTTCAATGGGAAACCTTTTTTATAATGCTTTTGGGCAAATTTCTAAGAAAAACAACTCACCAAAACTCATTTAAAAGCTATGAAAATTTTCAACAAACCTAGGACTACTGAAGAAATTTAATTAGTTTAAAAACTACCTTCTGTGCCATGCCCTGTGGTGCTAAGTCACTTCAGTCATGCAACCCTATAAACGGTAGCTCGCCAGGCTCCTCTGTCCATGGGATTCTCCAGGCAGGAATACTGGAGTGGACTGCCATTCCCTTTTCCAAGAGATCTTCCCCCACCCAGGGATCCAACGGGCTGTTTACCTCTAACCTGCACTGGCGGGAGGGTTCTTTACCACTAGCGCCACCTACCTTCAAACACATTAAAAAAACCCACCAAATTCCACCAGAAATATACAGATATCTAAACATGGAGAAGACAGTGGCACCCCACTCCAGTACTCTTGCCTGAAAAATCCCATGTACGGAGGAGCCTGGTAGGCTGCAGTCCATGGGGTCGCTAAGGGTGGGACACGACTGAGCGTCTTCACTTTNGAATAAAGGAAGGAATGAAAGAACGTCTGCATGACAGAACACCAGGCCTTCTGCTGTTGTTTCTAGGATGCCCTTTTCTCTTAGCTTTGACTCTTTAATGTACTGAAGTGACACGGAAAACATAAGCTTGGTCTGTCATGGGAAATAGGTTTTTTTGTTTGTTTTAACTTCAGACTGTGGATCTTCTGGTATCAGGGGGAAATGCCAGTAGGTCATATCAATTCTGATTATGTTGGCTAACATTTATTGACTTACCAGGTTTGAGTTAACTCATTTAATCCTCACAACAACCCAATGGCATAGATACTTATATTTACGTTTTACAGGTTAGGACGCAGAGAAATTAAGCTTAGCTCCGAGGAGAACATCCACAACATTTTTCTGTATAAGCTTCTCCTGGATGTTACCCTGCTTTCTCCAGTCTCATCACTATCCTTTCCGGTCACCAAATTCCATGCTTCAAACAACTACCAACATATCCAGTTCTTCTCTGCCTATTTCATGATTGAATTTTTCCACCCTCAGAGAGACTTTAAAGTGTCTCAATTTGTTGCTCTTTATATTTATTATCCAGCCTAGCTCCATTTTTTTTATCTTTCTTTTAAGAAAAAAGTATGCAAGTAGCATATATTTAGAGGTCTTTATAAAAATTGTCTCTATCTGGCCACAAAGTGAATCTAAAGAGTTTTCTGAGTACTGTACAGACCATATTCTATTTCCACAAGCAGTTAAGCTTAAGATACAAAAGAAAAAGGAATAAACCCATACTTGGATTAAAAAAAATTTTTTAATGACTTAGTCAAGTAGGATATCATTATTGTAATTAAAAATAATTAGGATTAAACAGTGATAATGCCATTTATAAAACTTGGGTGATGCAGTTAAAGAACACTTAGAGGTAAATTTATAGTCTTAAATGCTTACATTAGAACATTTTCTTTTTCAAGCTCAAACTGAGGCAAATATCCAATTTTAATAAGATAGAACAGAACAGAATAAAAGTGTAAGAAATAAAATGAGTTAAGGGCAAAAATTAATGAAATAAAATTTTACTATATAATAGAGATGATTAACTTAGCCAAGAACTGTATCTTTGAAAAGACTAATAAAAAAGCCAGTCCTCTGGTAATATTAAGACTAAAGAAACATGAAAAAATGACCTTAGGAATTAAAATAGGGACATAACTTTGGCTACTCAACGATTAAAAGAGAAAGACTTCAATGGGAAACCTTTTTTATAATGCTTTTGGGCAAATTTCTAAGAAAAACAACTCACCAAAACTCATTTAAAAGCTATGAAAATTTTCAACAAACCTAGGACTACTGAAGAAATTTAATTAGTTTAAAAACTACCTTCTGTGCCATGCCCTGTGGTGCTAAGTCACTTCAGTCATGCAACCCTATAAACGGTAGCTCGCCAGGCTCCTCTGTCCATGGGATTCTCCAGGCAGGAATACTGGAGTGGACTGCCATTCCCTTTTCCAAGAGATCTTCCCCCACCCAGGGATCCAACGGGCTGTTTACCTCTAACCTGCACTGGCGGGAGGGTTCTTTACCACTAGCGCCACCTACCTTCAAACACATTAAAAAAACCCACCAAATTCCACCAGAAATATACAGATATCTAAACATGGAGAAGACAGTGGCACCCCACTCCAGTACTCTTGCCTGAAAAATCCCATGTACGGAGGAGCCTGGTAGGCTGCAGTCCATGGGGTCGCTAAGGGTGGGACACGACTGAGCGTCTTCACTTTCACTTTTCACTTTCATGCACTGGAGAAGGAAATGGCAACCCACTCCAGTGTTCTTGCCTGGAGAATCCCAGGGATGGGGGAGCCTGGTGGGCTGCCGTCTATGGGGTGGCACAGAGTCAGACACGACTGGAGTGACTTAGCAGCAGCAGCAAACATGCAGAAACTCTCCCTAAAAAAAAAGAAAAGAAAACATTTCCAGTCTATTTTGTTTTACCAAAAATGAGGCAAAGAAAATTTCAAGTCATTCTCTTTTATAAATGTAGTTGTAAAAATCTGAAATAAAATATTAGTAATCAGAAGCCAACAATGTATTAAAAAAAACTACATTATGATCATATTGGATTTATCACAGGAAAGGGAGAATAGTTCAATCCTGGAAGATCTACTCATATAATTTACACATTTACAGATTAAAGAGAAAAAACATATTCATTAGGCACAAAAGTATAAGTCAATAACCATTTATGTTTTTTTTTAATGGTAAGCTGGAAATAGAGGCAGGCTTCCCTGATAGCTCAGTTGGTAAAGAATCTACCTGCAATGCAGGAGACCCCGGTTCAATTCCTGGGCTGGGAAGATCCTCTAGAAAAGAGATAGGCTACCTACTCCAGTTTTCTTGGGTTTCCCTTGTGGCTCAGCTGGTAAAGAATCTGCCTGCAATGCAGGAGACCTGGGTTCAATCCCTGTGTTGGGAAGATCCCCTGAAGAAGGGAACGACTACCCACTCCAGTATTCTGGCCTAGAGAATTCCATGGACTATGGGGTCACAGAGTCAAACACGACTCAGATCTTCACTTCACTTCAGAAATAGAGGCAAATCTCCTTAAACCAACAAAAAAGTGAAATAATAGAACATTCCCTGTAAAATCAGGAAAGAGACAAGACTGCTCACTATTGCTGCTTTCTTTTTTTTTCAGTCTCTATAATTTTATTTATTTATGTATTTTTGGCTGTGCTGGGTCTTCTTTGCTGTGCAGGCTTTTCTCTAGTTGTGGCAAGCTGGGGCTACTCTCTGGTTGCGGTATGGTGGCTTGTTATGTTGCAAAGCACAGTCTCTAGGGCTCAAGGGCTTCAGTATTTGCAGCACATGCATTCTATAGTTGCGGCTGCCAGGTCCTAGAGCACAGACTCAATAGTTGTGGCACGATGGCTTAGTTGCTCTGCAGCATGTGGGATCTTCCCAGACCAGGGATCAAACTCATGTTTCCTGCTTTGCCAGGTGGATTCTTTACCACTGAGCCACCAGGGAAGCCCCTATTGCTGCTTTCAAAATTGTACCCAAGGTCCTAGCTAGACAAGAAAAATAAATATCCTAGCCTGCAAGACAAGAAGAATAAAAAATGATTAGAAAGGAGTAAATAAAACTGTCCTTAGCTACAGTTTTGTCTTTTTCTAAAGACAAAAGAACACAGTGCTATCTCTGCACTACCACCCATAGAAAGAAACAGTCATCTTTGGACGTTTTTCACCAAGGTGAGGGGAAGTAGGACTTGCAAAAGCTCAGGTAGAGGGCAGAACAGCCTTGGTTGAAGAGTAGTGCCTCTGATGAGAAGACAAACTCAAGTTTTGGCCTTCCTACTTACCACCAACTTGAATGTCCTTCCTGAGCCTCAGTTTGCTTTGTAGAGTAAGGATGTAACAATTGTGTCAATAACTACAGAATGAGATTGTTGTGAAAGTTAAATGAAACACTTATAAAGCACTTAGCATAGTGCCTGACATATAGTAAGTGCTCAATAAATGTTAGCTAGTATATACTATATATTATATATATAATATATATATAAGATGGATACTTATGGTATCCATCTTATTTCCTTTTATGCACTGGTTATTAGGAATCTGGAGAAGGAAATGGCAACCCACTCCTCCAGTATTCTTGCCTGGATAATCCTGTGGACAGAGGACCCTGGTGGGCTGCTGTCTATAGGGTCACAGAGTTGGACACTACTGAAGCGACTTAGCATGCATGCATAGCATTATATAATCGTAATTATTTTTAGGCTTTTGGCTTCAGCCTGGTTTTTCTGGCCTTTATTCATTCGTAGGACAAATATTACACAGTATCTACTGTGTTCTGGATTTGGTCCGAGTTATCTGGGGTGCACAGACTATATCAGCAGAGGGTCCCAATCTCTTGGAGCTTAAGGATAAGAAACACTATGTTAGAGTTGTAAAGGAGCAATGAAGGGGGCCACAACAACTGCTGTAAAAAGTACAACACCCAAGGATAGGGACTTGCCTTCTGAGCTCCCAGTGTCTGCAGGCAGACCCCCTCAAATCCTCAAGCACTCTTCTTCAGGGGCTTCTGAGGAGCATGGGTTTGTTTGTTCTATCCGTCCTTATGATGGTGGGCAGAGGAAGCTACCCTGAAAACAACCGAATCTTGGCTTCCCAGCCCCAGCTTGGCAGCGAACTAGCCTCCGGGTTTTAATGAGCTGCCCCGGGTTAGAAACAGGACGTGACTGTGGCTCGCTCAGAACCCTGAAGATCTTATTAAAGAATCATCTCCCTTGTACTTTGGGCTGAAATGCTCTTTGCAACTGAGGATCAAAGCAAACTTGACAAACGTTCTCTCATTAATCTCCCATCCCCCTGGGGCAGGCGCAGATCAGTAGCTGTTCTCTCCAGCTCTCAAAGGGAGAAGCTGATGTGACATCCATGAGGTGTGGCTGGTGGAAAGACCTCCCCAGCAGTCAGAGGCCAAAGCAGAGACCAGGACCCAGGTGTCCTGACTGGGGCCATGCCAGTGTCGCCCTCCCCCCTCCCACGCCCCCAGCACTTTCTCAGTAAGAAGGAAAACATCTCATTAGGCAAACAGTCTGCCTCACTGGCCCTCAGGAGGCGGAGAGGAGAGAACTGCAAAGGTTAGGCGCACTCTGCTGCCAGTCCCCTTTTTAATTTCCTGCTTTGAATGTGACGCTGCTCTGTGGTTCCTCCTCAGCTAACACCCTCTCAACCGGGAGCTGGGACTGGCCTTCAGGCAGCCAGTATAGACTCAGACAGTGGGACCAGGCACCCTCTGCCTTCACATGCCTGGTCACAGGAGTGGGGTTCCTAGGAACTGCCTGGCAGTCCAGTGGTTAGGACTCCAAGGACTCCTTTCATTGCCAAGGGCCCAGGTTCAATCCCTGGTCAGGGTACTAAGATCCTGCAAGCTCTGTGGTGAAACCAAAAAAAAAAAAAGTGAAGTTCCCTGGAGGTGGGAATGCGAGGATAGGAAACAGGCATTCTGAGTGTCAAAAATTAGGTCCAGTCCATTTATCTGAAAGTGTTTGCAGAAGGCATAATGCTAGTTACATGAAAGGGATTATAATTATTATACAAACATAAGGGACCATTACGACAATGTGAGCATGAGAGCGTAGAATATAATGTCATTATGAGGCAGTGTAGCAGGCTCTATGGCCAGACTTGCCTGGCTTAGAACCAAGATTCATCACTCCCTACCACTGGGATCTTGGGCAAGTTGTTTAACCCTTTCTGTCTCAATTTTGTCCTTGAAAAATGACTGAGAATAGTATCTATTAGGACTTACCTGGCAGTTCAGCAGTTAAGACTCCTTGCTTGCACTGTGAGGTTTCAAGCCCCTGGTCTGGAGACAAAGATGCCTCATGCTGCCAGGTGTAGCCCAAAAGTAAAAAATAGATAAATAATAATAATAGTATCTATCTTGTGGGGTTGCAACAGCGTCAAAAGGAGATGAAAAGTGTAAGGTGTCTAGAACAGTTCCTGAGTGGACACTTACCTGTTATGTTTATTATTGTGATGGTCTGATGGCCGAGACAGGAATAGAATTAATTAAACTCAAAAAGATAATCATTGGTTGACATCTCTGTTCTGTGTGGGGAAGGAGTTGGGACGTTTAGGGGTGAAGGACAAGACTTTGAAATCTACTGAGTTGTGCCTCATCCCCCAAGGAAAACATGACCTGTTTGCTGGAGTATTAGGTAGAAATCCCACCTTTCTTTGCTGCATGACCTTGGTAATGGTGACCCATTGGCAGAACCTTGTCTTTCCTAGGAAAGCATTCATCTATTCCTATCCCCCCAACCTTGAACGGATCCCCCCCACCCCCACCGCCTTTTCTTATCCCTGTTAATATATATATTCCTGGACTTGAGTTGAACTTTTCCAGGAATATCTGTGATTCCTGCATTCCAGAAATTCCGTCTCTACCCTTGGTAGGCTTGCTTGAAGGAGAAATGAAAAAAGCACACAGAAAGGTCTGAGGGGAATTCAAGAGGGAATACATAAATAAGCTTTTGGAATGACTACCAGGGCAACATTAGGAAATCTATCCATGTCACCCTCTACAGGAACAGACTAAAGGAGAAACACCGTGCGATCATCTTAGCAAGTGCCAAAAAAGCATTCGATAAAATTTAGCACCCATTCCTAATGGGTAGTGGAGGGTGGCAAACTAAATATAGAAGAGCTAAAAATAGAAAGTAACTGTCATTATTTGCAAACTTATCATCATTTAATTGAAAAATCTAAGAGAATCAATGACAATCTAATAGAACTCATAAGGGAGTTCAACAAGGTGGCCAGATACAAGATCTGCACATACGAGATCCGCATACAGAAATCGGTAGCTTTCCTATGTTCTAGCAAAACGAATTAGAAAATGTAATTTTTAAAAGAGCCTATTTCCAAGATAGCAAAGACTGTACAGTAACTATTTGTAAATCTATCGAGAAATTTACAAAATTTATGTGAGGAAAATAATAAAATTTTACTATTAAGATTATAAAGTTGTGAATGATGAAAAGACATACAATATTCCTATATGGGAAGACTTCATATTGTAAAGATGCTAATTCTCATATTAACCTATATATTCAAAATAATTCCAATTAAAATCTTAGCAGGATTTTTCATAGAACTTCATAAGCTGACTCTAAAATCATATAAAGATAAGCTGCCCAAGAATGACCAAGAAAAAGAACAGTAAGGTAGTATAGAACCACAATAATTACAACAGTGAGTTACTGGAAAAAGAGAACAGAATGGGGAATCCAGAAACAAATTCACGTTTACATGAGAATTTAGTTATGTTATATGTGGCATTTAAATTAGTGGAGAGTGAATACACTGTTTAATAAATGATCTTGAGATAATTGCTTGCCATTTGGAAAGAAAAGATATTTAGAAATATTCTCATACCATTCGCACACACAAAAATAAATTCCATCTGGATAAAGACCTAAATGTAAGAAAGGAAAAGTATTAGAAATATTTTTTAAAAGTGTTTATTACTTTGGGGAAGGACTGTCTTCTTAAATATGACATAAAAATAACAAAAGAAGAGGTTGACATATTTGACCATTTGAAAATTGGAGATTTCAAGTATGGCCGGAGTAGGATATTTCTTCAAAATGCATAGTTGGGGTACTTCCCTGGTGGTTCAGTGGCTAAGACTCTGTGTTCCCAATGCAGGTGACTCAGGTTCAATCGCTGGTCAGGGAACAAGATCCTGCATGCCACCAAATAGTTTGCATGCCGCAACTAAACATCTCACATTGCCAAAATGAAGATGGAAGATCCTGCATGCTGCAACTAAGACCAGGCACAGCCAAATAAATAAATAAAGATAGATATTAAAAAAAAGAATACATGATTGATTTGATGCCAAGACTAATATCAAGTAATTTACCACACCAACAAAATAAAGGAGAAAAAAAGCATATAATCGTATCAGGAGATGCTGAAAGAGCATCAGATAAAGTTCTAGATATTCCTGATAACAACTCTGAGTAAAAATAAGAACAGATGAAATTACTAATATGATAATGACCTATTTTTCTAAAAGTCAAAAACTAATATCTCTATAGTGAAGCAGTAAAGATCAAGATCCTTTAAGATCAAAAACAAGACAGGGGTGCCTATTTTCATCATTATCATTTAACTCGAGGGAATACAACAGACAATAAGTGAAATATTTAGTATAATCGTGGAGAAGAAAGGGTAAAAAAATTATTTTCTGATATACAATTGTGTACTCAGAAAACTCAATAAGCTCTAATAAAAAACAGTTGGAATTAATAAGAGAGTTTGAGGATTGTAGGTAAAAGGCAAATATGTAAAAATCAATCATGTTTTTCCCTACTAGTGTTTACTGCTTGGAAATGGAGATTGGGGAAGGTATTCCATTCATAATAGCAATTAAGTTCATAAAGTACTTGGGAATTATATTAAAAGAACAATGATATTTTTTTAAAAAAGACAGAAAATATCTGAATCTACAAAAAATACCTGAACAAATCAAAAGGTAATAGCCATGTTCTTATGTGAAAACACCTAATATAAAATAAATATGTAAATTTAATATTAATTCCGATTGTAATCCCAGCTGGGTTTTTTGAGGGGGAATTGGTTCTGAGATGGAGATGGAATTGATAAAGATATTCTTAAAGTCAAATAGAAAAAAAAATGATTGAAAATAGCCAAGAAAATCATGAAACAGTAATCTGGGGGTAGGGTTAGGCCTGGCCTTGCTGGATAAGAAGAACTGTGGGGACTTCCCTGGTGGCCAGTGGTTGGGATTCCATGTGCCTGTTGTGGGTGGCTGGGTTCAACCCCCAGTCAGGGAAACTAGATCCCACATGTCACACCCGAGACCCACTGTGGTCAAATAAATGAATACAAAAATTTTTTTTTTTAAGGAATGGTGTTCCTTTTAAAAGGAACTATTGTGTTGGCACAGGAATAGACAGATTAGTGGAACATAATAGAAAGCCCACCTATACAGTGACTTGGATATGGCAAAGGTGGTATTTCAAGAGAAAAAGATCTGTGCTATGCAGTTCTTAGTAGCTCAGTCGTGTCTGACTCTGACCCCATAGACTGCAGCCCGCCACACTCCTCTCTCCATAGAGATTCTCCAGGCAATAATACTGGAGTTACTGCACCCTCCTCCAGGGGATCTTCCCAACCCAGGGATTGAACCCAGGTCTCCCACTTTGCAAACGGATTCTTTACCATCTGAGCTACCAGGGAAGCCCAGGAATACAGGAGTGGGTAGCCTATCCCTTCTCCAGGGGATCTTCCCTACCCAGAAATCGAACTGGGGTCTCCTGCATTGCAGGCGGATTCTTTACCAGCTGAGCTACCAGGGAAGAAGAAAGATATTTGTTAGTGATGGGTGCTCTCGAGGTATAAAAGGGAGATGAGCTGGAGAGGAGGTGGGAGAAGGCCCCTGAATACCTGACTAAGGGGTACCTGGTCAGGCCTGAGTCAGATTGGGCCTCATCGCCATCGCCTCTGTGCCCAGGTGTTGCCATGGTGATGGCGGTGGAGGACAGCATGTTGCGGGTCGTTGTGCGGCTGCGGCCCCCGACTGCGAAGGAGCTAGAGAGTCAGCGGCGGCCTGTGGTTCAGGTGGTAGACGAGCGTGTGCTGGTGTTCGACCCTGAGGAGCCCGATGGCGGCTTCCTTGGCCTGAAATGGGGCAGCGCCCAAGATGGCCCCAGGAAGAAGGGCAAAGACCTGACGTTTGTCTTTGACCGGGTCTTCGGTGAGACGGCCACCCAACAGGATGTGTTCCAGCACACCACCCACAGCATCCTGGACAGCTTCCTCCAGGGCTACAACTGCTCAGGTGAGCTGGCCTGCCCCTCCGCTGATGAGGAAGGCTCTGGGCCTGCCTTCTCGGTGGGCCCCTCAGTCTTCTCCGGTGTGGGGGCCACTCTGCTGGGCCCTGGGATACAATAGGTCAGACAGACAGGGTTCCTGCCCTCTGGATCCTTACAGTCTAGAGCAGGGAGAAGACACATCACAAAATCACACCTGCAAGGGTGTGCTTATCAGCTGAGCTACATTAAGTGTGGGAAAGAACTGTGGGCCTTCCACAGAGGAAGCTACCCAGGCTGCAGAAGGTGCCCTGAGGGAGGGACAAGCTTCCACCCGTGGTGGAGACGCCTTTGCCCTCAAGTCCACAGGCCTACAGGGGACCAGGAATGGACAGCTGGGAGCGTGGGGGCTGCGGGTGGGTGGGAGCAGTGCGATCATGCACGTGGAAGGAAGCAAAGGGGTTTGGAGGAGGAGAGGGGCTGACCGGGTGAAAATGCACTGGGGAGCCCTCTCACCACCCTCCTCCCTACTCTGTCCTCTCTAGTGTTTGCCTATGGGGCCACCGGGGCCGGGAAGACACACACCATGCTGGGAAGAGAGGGGGACCCTGGCGTCATGTACCTGACCACCATGGAGCTGTACAGAAGACTTGAGGCCTGCCGGGAGGAGAAGAGATTCGAGGTGCTCATCAGCTACCTGGAGGTACGGCTGTTGGCGCCCCAGGACGGGGCAGCCTCATCCCTCATTCTCACGACCACCTGAAGAGGGCGTGGGGTGGAGCAGGCAGGAGGGGCAGAGGGTAGTAGGAAGTGGGAGGACGGGGGCCCAGAGGGCGGACACAGCTCCAAGAGAGACTGCGTGTGAACTGACCCTAGTCGTCACGTTACGTCATCTCGCAAGGGTCATTCACCAAGCATGTCTTGTCATTTTCTCTGCCCTCCCCCAGGAACTCTGCCCTCCCCCAGCCCCCTAGGGGAGAGACTTCCTGACCAGCCTCTCCACCAGGCCCCTCCCTGATCCCTTTCTCCTCAGGTGTACAATGAGCAGATCCACGACCTCCTGGAGCCCAAGGGGCCCCTTGCCATCCGTGAGGACCCCGACAAAGGGGTGGTGGTACAAGGACTTTCCTTCCACCAGGTAAGACTTGGGCTTAGGTGGGACGGGCAGCCCCACAGGTCCTCTGGGATCCCCTCACCAGGCAGTTTGGGAATGTTCTGGATCCTGTTGGGGTGGCAGTGGTGATAGGTGATAGTGGGGTGACATTGGTTCTGAAGAGCAGCCCTTCTGCTGGGGAAAAGTCCTGGTTAGAGAGACCACAGCCCCCTCCCTTCATGTCTCCTCTGCAGCCAACCTCGGCTGAGCAGCTGCTGGGCATGCTGACCCGGGGGAACCGTAACCGCACGCAGCACCCCACTGACGCCAACGCTACGTCCTCCCGCTCCCATGCCATCTTCCAGGTGAGCAGGGACCACCAGTCAGGACCTGAGTCTGGACTCCTGGTAGCCAGCATCCCCTCACCCTGGCCTTCTGCCCCCAGATCTTCGTGAAGCAGCAGGACCGGATCCCAGGTCTGACCCAGGCCCTTCGTGTGGCCAAGATGAGCCTCATCGACCTAGCAGGCTCGGAGCGAGCATCCAGCACCCACGCCAAGGGGGAGCGACTACGGGAGGGAGCCAACATCAACCGCTCACTGCTGGCCCTCATCAATGTCCTCAACGCCCTGGCGGACGCAAAGGTAAAGCTGCATGGAGCTAGGCTCCTCCCCGGGGCAACAACCCAGTGCCAAGGACGAGGGTCCCTACCTCAAGCCCTGGGTCAAGATTCCCTGGTGGTCCAGTGGTTAGAACTCGGTGCTTTCACTGTAGTGGCCCGAGTTCAATCCCTAGTTGGAGAACTAAGATCTTGCAAGCCTAGTACCTTAGTCAGAAAACAAAACAAAGCAAAAGCAAAAATAGGGACTTCCCTGGAAGTTTAGTGGCTAAGACTCCACGCTCCCAATGCAGGGGACCTGGGTTCCATCCCTGGTCACGAAACTAAATCCCGCATGCCACAACCAAGACCCAGTGCAGCCAAATAAATAAATTTAAAAATATATAAAAATACCCCCAAAACCCCCAAAGCTACTGACTCCCCCCGGCCTGGGTCTGTCTAGTCTAGACACTCACTCCACACCCACCCACCATCCCCAGGGCCGAAAGTCTCACGTGCCATACCGGGACAGCAAGCTGACCCGCCTCCTCAAGGACTCCATCGGGGGCAACTGCCGAACGGTGATGATTGCTGCCGTCAGCCCCTCCAGCCTGACGTACGAGGACACCTATAACACCCTCAAGTATGCCGACCGGGCCAAGGAGATCAAACTCTCGGTGCGTGCCAGCCGGGACAGCCAGCCTGGGGTGGGGGTGTAGGGGCTGTCTCTTATACACATCTGGTGGNCCTAGAGCCAGACATCCTGGAGTATGAGGTCAAGTGGGCCTTCGGAAGCATCACTACCAACAAACTAGTGGAGGTGATGGAATTCCAGCTGAGCTGTTTCAAATCCTAAAAGATGATGCTGTGAAAGTGCTGCACTCAATACGCCAGCAAATTTGGAAAACTCACCAGTAGCCACAGGACTGGAAAAGTCAACTCTCTCTCCAGTTCCAAAGAAAGGCAATGCCAGAGAATATTCAAATTATCACTCAATTGCATTCTTCTCACATGCTTGCAAAGTAATGCTCAAAATTTTCCAAGGTAGATTTCAACAGTATGTGAACTGAGAATTTCCAGGTGTTGAAGTTGA
Source organism: Neotragus pygmaeus (assembly GCA_006410875.1). NCBI lineage: Eukaryota > Metazoa > Chordata > Mammalia > Artiodactyla > Bovidae > Neotragus > Neotragus pygmaeus. The sequence continues at coordinate 274,027 of SJYV01034494.1, read as the reverse complement.
ATTTAGAAAAGGCAGAGGAACAAGAGATCAAATTGCCAACATCTGTTTCATCATAGAAAAAGCAATAAAATTACAGAAAAAAATTTACTTCTGCCTCATTGACTATGCTAAAGCCTTTGATTATGGATCACAGCAAACTGGAAAATTCTTAAAGAAATGGGAATACCAGACCACCTTACCTGCCTCCTGAGAAATGTGTATGCAGGTTAAAAAGGAACAGTTAGAACCAGATATGGAACAACAGACTGGTTCCAAATTGGGAAAGGAATGTATCAAGGCTGTATATTGTCATGCTGCTTATTTAACTTATATATAGAATACATCATGCAAAATTCAGGGCTGAATGATGCAGGAGCTGGAATCAATAGTTCTGGGAGAAATATCAATAACCTCAGGTAACGCAGATGACACCACCCTTATGACAGAAAAAAAGAGGGACTAAAGAGTCTTGAAGAAAGTAAAGAGGAAAGTGAAATACTGGCTTAAAACTCAACATTCAAAAAACTGAAAGCATGGCATCTGGCCCCATCACTTCATGGCAAACAGATGAGGAAACAATGGAAACAGTGACAGACTTAATTTTCTTGAGCTCCAAAATCACTTCATTGGTGACTGCAGCCATGGCATTGAAAGATTCTTGCTCCTTGGAAGAAAAGCCATGACAATTCTAGGCAGAATATTAAAAAGCAGAGACATTACTTTGTCAACAAAGGTCCATCTAGTCAAAGCTAGGGTTTTTCCAATAGTCATGTGTGGATGTGAGAGTTGGACCATAAAGAAAGCTGAGCACCAAAGAATTGATGCTTTTGAACTCTAGTGTGGAGAAGACTCTTGAGAGTCCCTTGGACTGCAAGGCGATCAAACCAGTCAATCCTAAAGGAAATCAATCCTGAGTATTCATTGGAAGGATTGATGTTGAGGCTGAATCTCCAATCCTTTGGCCACCTGATGTGAAGTACTGAATCGTTGGAAAAGTCCCCTCTGCTGGGCAAGATTGAAGGCAGGAGGAGAAGGCGATGACAGAGGATGAGACAGTTGGACGTCATCACTGACTCAATGGACATGAAGTTTGAGCAAGCCCCGGGAGTTGGTGATGGAGAAGGAAGGCTGGCTTGCTGCTGCTGTCCATGGTGTCACAAGTAATCGAACACAACTGAGTGACTGAACTAAACTGAACCAAAGATGTATTGTAAAATATTACTAATATAGAGTGAGAGGATTCAAATTGTTAATGTTGATAAAATGCTTACCACAATGTAAAGCACACAGAAAAACTGAAATAAAAGGTAGTGTTGCTTCTTCCAGTCCACTTTACTAGTAGATTGTTCTAATACAGAGAAACAAAATCTATGATTTTTTTCATTTCCTGCTAAAAAACTGCAATGTCTCAATATAGTCTAATGGAAAACATCTAATCTTAGCTGGGCTTTCAACAACCCATTTCCTGTCACTAATCTATCCCAGTAAAGTTATCTTTTTTATTTCCCTATAAAAGGGCTCAATTGTGAATCACCTGTCCTGACAGCTCCACATTCTGCTTCTTTTCTAGTCTTGATTTTTGTGAGTTCTAAACAAGAAAGTTATTTTCTTTGTTATTTCTATGCTGTACCTTTCTGCTCTTTATCTCTGACATAATGCTTCCCTGGTGGCTCAGATGGCAAAGAATCTGCCTTCAATGCAAGAGGTCTGGGTTATATCTCTGGGTTGGGAAGATTCCCTAGAGGTGGGCATGGCAAATCACTCCAGTATTCTTGCCTGGAGAATCCCCATGGACAAAGAAACCTGGAGGGCTTCAGTCCATGGGGGTCACAAAGAGTCGGACACAACTGAGTAACTAAGCACAGCATATGGACGTTTCCTTTATTGGACATTAGCTTATTGTTCTTAGTCACATGTCCAAAATGCCTTGCCTCATCATGTCCAAACAGTAGGCAGTGGTCATATTGTAAATCCTCAAAACCCGACTCAGCATTGTATCCAACATAATATTGTCAATAGGAAGAAGGCATAATCAAGAGATTTTACAAAGGACCAGTCATTTCACTGAACAGTTACTCCTGGTAACTGCTTTGAAGAGGTTCATTTATTTTTTCATATCCTCCTACCATGGGTCTTAGGTTATCAGAAGGTTTGGGAAATCAGCATGTATATTAAGCTCTAGTTCTCTTCCTAACTGTACTCATGAGCATAATGAGGTTGGTATTATGAGTGCCTGTAATCAAGAAGTTGGCTCTGGAGGGTGTTTTAGAATGTTGAGCATCTGCTTTATTTAACCGCTCACAGAATGTCATGTTAGCATTGGCACCTTTACCCATTTATAAGCAAGATTTTCTTTTCATTAAAATCACAATTGTACTTTATCCAAATTTATTTTGTATTCACAATATACAATGATTTGTTATCTGAAAAGTACTTAATAAAAATATTTATGAAATCATATCAGGAGGTAAAATCAAAATTGTAAAAACTAAAATGTATAAATGAATAAAAATAATTAAAAAAAAACTATTCAAAAACAGCATCTCACATATGGGTTTTATTTTCTAATGACAAACAGCCTCAAGAATTGGTGAAATCCAAATATCTGCTTCAAGTTTCTGCTAAATTCTTTATTTTTCTGTGGCAAGTAAAATATCTTATTTTGAAAGTTGAAAGTGTGTCCAAGTCATGTCAATCTAGTGGGAAAAAATATAAAAATACAGATGCTGAGGATCATGAAGCTAACTGAGTAATGTGATCAGCTATGTCTTGATAAACAATTTTTTAAAACCATTTAGTCATAGTGATCTAGAATGCGGAAGAACAGCTCCATTTATAAATAACTCTTTCCTTGGTCTGTAGCTCCTCCATGATCTCTGGAACTCTTGGTTCATTCAGCAACTATTAAATGCAAATATAAAAGGATAATTATTCTTGCCCACTTTACTAAATTGCCCATTTCAACATTAAAAAGAGTTTAATTCTGACAATTATCATTCAATAATACTGTCCTCAAAAGACTAAACCACTGTATATGCTTTGGGGACATTAACTAATATGCTTTTATCCTCTTGTATTCCCAGCCCCCCAAAGCATCATGCTATGCAATGCTCAGTTGTCCAACTCTTTGTGACCCCATGGACCNATCATTCAATAATACTGTCCTCAAAAGACTAAACCACTGTATATGCTTTGGGGACATTAACTAATATGCTTTTATCCTCTTGTATTCCCAGCCCCCCAAAGCATCATGCTATGCAATGCTCAGTTGTCCAACTCTTTGTGACCCCATGGACCGTACCCTGCCAGTTTCCTCTGTCCATGGGATTTTCCAGGCAGGAAGCTGGAGTGGGTTGCCATTTCCTTCTCCAAAAGTTCTTCACAATTCAGAGATAGAACTTGCTTCTCTAGTGTTTCCTGAATCCNGGGTGTCGGGGGAGCCCCCAGACTGGGAGGAGGAGGGGACAGGACCCACCGGCTTCCTCCAGTACCTGGAGCGAGCATTCCTGCAAGGCCCAGGGGAGAGGCGATGCAGTCTGTCCCACAGCAGTGGGATGGTTGAGGCTGAATTATCTCAAGAGGAAGGCAGCAAAACGGAATGGCCGAGTGTCAGCCAGTGATCTTTGTCAGATTTGTTTTTAGTGGCAGGCCCTTATTTTTGGTAAAACAACATATAATGCAGATACAAGCAGAGTTACCTGGTTTCCCCTGCCTCCGACAGGAAGCTGCGGGGCTCCCGGATCCACTGCTGCAAAGCCCCTGGGCTGGGGAGAGCTTATGGGTCAGGGAGCCCGGGGTCTCAGGGTCAAATGCAAACCCTCCTCCTGCTGTGTTACGTGAGCCCCTGGCCTCCCTGCTTCCTCAGTCCTGAGGGGACGCAGCCGGCCTGTGAGTGAGGTGCCTAGCAGTGTCTGGCTGTTGGAAGTAGTTGCCAAAAGCTGCTTTGAATAAACAAACAGATCTCTCCCCTGTGTGCCCACCTCAGCTGAAGAGCAATGTGATCAGCCTGGACTGCCACATCAGCCGGTACGCCACCGTCTGCCAGCAGCTCCAGGCTGAGGTGAGGAGCCGCCTGGGGAGCTTGACCGGGGGGCAGGGCACTCGGGGGGCAGGCCAGGAGCACCGGGGTGCTCTGCCACCCACCCTGCGCTCAGCCGGGGCTCTGAGGGGATGGGCCACTTTGTTCCAGGTGGCCGCCCTGAAAGAGAAGCTCCGGGTGTATGAGGCAGGAGCCCAGGCCCCACCACACGGCCCTCCACGGTCCCCCGAGCCAGGCGCTCCGCACCAGCCGTGAGTCCTGTCACTCTATCCTGCCCCGTCCTTTCCCCAGCCTGTGGAGGGCTAGGACTCCTTGATTCTGTTCTGGCACCTGGGGTTAGGGATTCTCATTCTGTGCTCAGCACTCTGATTGTCACCTAGAATGTTCTGTGCTGGAGGAATAAATCACACCCCAGTCCATATAAGCAGCATCTGCTATTCACAAGAAGGTGCGTTCAAGGGGTGGGTGTCATTGTTTTCCGGGCTTCCCGGGTGGCACTACTGGTAAAGAACCTGCCCTGCAATGCAGGACATGTAAGAGAAGCGGGTTCGATCCCTGGGTTGGGAAGATCTCCTGGAGGAGGGCATGGCAACCCACTCCAGTATTCCTGCCTGGAGAATCCCATGGGCAGAGGAACCTGGAGGGCTACAGTCCATGGGGTTGCAAAGAGTTGGACACGCCTGAAGTGATTTAACGTGCCCGCACTTTAAACCAGAAAATCCTTGACTCCTTCTTCACCCTCAGTTACTACCCACCTGTTACCTGAGCATCCAGCCCCTTACAGACTCTGTACCACCTGAAGCCACAGAGGTCCTGTCCCTCCCTGCTTCTCCCACTTGCCCCTGCTTCACACCTTGCAAACCTCTCCTTTCCTCCTTAGCCTCCCCAGCTGCCTCTCACCATCCCACCTCCCCAGCCAGCCCCGCACCTCAGAGCTCCAGCCAGGGTCAGCAGTCCTTCAGGAGGAGAGCCTGGGGTCAGAGGTCCCAGGGGAGAAGGTCGTGGACAGGAACTCCTCAAATAGGGAGCAGCCCCCAGAGGACAAGGATGAAGGCCCGGCCAAGGAGGTAGGGCTTGGAGCTGGTGGAATATTGGAAGAAAATCCCCTCCCCCAACTCACGGGTCCCTTCAGTCCTGGCTTCTCTGCTTGGATGGCTTATATCTCAGTCATTGGAAGACTTTCAGATTCTGTGCAGGAAGAACTAGTCAGATCCGGTGTGTCTGAAAGCAGGGAGCCTGTGTCTTACCAGAAGGGGAGGAGGGAGGGAGGACCTGAACTGGGAGAGAGAAGGACCCTACTAGGACCAAGTCATTCCGGGAGCTGTCATTCCCGCTCTTGGAGGATGGGTGGGTTTCAGGAGCTGTGCAGGTAAAGCGAGGGAGGGCTGGGCTCTCTACCTGTGACACTCTTCCTCTCTAGATTCCAACCCAGGTGCCGGAACAGAACCTCAGACACCCATCGCCCAGGTCCCCTGACCTGACTATGCAGCCCAAGCCAGTCGTGGACCACCTCCCACCACCAAACCTGGACAGGGACCATTCTAAGCAGTAGGTATCTTCTTGCTCCTCTCCAGACTCCAAGGCGGGCGGTGATGGGTTCCAGGCCCCCTGGAAGGAGAAAAGTGAAAGTTGCTCAGTCGTTTCTGACTCTGCAGCCCCACAGACTGTAGCCTGCCAGGCTCCTCTGACCATGGAATTCTCCCTGGAAGGAGAAGTTGTGCCAAGCATATCACAGAAGCTCTGTTTGTGTTTTAGTTAAAGAGGCAGGTCTTTATTCTTTTTGGCTGCACTGGGTCTTCATTGCTGCACATGGGCTTTCTCCAGTTGAGGCAAGCAGTGAATATTCTTCATTGCAGAGGCTCCTCTTGTTGCGGCTCGTGGGCTCTAGAGAGCAGGCTCAGTATTTGTGGTGCACGGGCTTAGTTGCTCCAAAGCATGTGGGATCTTCCCGGATCAGAGATCACACCCCATGTCCCCTGCATTGGCAGACAGATTCTTAACCACCACACCAGGAAAGTCCAAGAGGCGAGACTTCCGTCATCCAATTGTCCCATACCTGCTGTCAACAATTTGATACTGTCGCCTACTCTGTTTACGTAGCAGCCTCTCTTTATTACTCTTTTTAGCTGGCAGTTTGACAAGAGGGAAGCAAAACACCAAATTCCATCCAGACAGCTGGCGAATGCCAAGGCAGGCCAGGGCTGCCTGGGGCTGGAGCTATGCTTTCCAGTCTGAGGGCCAAGCTGCCCACGCTCAGCCAGGAGAAGCTGGGCAGCCGCTGAGGATGGGGCAGCCTTCCTGAGTCAGGTGTTTGTCGTCTGTCTCATTGACAGATTGACTGAGGCTATTTCTCAGAAATAAATACAAACCCAGAGAGAAATGGCTTTTGGACCATTCTTTCCGTGCTTAATAGAGAGGTGCTGCTAGTATTTTCTTCCTTGGCCCCCAGAACATAAATCCTCTGCCACTTAGCTTTGCTGCTGCCAACCCAACACCTCCCTCCACAGCACGCCTCACGCTCGGCAGTGTATTTAAAGCTTCTGGACAGAAGGACCTGTTTAATTTTATTTCTTGTTGAGGAGTGTCTGTTCCCGACTCAGCAAAAATGCTGCAGCCTGAATAATCAGTGGCTTATTATCTGTCTCCTGCTGCCGACTCCCCAGGGCCCAGGAGTGGCGGGAATGTACTGGTGGGATGTCCCCCGGGCCCCAGGGAACAACCACGGGCTGCCACTGATGACTCAGGGTCTCTTGGCCTGGAGTCCTCTGTTGAGAAGACAGGGGACACCAGGGTTCTCATTTCTGCTTTGCCTCTGATTTTGTGGTTTCTGACAAGTGGCTTCAACCTTGGCTACGATTTGGGCATCACGGTCCAGAGCTAATAATGTTGTTGCTGTTTAGTTGCTAAGTCCTGTTTGACTCTTTTGCTCCCCCCATGGACTATAGCCCACCAGGCTCTTCTGTCCATGGGATTTCCCAGGCAGGAATACTGGCATGGATTATCATTTCCTTCTCCAGGAGATCTTCCCGACCTAAGGGTCAAACCTGTGTCTCCTACATTGGGAGGCAGGTTCTTTACCACTGAGCCACTAGGGAAGCAGAGCTAATAACAGATACTAATAAAAGTGATGGAAGACCCAAAGTGTCAGGGGTTGTGAAACATTCTAGATCCGCAGCCCCTGATACTTGGGAACACCCTAGCAACCAGATAATCGAAAGTAATTTCTCTTTGACTTTAGAATCTTAGACCACTGGGATACTGAGTAGATTTTAGATTTTCCAGTTCAGTGATTTTTCAGAATTTTTTTTTTAGCCGCAAAGCCCCGTCTTCAAATGAAATCTTATCCTGAGGTCTAATATGTAGAACAGATAAAGCAGAGCTGTTCTATTAAAAATGTCCTCTGATGGGTTTCTTGAAACCTAAATTGAAAACTCGTGGTATAGACCAACTCCCCATTTGCCAGGGCTACAGGACGAGAGGGATGAAGTCAGACCTGGGTCATCTGACAGCCAAGTCAGAGCATTTGTCCCTAGATCCCCACTTTTCTCAGTTGTCTTATTTTCATATCATTTGTGGCTCAGGCAGGTATTGAATGAGTTTCTGCAGTGTCCTTTTTAATTTGTATCCTGCTTTCTTGCACAGGGGCCTGGAGGCTGCTTTATAAAATGAGTTTGGGCTCCCTGTGCACACACTGAGGGCAGAGGAGGGGGCTCAGAGATACCCAGACAGGTAGTGCTACCCGAGGATACATGATTGGCCATGATTAATCCCCACCGAGATAATGTGTTTATTCTTTTATCATAGGTGTGCCTCACAGAAAGAAAATTTGCTTTATTAGAATCTAAATTTATAACATCAACAATCACATTATCCTCGTAATTTCCTTTAAATAGCCCCTCAGTGCATGCAAAGTACATGTTAATACACACACTCTCTTTCAGGATCCCAATTGTTAAATAGAGAGTGCAGGCTGAATGCATTTTTGAGGGTCTCCTCAGAACCAAGATCAACATGGTCTGTCTTACTTAATCTCCTCTTATCCTAATGAGGTAGATGGCATGATTATTATTATTATAGAATATAATAATTAGCTAACCTTACAGTGCTGAGTATGTACCAAGTAGTCATTAAACACTTTGTATCTAAAATAACCCATGTGGGGACTTTGCTGGAGTCTGGTGGTTTAGGACTCTCAATTCTCACTGCTGAGGGTCTGGGGTTCAATCCCTGATCAGGGAACTGGGATCCCACAAGCCGCCAGGCATGGCCAGAAGTTTTAAAAATAACCCATTTCATCTTCCCAGTAATCCTATGAGGTAGCTGCCTGTGTTATCCTCATTTTAGGGATGTGGACACTGAGGGCGCGAGGTGATCCAGGGTCACACAGCTGGGAAGTGTTGGAGCTGGAATTTGAGCTGTTGGTCTGGCTTGAGCCGGCCTCTTCCCTGCGACCTCTCATGGCCCTTGGGAAATGGACTCACAGCACTCGTAGGTGGCAGAGCTGAGAGGAAACTCAGACGTCCCGAGGCCGTTCACTCCCCTTCCCCCACTTCCCGAGTACCGTCTTTGTCAGAGGACATTTTTAGTGGGTGAAGCCTCCCACCCTTACCCACGGTCATCTCCACCAGCCTTGGCTTCAGCACACCTGGGAGGGCGATGAGGCTGGCCTGGAGGTCCCGTCGAGGCAGAAGGGGTCCAGTCCCTGTGTGCTGCTCACGGCAGAGAGAGCTGAGCCGGGCCGGGGACCCCCTTGCCTCTCTTCCAGGTTGGCCCTGAGGGTGCTGCGCCTGGCCCAGCGCCAGTATTCCCTGCTCCAAGCAGCCAACCTCCTGACCCCTGACATGATCACAGAATTTGAGACGCTGCAGCAGCTGGTGCGAGAGGAAAACGCTGAGCCTGGAGGGGAGGCTTCAGGGGAGCCTGGCCCAGCCAGGAAGGCACCTCTGGCTCAAGAGCTGCGTTCAGAGTCAAGTGAGTCTCAGCCCTGCTCTGCTTCCTTCTGCCAAGGGGCGGCCACAGCCTCAGATGCATGGTTTGGTGGGAGGCTGGACCCCTGGGACCATGGGTATTTGCACAGAGAGGCCCAGGAGTCACACAGACCTGAGGAGTCAGGCGCTCCTGCCTGTCCCGTGTCTCCCCAGATTCTAGAACTTCTTCTCCCTTCAACCCCTGATCCTCTCCGCACCCTCCTCCTCTCTGCCCAGAGTCTGCAGGATACTCGGGCCCTGTGACTCGGACCATGGCAAGGCAACTGAGTGGCCTCGCACACACTCTGGGGGTCCCACGGGGGCCAGACTGCACTCCACCCCAGGCATCTCGGGAAGCCACAGAGAAGAAGAGGAGGAGGCCGAGCCCCTCAGAGCCAGACAGCCCCCCAGCCCCAAAACTGGGGACCAAGCGCCAGCGCCAGTCCCTCCTGCCCTGCCTGAGGAGGGGTACCCTGCCTGAGGCTCAGCTTCCATGTGGGCCCAGCACCCCCACGGGGAAGAGGGCCCCCTCTCCCTCCCCATCCCCTCGCTTCTGCCCAGCTACCGTCATCAAAAGCCGGGTGCCCCTGGGCCCTTCTGCTCTGCAGAACTGCTCCACTCCTCTGCCCCTGCCCTCTCGGGACTTCAACGCCACCTTTGACCTCTCTGAGGAGCCCCTTGCAAAGCTGGTCTTCCATGAATGTGTTGGCTGGGACAGTGTGCCCCAGGAGCTGAACAGGCTGGATCAGCCCTTCATCCCCAGGTGAGTCTCCCTTTCAGCCTCCCAACAGGGGATTAGGGGTCAGCGAGGGCCAGAGGTGCTATCAAAGGGAAGAGGAGACAGTCCGCTCTTGGAGTTGACTCTGCGACTCTCTCCCGTCGTTCTGACCAGCATCCTGGCCCAGGGGAGCAGAGGATGAGTTTCTGTCGAGGCATGGCTTCTCTTGGGGGTCTTGCCTTGTCTGTCTGTACTTCAGAGCCACCAGCTCTGTGCTGGTTTGTGACATGCCCACAGTAGCTCACAGAAGCCCCCTGCCAGCAGGGAGTAGGAACTAACCCGGGGTGCCCACCCCACTCTGTTTTTCTGCATCACTCAGGCCTGGCCTGTGTTCTGTGTTTCCACCACTTCCACCCCAGATCCAGCCCAGCATCTGGAACTGGGAAGGGAGGGGAATCCTGAGAAAACTTTATTCTGCGTTTTCCTTTCCGGTGGAAAGCTGCTCCTCCCCTTCACCCTCTGCCTGCATAGCAGGGCGGGGGAGCAGCGGCCAGCTCAGGACCACAAACAAGCTGCAGACTGACCTGGACTCAGGAGGCCAAGGGTGGCAGGCTGCCCACTACCCCGCATCCCTCCCACAGCCCGAACCCTCCTCTAGGTAACAAGCTCAGAGCCAGGCAGGTGGAAGGGTGAAACTGTCTGAACTCTAGTTCCCTGGACATGCCACAAACTGACACCTGGATGTTCTCCCAGAACAGGGCTGTCACTCAGCTGTCAGCCGAGGCCTAGTGAGGCAGGGAGAGGAATCCACCTCCTAGGAGAAGGAAACCTCAGAGGTCATCCTGTCCACCCTCCCAGCCCCACCAGCCCAGGCGCCGGAGGGGGGAGTGGCTGGCACCCGTTTCTGGTTCCCTTCTGATCCCTTCATCTCCCTCCCTCCCCAGCGGCCCCATGCCCCTGTTCACCATGAAGGGCCCCAAGCCAGCGTCTTCCTTCCCCGGGACCTCAGCCCGCAAGAAGAGGCGTGCTGTGAGGTGAGGTTGGGGGGATGTGTGGGGTGGGGGCAGAGAAAGAGCTTTTACCAGGGCACTGGATGCCCAGTAAACAACAGGCCCTGCACGTGTGTGTGTGTGTGTGAGTGTGTGTGTGTGAGTGGACCCCTTGGAGCCAATAGTGTGAGGGTCTTGTGAGCAGGGCCAGCATCCGATTGTCTGACTCAGGGTCCCGAGTTCCTGCTATTACAGGATTATACTAGAGGTGGGTGTCTCTCTCCTTTGGTAAAGGCTGTGGGCCCCCTCTCCACTAGGGAGACATGATCGCTGGATAACCCAGGCAGTGGACCACCCACCCCTCACCGCTACCTCCCTTCCAAACCCCACTCAGCTCCCCTTCCTTTTGGTGCTCAGTCTCCGCCTGCTCCCAAAGCTGGTGTCTGGCTCTCACCACCACCACCCATCCCCCATCCCCCCCATAGTCCACAGACTTGGCTGTGACCTTCCCACCCTCCTTCCTTGCTTCCTTCCTTCCCCCCAACTGCAGTTCCTCCGTCTCCTGCTCACTGGGAGTCGCCCGGGGCCGCAGCCGCATCGCCCGCCTTCCCAGCGCCACCCAGAAGAGGCCAGCTGGGCCCCTGGCAATCCCAGGTGACTGGCATTTGGGAGCAGGATGATCTGGGCCACAGTGGCAGATGGAGACAAGAAGTAGGAGGGGACAGGGTGGGCTGAGACCCAGGTGAGAGGAGGTCCTAGGGTCCTTCCAAGCACCTCTGGGACCCTAGTAGGAGGGGAGACATGGGTTTTGGGGTGGGGGAAGGGAATGGTGGGAGGTAGCCTCATTTTCTCCTTCCTCCCGACCTCCCCTCATCCAACTGGCCTGCAGAGCCCCCCTCCGGTCCCCACTACCCTGGAAACCAGAAAAGCCAGGAGGAACTGATGGGGGTAAAGGGGGTGCTGTCAACTGGAGCTGCTCCATCAAGGTGTCCTGACCGCCTGGCCCCTCTTGGTCCCCGGAGCCACCTGCATCAGGAGCCCTGACCTGCCTTCCTGGCTCAGAGCAATTAAGGCCAACACCCTCTTCCTTTATTAACAGTCCTCCCCCAGCTGTTCATTCTGCTACTCACCCTCTTTATTAATCTCTTGTTACACTCAGCTTCTCAGTGTGTATATATTCATTTGTGAGTGTTAACGTGTTGCTANTTCATAAGTGCTTTGTGGAGCTGTCAAGGCCTGGGCTCTGGGAGGGGGTGCAGGGAGGCTGGGGTGAGCCCAGTGAGGCTGAGCCCGGAGCTTCAGGGTGGCCCCGGGGGTGGGGGAGGGCCTGGGAGTGCAGCACCTGCCCCTCTGGCCCTATCAGGAGCCCCACATTCCTTCCATCAGCCCCCCACTGCTAGTTAGAGGCCTCGATTGACCCTCCAGACAAAGGGTTGGTTCTAATTCCAGCCCACAGCCCCAAAACTCCAGGGGATGGGGAGACAGCAGGAATGCAGACGCCTGCACTCAGAGGGGAGGATGGCAGGAACATGCTGGGACTGAGCCTGTCAGGAAATCTAACCCAGGCTGTTTCTTGAGAGTAGGGAACCGGTTTATTCTTCGTCAAGTTCCCAACATCTACCAGGCACTGGAAGGAGAACGCTGAAGGAGGGCCTGGGTCATGGGATCCAAGAGTTAGAAGACAGATCAGGGGTCATCTTGTCCAGCTCTTCCCTGACCCACCGTCCCAGAGAAAGGGTCTGCTTGCTCAGTGGTCAGGGTTTCAGACACAGCATCGGCCCCAGGAACTGCCCACTAGCAGCTCTGTCTGGAGCCAGACGGAGGCTGGCATGCTCTGGTGGCCCTGCCTCAGGGCACAGTGGCCTCGGTGGGGTGAGAGGCGCTCTCCCCGTGGCTGGGCTGTGGCCCAGCACCACCCCCTCAGGCTATGCCAGGGCCGTTGCCGGGGCAGCCTGGGCCGTGCCAGGCCAGTCCCCTCCTCCTTAAAGCCTGCACATCTCAGGAGCGGGCAGAGCGAGGCCAGGATGGAGAGGAGACGGGTCACCTCTGCTGCTCGCCGCTCCTATGTCTCCTCCTCCGAGATGGTGGTGGGGGGCCGCCGCCTGGGTCCCGGCACCCGCCTGTCCCTGGCTCGAATGCCGCCTCCACTCCCGGCCCGGGTGGACTTCTCCCTGGCCGGGGCGCTCAACTCTGGCTTCAAGGAGACCCGGGCCAGCGAGAGGGCAGAGATGATGGAGCTCAATGACCGCTTCGCCAGCTACATCGAGAAGGTGCGCTTCCTGGAACAGCAGAACAAGGCGCTGGCTGCCGAGCTCAACCAGCTGCGGGCCAAGGAGCCCACCAAGCTGGCCGACGTCTACCAGGCGGAGCTGCGGGAACTGCGCCTGCGGCTCGATCAACTCACCGCCAACAGCGCCCGGCTCGAGGTGGAGAGGGACAACCTGGCACAGGACCTGGGCACCCTGAGGCAGAAGTGAGGAGGGGAGCTGCAGAGGGGCCTCCTGAACTGGGAGGACTGAGTCCCGGGAGGGGGCGCCTGCAGGTCTCAGGAGGGATTCTGCCTTCCAGTTCCTGTTTCCCGCCTTTAGGAGGGAGGGCAATCATTGTTTCCAGATGATAGAGGGCCTGGGACAAGGCCCAGAATCTGATTTCCCGGGATCTAATTCCCAAAAACCTTCTGCCAGGGAGCCGCTGTATAGTTAGCACCTTCCCACTGAGGAAAGCGGACAGTCAGGGACCCTAGCAGGCAGGCTGTCTGAATTTTATTCACTGCGGGGCCTTGCGACTGTGCACAGAAAATACACTTATTCTTAGCTCTGTCTAGAGGAGGAACTGCAAGGGAAGATGAGGGTGCATCAGGAGGACTGGGCTGGGGTACAGGCCATGGGGAGACAGCAGGTAAGCCTGGCTTCAGAACACAGGTGACTCTGCCTGTCCCCAGCTTACGACCCTAGTCAAGGTGCTTCAGCTAGCACAGCTGTAAAGTGGAGATCTTAATAAACCCATTTCCAAAGGTCAGAGGAAATGCCAAGGGCATGGTTCTTGCCGAGCTGTCAGAGTATGCGTGTGTGACTTCAAGTGTGAGAAGAGGTGTGTGTGTGTGTGTGTGTGTGTATGGCAGGAGTGAGTATAGGTTGGTGGAAGTGCCTGTGGGAGCAGGAGCAGGTGCAGCAACCCTGATAAGGCACCTTGGTAATGACTTAAAGCACAGGCTCTTGTCTGCTCACCCTTCTGCCCAAGGCTCTGTCTAGAATCCTTCTGCCTCTCACTTCTCCTTCTGCTCCACTGCTCCTGAGGGTGGGGGAGTATCTCTCTGGCAGGGAGATCAGGGGAGGGGGCCCCATAGTCGTCAGAAGAGCCCAGACCCAGGAATGTATCTCCCTACCTCAGGCTCCAGGATGAAACCAACCAGAGGCTGGAGGCTGAGAACAACCTGGCTGCCTATCGACAGGTCAGGGTGGTGGAGAGGGATGGGGAGGGGGAAAATGTTGATGGCAGCATGCCCAAACACAGTCCCTAAGCCTAGCCCTCCAGAGCAACGTGCTCTCCCTGCCCCCCACCAGCCGCAAAAGGAGAGATCAGATTAGACTAGGGAGCAGAGAGGATGAGTCTGGGGTCAGAGTGGCCCTTTGCCCCGCCCTGCTCCAGGAAGCAGATGAAGCCACCCTGGCCCGTCTGGATCTGGAGAGGAAGATTGAGTCTCTGGAGGAGGAAATCCGGTTCTTGAGGAAGATTCATGAGGAGGTAAGATCGGGAAGGAGGGAACAAAAGGCCAACAAGGAGACTGGAACTGAGGGAAAGCGATGGGGAGACAGAGACAGATATTCAGAGAGCGAAGGGGACACACTGACAGAGAAAGAAAATGAGAGCGAGACAGAGAAAGAGATGCAGAGAAAGACTGAGGGAGGCAGAGCTAGAGCCAGATAAGAGAGCACCCCCAGGCCCTGGTAAAATGCACCTAGACACACCCTCCACTTAAAGTGGGCCCTGTTGCCTCGTTCTCCTTCACTACAGCCCTGTGGGATAGGGATGGTTCCAGTGTTATCCCCTTTTCACAGAGGAGAACCCTGAAGCCCAGAGAGGTTAAAGAATGTGCTAAGGCCACACAGTTGGTCTCTATGACTCCACTCCCTTTGCCATCTGTTCCCATTGAAATGACAGCCATACATTAAAATAAAAAAAAAAAAAAAGACCCCGCTGAGCTCTGACTTCAGATAATAGATCCAGAATCCATGGGCTCAGGGAACCCAGGAACCCATAGGCACACCCACACCACAGGACTCAGACATTCTTTTACGAGAACACAGACATGCTTCCAGCGCTCATGACTTCCGGGCCTGGGAGGAGGACACCCCGGGGCCCCCAAACTGACCCGCTTCTTCCCTTATCCCGGACAATGCCATTTCCTCCAACTAGGAGCATCCCATCTCCCCTAGCCAACGTCTGTGTCCAAGGAGGAGGGCATGATGCTAGGGGGAAGCCCCGGTTGCAGCTGGTCCCTGAGGCCTGGCAACCCTTCTTCACCCTGGCCAGGAGGTGCGGGAGCTCCAGGAGCAGCTGGCCCAGCAGCAGGTCCACGTGGAGATGGATGTGGCTAAGCCTGACCTCACAGCAGCCCTGAGAGAGATCCGCACACAGTATGAGGCAGTGGCATCCAGCAACATGCATGAGGCCGAGGAGTGGTACCGGTCCAAGGTAGCCCTGACTTTGGGGCAGCCTGCCTTCTCCAGGCCCCTGCTGGCTCCATTCAAAAGAATCAGGGAAAGGAGGGTGGAGGAAGCTGGGAGAGGATCCTCTCTGGGTGACTGATCTTCATCAAAGAAGTGAGGCGACTTGCCCAGGGTCATACAGGCACTATTACTTCCAATAAGTACTTATTAGTATCTGTTGCTATTGACTACTAGCCAACACTCTTGTGTTATAGGCCCTGTGCTTTGCAAGGATTTTCTTACCATGAAGTAGGTACTGTTCTTTGATAGATGACAGAACTAAAGTCCAGAGAGGTTAACCAATTTGACCAAACTCACACAGCTCCTAAGCAATAGAGCTGGATTTCTAATCCTAGCTGTCTCACTTAAGAGCTTGTATTCTTTTCTTTTTTTAAAACTGTTTATCTGGGGGGCTTTCTTGGTTGTGCCTCGAAGCATGTGGGATGTTAGTTCCTTGACCAGGGATCAAACCCACGCCTCCCGCATTGGAAGGGACTGGACCACTGGACTGCCAGGGAAGTCCCAAGCCCACATTCTTGATGCTTCTGCCATTAGCATCCTGGGTTATTGAGTATCTGCTGCATGCCAGGCTCTGCCCGGCATACAGAGACACATCTGACCAGGGGGATGTGATGTCACTCAGTCTGATGTCTATGAAGAACACAGCAGGGCAGGGTTTATACGCAATGTGGAAGCAGGACGGATTTCATGGGAGGGCAGTGGGGCCAGGCGGGACTGGCAGCCTATGAACATAGAGAAGAGAGAAAGGGCATTCAGGGAGGGCATGCAGGAACAGCCTGAGTAGGGGCCCTAAAGCACAGAAAAGTGGGGGCCCGGAGATCCTGGCCCAGGGCATGGAGCTGAGGAGTGGAAGTGGCAGAAGTCAGTGATGGTTCTGACCAGGTTAAGGCATGATGGAGCCATGAGGGATTCAGTGCAGGCTGAAGGACACAGGATTATTAGAACCTGGTCTCTGCTCACAGAGCTCCCTGTGTGTGACTGAGGAGGACAGGATTCAGTTCCGAGAATGGAGCTACTGGAGAGTCTGGGGTCTGTGACACCCTCTGCTCATTCATGCATTCAAGCAGGCACTGAGCTAGATGCTAGAGAAGAGGCAGTGTCGTCTGTGTCCATGGGCCACAGTGACTGAATAATTCCACCTGGTGCCAATGGCGTGAGGGTGGGCTAGAAAACAGCCCTACCGTCCAGCCCATCTCCCTGATCCTCAAGACCGCGTACCAACCCCCCGGGCCCACTAAGCTCCCGCGATATGCGGCCCCAGACCGCCTTCCAGCATAAAGCCCTCTCCACATCTAGTTTGCGGACCTGAACGACGCCGCCGCCCGCAACGCGGAGCTGCTCCGCCAGGCCAAGCATGAGGCCAACGACTACCGGCGGCAGCTGCAGTCCTTGACCTGCGACCTGGAGTCCTTGCGCGGCACGGTGAGCGCGGGCGGGGCCGCAGGCGGAGGAGGGGTACGGGGTGAGCGAGCCGGGGTCCTGGGCCCTACAGCCCTAGCAGACGCTGAAGGACCGGCCCGGGCCGGAGTTCTGAAAAGTTACTTGCGGCGGGGCCTCGGGGAACGGTCCGGCTCCACCCACAGAACGAGTCCCTGGAGCGGCAGATGCGCGAGCAGGAGGAGCGCCACGCGCGGGAGGCGGCGAGTTACCAGGAGGCGCTGGCCCGGCTGGAGGAAGAGGGGCAGAGCCTCAAGGACGAGATGGCGCGCCACCTGCAGGAATACCAGGATCTGCTCAACGTCAAACTGGCCCTGGATATCGAGATCGCCACCTACAGGAAGCTGCTGGAGGGCGAGGAGAACCGGTGAGCCCAGACCGGCCGCCTGCCCTACTGCCCCGCCCCAGAGTCGCCTTGCTCCCTTCACGCGTACGTGTGCTCGGACATGTCCAACTCTTTGCGACTCCCACAGATGGTAGCCCGTCAGGCTCCTATGTCCATGGGCTTTCCCAGGCAAGAATACTGGAGTGAGTTGCCATTTCCTTCTCCAGCGGGTCTTCCCGACCCAGGGATAGAACCCACGTCTCTTGTGTCTCCTGCTTTGGCAGGTGTGTTCTTTACCACTGCGCCACCTGGGAAGCCCCATCAGGGACTGTCTTATTCAGCCTCGTGACCAGCCCCCTCCTATCCCAACGCCCAGCACAGTGCTCACCTAACACACAGTTGGTATTCATAAATGCCTGATGAATGAATGGATGGATTCAATTCAGCCCATGTTGATCAGATCCTAGGGTAAGGACTTGGGTTATCTTCCAAACTAAAAGGCTCACTCCCCACCCTCCCAACAAAGACTGGACTTCTTTTCTGCTGACCGATCTCCTCTGCCTCCTGGGAACTCTCTTCACTGCTCTCCCCTCCCCTCTGTCATCCTCAGAGCACTCACTCTCTTGAATGGAGGTGTTCCCCCAGAGCTCTTACAGCCCAGGGAGTGTGTTGGCTGCTGGAGAAGCTAACAGATGGAGGTCCGCCTTTCCTGGCAAGGAAAGGGGCCTCGAAGCTATTTTGGTGACCCTGGACCAGGATCTGGCCTGGGAATGTCCCCGAGCAGGCTGGTCACCACCCCTCTCCTTCTGCTGTCTTTCAGCATCACCATTCCTGTGCAGACCTTCTCCAACCTGCAGATCCGAGGTCAGTAGAACAGGGTTTTGTGGGCAGAGTGTTGGATTCCCGCCCCCTCCCCCAGGCCTGTGGGTTGCTCTTCTGGTCTGAAGCCAAGGACCAGGGCAGAGGGGCCCAGTGCTCTCTGCGGGGACCTTCAATATTACGGCAGAACTTCCAGCAGGAACACACCATTCCAGAGCATTCCAGGTGGGGCTTGCAGCCACTGCTGTCCTGCTCTGCCCTTTGTCCCTCCTCCCATGCCTACTCCCCATTCCACTGCAGAACTGAGTGAGGGTCTTAACCTCTCTCCTGTCTGCAGATCCCTGTCCAGCTGAGTGTTTGATGTTTGTGTGTTTTTTTTTAACTGCTTGTCACTACAGGGGGCAAAAGCACCAAAGAAGGGGAAAGTCACAAGGTCACAAGACATCTCAAAAGCCTCACAATACAAGTTATACCAATTCAGGCTCACCAGGTTGTAGATGGAGCCCCGCCGGCTCTCGGTTAGCTGCCTGCCTTTTAGACATGGTGCTTTTCTCAGCTTGATAGGGAGCAAGCTCACCAAGCCCACTTTCCCCATCTTCTTGAGCTCCCTCCTCCCAGGTTCCCCTAAAGGGCCAACCCTGTGTCATTTCCCCAGCAATCTCAGCGCCCAGTCCAGGACCTGGCACAGGGTAAATGTACATTAAAGTAGTAGAGTTGGCCAGTGTTCAAGGTGCTAAGTCCTCGGGTACTCAGCTGAGATGCTCTGAGCCTCTGAGCAAACACCAGCTTCTGCCTCACCTATTTCCCCATCACCGGGAGGGCCCCTAGAGTCTCACAGTGCCTGGCGGCCAGGCTCTTGGCCTGATTCCTCTGTCCCCTTGGCTCGGTTGTTCAGCTCAGGGCTGATTCAGCCCAGAGGATTATTTCCCTCTAGACTGCTGCTCTTGGAGTGAATAAAGTTTGACGTCCCCTGCTCTTAATATTAAACATTAGTGAGTGTGACATGTTATATTTTTCTCTCTGCAGGGGGGAATAAATTACTTCTTACTTGTATGTGGCCCTCAAATAATTCTCAGCTGAGGGAAAAAATAATTCTTCTGGACTAGAAATTTAGGAACATTAGCTATGCATGTCTGAGGGCTTAGTTCAGTATCAGAAGAGTTAACCAGCAGACCAGGTAGAGACAGTACTGCCACATGCCAGACAGAAAAGGGTCCTAGAGAAGCGGCAGAGAGAAGCAGGAGAAGGGAAGAGGGACGGGAGAGGGACCCATGTGTACGGAACACGAATACGTGCCCATTGTTTAACACACATTGTTTCAGTTAACTGACTCACTGCTTCCACCTAGAGAAATAGGCAGCAGCATCCCCATTTTGCAGATGAGGACACTGAGGTTGGAAGAGGTAAATTAACTTACTCACAGTCATGTGGCTGAGCTGGGACTCAAGCTCTGGCCTGCCTGACTTCAATAACCACCTGCTCTTTCCTTGGCGTGATGCTGGGTTGTCAGGGAGCCAGGGGCCAGGTGAGGGACTGCAGAGGGGCTGAAATGCAGCCAGGCCAGGCCAGCAAGCAGGGCAGTGAGGGCTTGCTTGGCACTGTGGGGACTTAGGAGGTTGCCAGCCCCTCTGGGAGAGCCTAGGACTTCTCTGGTTGGATAGGCTTTTGTACTCATGATTAGGGGTCTCAGGGGGAAACCAAGGGTGGGAGAGGATGTNCAGCAAGCAGGGCAGTGAGGGCTTGCTTGGCACTGTGGGGACTTAGGAGGTTGCCAGCCCCTCTGGGAGAGCCTAGGACTTCTCTGGTTGGATAGGCTTTTGTACTCATGATTAGGGGTCTCAGGGGGAAACCAAGGGTGGGAGAGGATGTCTAGGGCCCCGAGAGCCTATGGAGGCCTCCTCTCCTCATGTCTGCAGAAACCAGCCTGGACACCAAGTCTGTGTCAGAAGGCCATCTCAAGAGGAACATTGTGGTGAAGACCGTGGAGATGCGGGATGGAGAGGTGAGGAGGGCAGGCCCAAGATTCTGGCCCCAGCAGGCTCTGGGAGAAGGCCTGGACTGGCATATAGAACGTTCTCCATAACTCCCAAGAATTCCTCTGGGAGGCTCTGGAAGAGTGAAAAGAGCCCAGATAGAATTCCATTCCCCAGTCCCCACACTAAAGGGAGCCTAGATATTTAGGCCACAGGTCGAGGTCCTGACTCTGGCTTTCTTTCTTCCTTTCTCACCCTCAGACTCAGGTGCCCCCATAGCAGGCCTGGGGGAGAGAGAAAGAAAATTAAATTTAGTAACTTTCACTCCCAATGTTCAACTTTCAGCTTGGTGAAAGGGACCTGGCAGAAGAATGGGAAGGGGAGATTGGGCGTATCCCCTCCCCACAGTACCAGCAATAGAACTAGCTAATCTTACAACAGCAGCTCAGCATGTGCCAGGCAGATATTTGCTAGATGTTTGACAGGATTAGCTCGTTTCCCTCTCTGCTGCGTGGCGGCATTCCGGTTACTACATAGAAAAGTTGGAAGGCTGGGAACTTGTCCCAGGTCACATTGCCTAGCCATGGTGGACCTGGAGTCTGTGTGAGCTCCTAACTGTGGCACCTTCTCTGTCCCCTTCAGGTCATTAAGGAGTCCAAGCAGGAGCACAAGGAGGTGATGTGAGCAGGACCCATCTGGCGGTCACTGCCCCACCGTTTGAGGCGTCTGCAGCAGGAGTCGGGGTAGCTGTCCCTTCTCCGCTAGTTAATTTCCCCAGAATTCAGTTCCCACCCACCCCAGTTGCTCCTCTTCCTGCTCCATCTCTATGCCAGCTTGCCACCCTAGGCTCCATCAGCATTAAGCCTGTCAGACAGCACCCACCCCACATCCAGCAACACTAACAGGGCATGCACCCCAAAGGGCAGCCTGGAGGGGCATGGCCAGCAGCTTGGGTTAGAATTGGGAGGGAGGAGAGAAAGCGGGGAGACCTCATAAATCACCCTCCCCTCTGTATCCCGAACCTCTGTTGTCATGGCAACTGTTGCCAGAGCCGGAGGTGTCTGGGGGTATCTGGGAATGGAGCCTTTGAGTTTCCTTGGGCTGCTAGAGGAAAACTGAGAGTCTGAGACAAGCAGAGGAAGTCCCCAAGGCAAGGTAGCCTTGGCCAGAGGCTTATTTTTCTAGACTGACTCTGACCAGTCTGAGGGTAGATGAAGCTACCTTGCCAACTGGGAGAGTCAGCAGACAGAATTCCTGGCCTGCTCAGATCGCAGAGGGGCCTCCTGAGTGATGCACTGAGTGTCTCAGTTCCACTGAGCTGCCACGTGGGCATGCCGTGGGCCCGCGGGAGCTTGATTCTCCATGCTTGGGGGAAGTATAGGTTAAGTGCAGAGGAAAGGGGTGCTGGGAGGGAGTAGAAGGGGGCCTTGCCCATTGCTGTGGGTACAGAGAGGTCAAGCCCAGGAGGACTCCGATACAGGCTGGAATGGGCAGGTAGAGATGGTGGGGGCAGTGCTTGGGATGATGCTAGACATCAGAGTGGGGGTCATGGGTAAGCAGTTATACTTGGCCTTTGGGTCGTGGGAATCAAGAAAGTGACTCATCCTCTTGAAGATGCTGACACAGGAAAGGAAGAGGCTGCTGTTCATGGGAGTGGGGCCTGCTTTGTCCCAGCTCTCAGGCCCTTTCCTTGCTGTGTAAACCTTGTCCACCCAGGCCTGTGAGCCCCTGCAACTGTCACCTGACCCCAGGAAACACTGCTAAGCGAAGCCTCTGTTGCCACCCAACCTCCTCTTCCCACAGTGATCACTGCTCTTCCCTAAACCAAGGCCCCTGTAGTCCACTCTTAGTCAAATACAAAACATACCCCCCTCCCCATGTTTTAGGTAGCATTTTATTTTATGATTTGGAACCCGAGGCCCATGCAGAGTGAAGACACTGGTTTGTGTTCCTGCAGCCTGGAGGCAGGAAAGCTTGGGGCAGACACTTTACCCTGAGTACCTGTTCTGCTGTTCACAGGGAGACTGATGGGCATGAGATGATCAGTGCCCACAAGTGGGGCTCCGAAGCCCACCCCAGGGTCCCCATCTCCCTCCAAGTCAGAGGAACTTGACTGCATACCCTTCCCCCACTCCCTCCTGCCACCCACTGTTGCTAACTTTTGGNGGCATGAGATGATCAGTGCCCACAAGTGGGGCTCCGAAGCCCACCCCAGGGTCCCCATCTCCCTCCAAGTCAGAGGAACTTGACTGCATACCCTTCCCCCACTCCCTCCTGCCACCCACTGTTGCTAACTTTTGGGGCATTGCTGCGGGCTTTAGTCACTGACATAAATGCAACAAATAAAGACAACTGCTGTGGCCTTCCCCAGAGTGGACTCTGATCTGTTCAGCGGAGGCTGAGGGCAGCGGAGGCTGGGGCAGAGGACAGTAAGTAGCCTCAGGCAAGACACAACTTGCTTCTTATCACTGATCATCTTGGGGCCCCCAGCATCCCCAGAAGTGGCCACATGACAAATCCCACCTCCAACCTGCTCTGCTCTCCAGCCCTGGTGCTCCATGCACACACTGCCTTTGCTTCTGGCTCCTCTCACCTCCAGCCCCAGGCTGGGTGCCATCTTTCAGGAAAGCCCTGAATTCAGTCTCTACTTTCCTCACCCATTTCTCCTGTCCTGATCTCTACCTTTATTCCCAAACTCACCATTTCCACCTGGTTCTGGGATGAGGCTGGGAAAGAAGGCAAAGAGGATATATACTAGGTACCCCAACTATTTTCTTCCTCTCTCTGCTACCTTCAGTTCAAACAGCACCCACTTGGCAATCCACGAAGGCAAGAAAATAAAGCACATCAAACACAGTCAACACCAGATAGCTGATAAATATAGGTTCACTTCTTCCTTCTCTGAGCATGAAGTCAGAAGACATGTGCACTCCCACTACTTCCATCCTGGACTCAGTTCCCCATCTCCCACCTGCTCAGGCTTCTGGGCTTCCCAGATGAGGTTCCAGACTTGCTCACGAAAATGGGGGGCAGATTTGCATGCCCCGCCCCCAACCGGAGGTATCTGGTACCATTTAACCAACACATTTGAGCACAGCTGGTCTTCAGAGCTAGGGAAGAGAGAGCCTGGGGGAGAAGTTGGGACAAAAACGGAATAAGTAACAGCAGCAACGACAAAGGTGAATGCTGATAAAGATGACCGTGATAAGCATGTAGCCTATCAGAGTGAGCCCCAGGGCGGCCCGAGTCTCGGGGTCGGAGAAGGAGACCGGGTAGTGACCTGGAGATGTCACGCCCAGTCGGAACCCAGCAATGCGCTCGCCCTGCCGCCAGCAATAGTAGATGCCCCGGTCTTCCAGCTGGGTGAAGCGGATATGGAGATGGTTGCCGTGGTCGATGAACACCCTCATGGACCCATTGACGCCCTTCAGGTACTGCATGCGGTAGAGATACTGGTGGTCCTTATCCCAGGCCACGGCGTGCTCTGGCCGGGCTCCAGGGCAGGAGATGATGAGTCCATGGCCCAGCCTCTGCTGGTGGAACTGAATGGGCACCTGGGGCAACCAGGGCCGGCTGCCCACTTTGGACACATAGTTGAAGATGGCCATCACGCCCTCCTGGACCTTCTTCTTCTTCTCGCAGGGCATCAGGCAGCTCCGAACCAGCAGCTCGGGGTTGTGGTTGCTGGCCTTGGCCCGGAGCTGCCTGGGCACAGCCCTCGAACCACAAGACACCACGTTGGGCAGTATCTTGCGGTAGCGGGGAGAGAGGTCGGGGCTCTGCAGGTAGCACAGACCGATACGCCACTGCTCCCCGCGCACCCCGCAGCGGTCGCAGGGGGTCCACTCCCAGAAGGTGGTGAAGACGCGGAGGCTCCCGTGGTACTCGTCTTCCAGGGGCTCCTGGCCCTGGTCCTTGAAAGTAGCCACCATCCCCTCACTGCTCTGGATGTCCACGTCATAGGCGTAAAAGTAGTCCCCCTTGCGGGTGCCGCAGAAGTACAAGCCGGAATCATCCGGCTGCGCCCGGAAGACCAAGAGGCTGAACATGCGGATGCTGAAGCGGACCAGCATGTCGCTGCCCACGCGCACCTGGGCTGCCTCCGTCAGCACCCGCCCATCGAAGTCCGTCAGCACTTTGGTGTGGCTGCTGCCCAGGTGCTTCTGATAGTACCAGACGACAGCGGACACCTCCTCCGGCTTGCAGGGGCAGGGGAGCTCGAAGCTCATGTCGGCCAGGTAGGCCGCGTTGTCAAACATCAGGAAAGCCGGGCAGGGGGTCCTCTGAAAGATGTTCTCTTTCTCCACTATTTCAAAGGCCTGGAGGCTCCCCCACGCCCACAGGAGCACAGTGGTGTGGGCCAGGTTCATGCCTGCGCGAGGGAAGGGTCAGAGGGGGCAGGGCAAACCCGAGGCACTAAAGGCCTATGGGGCTTCTAGAAATCACTGCTGGGAGGAGGCATCTATATGAGAAAAGGATTAAGCAGCCAGGAAAAGAAGCAACAGTCTGCAAGGAAGCTGCCATAGGCAAGGCAGTGGATTCCTAGTTAACATACAAGATGCCCTTCTCATGTTCCAGATGTGCTCTTCAGGAGAAAACCATTCTAGAATCTGGCTCCCTCTCCCCTTTCTAGAACTCTAGCATTCTAGAACACTGGGTCAGGGGAAGCCAGAGGGAGAAACAAGGGCCCAGGTACAAGTTTGGGAAAATCTCTGCCCTCTGCTTCAGGCTCTGCCCTGCCTGCCTGCCTGGTGGAAAGATCTTCCCTTTGGTTAATCTGAGAATTGAAGGAAACCCTCCCACCTGCACATCTGGCCATCTGAAGATACCTGGGAGACTGGCCAGGCCTGAGCTGAAGGCTTGGGGCTTTCTCAGCCCAACCTGCATGGGAACTCAGCCCCTGGAGAAAAATATTCCACTTCAAATGAGGTAGCATTTGATCATTTATTGACTAAATGTTCATTCATTGGTTTCTAGTGATGAATACTCTTGTTTAAGGGCTATGGAGGATGAACTGGGAGACTGGGATTGACCATATGTACACTACTATGTATAAAATAGATAACTAATGAGAACCTACTGTGTACCACAGGGAACTCGACTCAGTGCTCTGTGGTCACCTAAATGGGAAGGACATCTAAAAAAGAAGATATAGATAGATAGATAGATCTATATATATATATGTATAAATGATTCACTTTGCTATACAGAAGAAACTAACAACATTTAAGGCAACTATACTCCAATAAAAATCAATTAAAAAAAAAAACAACTATGGAGATCAGTATTTGTTAACCATGGAGGATTAACAATTTTGTTTTTCCTTGTTTTGAGTGGAGGCTGCAATGGGTGGTACCAGTGTTTGGTTGGGTGCTCACCCATATCTCAGGGCCATGGGCTGGCAGACTGTAAGGGTGGGAAGCAAAAGTCTTTCAGCTTGGCCCTTGAACATCCTGTAGATCTACAAAGTTCAGAATATGAAGCCCCCAAGGGGCTGGGGGAAAAGTGAAAATTCAGTTCCTGCTTTGGTTGTGAAAATTCTAAATCCAAAAGGGAATCAGGTGTGGGTTTCTGATTAGAGTCCGGCAGAGCCCCCAAGACCATCAAAAATTGCCTCTGATGCCCACTGGGGACCTCTGAAGGTAAATGGTCCCATCAGTCCACGTGGTATAGCATCAGCAGCTCTTGCAGCAGACCCTCCTCCTCCTGAAGCCCACCCAGCTGCTCCCCCAGACCCTGCCCCTCCGGGCTGGGGGTGCCCATGGCCTGCAACTTCTGAAACAAGGCTCTGCAGCTCTCTCTCTCTGCATGGCTCATCAGGCTCAGGTTCAGGGTGAAGCGCCCAGTGCTGGCCAGGCTGTGCAGGATCCCCAGCACCGCCCAGCGGTCAGCAGGCCTCACATGATCGGCCAGTGCCACCAGCATCTCCCCTAGAAGTCCAAACCCCACGTCCATCTGGAAGAGGCGGCCCAGCTTTGGGCCCCCGAGCTGCAGCAGGGCCTCGTAGCGCTCTGGCCCGCTGCGCAAGTGTCGCCGCCAGTCACGGTAGAACTCGGCTGAGGTCTCAGGCTGGAAGAGCGTTTTCTCCTGGATCACAAAGGAAGGGAAAGAGAGTCCAGAGCTCTTCCAGCTGCTCTGTGACAGCAAGGGGAACCCATGGGTTTTCAGCTCTGGTATTGGTCTCTGAGCATTGGCAAGGTTGCAGTCCCTGTCGGCCTCATTTTCAGATGAAGGAACAGGGGATGGGATGGGGAGGGAGGGTCCCAAGAGGAAAAAACGCAGGCCACAATGTGAGATTCTTAGCTGTACCAGGACTTTCCTACTGATGAGTGTGAACATAGCCCTGTTCTACAAGTGTAAGTCAGACTACACTCTGAGCAGGGTGGGGGTGGGAGGTATTTGGAAATTTCAGGAGGAGAAAAAAGAACTCAAGTGTTTAGGATCTGACTGGCTGTATCTCCTTCCCAACCCTGCCAGAGGATCAGACTCTCTACCATATAACCCAAGGCAGGGCACCCCAAATCTGATCTGGGAATGCAAGCCAAGGGCTGATGGACAGGGGCCTGCCAAGTACACCTTTCTGACTTGATCTGGCATGTTTGGGCCTCATCACCCACTGGTTGCTTTTCTTGCTGGAACTGGAGGCAGAAGGTTGCTTCTGTTGGCTTTACATGAGACACAGGAAAATGTATGTGTTGTAAGAAGATAGGACGGGAGGCTGAGGGCAGAGATTCCTGCTGGGCCTCACCTACCAGGGAGAGTTCAGTGGTTTCATCCTGGGAGGGCCTTCCCTGACTAGTGTGACAGTTCCAGAGTACAGGCCTCTTTCCTCCCATCTTGTCCTTCTGTTCCAGCGGCTTCAGATGTGATGCAAGGACGATACCCCTATGGGCAAAGGCAAGAGATTAGGGGATGGACCTTATGCTGCCTGTAAGTATGAAGTGGCTGGACTCTGCATGATACAGGCTGAACCTGTTGGCAAACCCATATGAGAAAAATAACAACAGTAAAATTAACTGATAATTTTTGCGAACTTCCAATGTGTTAGGTATCATGCTCAGAATCTTATGTGCAATAATGTTTAATCATGACAATAGTTACTCTCTCTTACAGATGAGGAATAGTGGCTCAGATAGGGAAAATAATTTGCATAAGATCACACAGATAGCAGAAGGTAGGGCTAAGACTGAGCCCAGAATGGTCTGAGGCCAGGTGCATGCTCTTATCCACTATAGTAAACCAGAACAGGAGAGCCTGAGAAAACGGCATTAAGCTGACCTGAATTCCTCATAGGAAGCTACCTTCTGTTCCACTGCCCGTAACTTGGCAGCATTCTCCCGTTTGTACTTCTCATCAGCAATGAGTGCAGCCTGCAGCTCTTTCTCCAAAGCCTTGAAGTTGATGACATCATTCCTTTTCATGGCCCCTGCCTAGGAAGGCAAAGGAAATGACTGTCAAAGAGA
Organism: Neotragus pygmaeus; assembly: GCA_006410875.1. Taxonomy (NCBI): domain Eukaryota; kingdom Metazoa; phylum Chordata; class Mammalia; order Artiodactyla; family Bovidae; genus Neotragus; species Neotragus pygmaeus. Next base: position 246,588 of record SJYV01034494.1, on the reverse strand, counting down.
AGACGAACATCAGGGATGAGGGGGGCAGAGGGCATTTGCATCTGGATTCTTTGCCAGCCAACAAAATGACCCCAAAGCCGTCTGAACATCTAGTCACTTATCTTGGGGGGGTATTACAAAAATCTAGTTCTCTGTTTTACAGAGGGGAGCTGAGTCACACAGTGAGGTCTTGCTTAAGATTTGTTGTCGCTGAAAACGGTCTTGACTTTCAATTTAGTGCCTTATCTTAATTTTGTTCTCTGCCTCTGAAAATATTTTTTAATTGGAATTTAATTGACATTAAATGTTATATTAGTTTCAGGTGTACAACACAGTAATTCAACATTTATATACATTACCAGATGATCACCACAACGTTTAGTTACCATCTATCATAATTTAAGAGTTATTACAATATTATTGACTTATTCCCTATTCTGTATGTTATATTCTCATAACAATATATTTTATGGCTGACAGTTTGTGCCTCTTAATCTATTTCATCCATTCCCCCCCTCACACCTTCCCCTGTAGCAACCACCAGTGTGTTCTCAGTATCTGTGAATCTTTGTTTTCCTTGTTTTGTTTTTTAGATTTTGCATATAAGTGAAGTCATGCAGTATTTAACTTTCTCTGTTTTAAAATACCCAGTAATACTCTATAACACCTTAGCGTAACACCCTCCGGGTCCATCCATGTTGTTTCAAATAGCAATTTTTCATTCTTTTTTATTCTGTCTCTCAAAATATTTTAGTATTGGTGCTTTGGCTGAGGAAGCATGTCGATTTCAGAATTTAGTCCCTTCACACTTCCACAAGGACTCACTATATACAAGTTGCAATAGAGGCCCTCACACAAAATCATAGCTACTGTAAGCTATTCTTGAGCCCAGGGATAAAAATTCACCCATTGCTAAGTTAAGCATTAGTCGTTCTGTGCTGTCACAGCTGCGACCTCATGGATTGTAGCCCACCAGGCGGTTCTTGGATGGCATCATCGACTCGATGGACATGGGTTTGGGTGGACTCCAGGAGTTAGCGATGGACAGGGAGGCCTGATGTGTTGCGGTTCGTGTGGTCACAAAGAGTCGGACACGACTGAGCGACTGCACTGAACTGAACTGAAGGTGGCTCTGTCCATGGAATTCTCCAAACAAGAATACTGGAGTGGGTTGCCATTCCCTTCTCCAGTGTTATATTCCCGATCCAGGGATCCAACCCGGGTCTCCCACACTGCAAGCAGATTCTTTACGATCTGAGCCACCAGGGAAGCACCCATACTTAAATGTCTTTTAAGGAGGAAAGATACTTTCCACCCGAAACCAGATGCAATGACTGAGCAGGAAATCAAGTAGACGCGACAGAGGAAGGGGCTTAATGATCCCGGTTCTCAAATCCCTCTGTCCAGCCCAAGGCTGGAGCATAAATCTCTAGGTACTTGGGCAACCTCTTTTGTTCTATGTACTTCTGCAACTTCCGCGTGTCTGAGGCTGATTGATTCGTTCTATAGAGAGATCACCTATACGAGTTTTAATCTTGGATCCGCATTTACTGCTGTGAGACCCTTCCGAACCTTACTACTACTGCTCTGAGCTATTAGCTAAAGATCACGTGGCGAAGTCATCACCACCAAGCTCCTCAGTCCCTGGGATCTCCCAGGCAAGAATACTGGAGTGGGTTGCCATTTCCTCCTCCAGGGCATCTTCCTGGCCCAGGTCTCCAGCACTGCAGGCAGATTCTTTACCGTCTTAGCCACCAGGCAAGCTCCAACACGGAAGCAGGAGGTCTAAAACCAACCCTCCACCCTAACATGGGTAAGCGAAAGACCAAGAAGTAGGGTGGGCTGGCCAGGAACTGAACTCAGGTATCCTGACTCCTGCTTAGTTCTGAGCCTTTCCCAGTCACTGAAAATCTAGAACACCTAATCCTCCTGCCCCCTGACCTTCACCCCGGCAGCCGGGGCCTCGGTTTCCTTTCTTTCTTCGGGGATGCCCAGATACTGCCCGGCGTAGTCAGCTCAGCGTAGACCACGCCCAACAGCTGTGGTTGCCCAGCAACTGCTACAGCGGCCTCCCACGTGATCGCCCCGAAGGCCCCCAGTCAGGGTGGCCCCGAGGCGCCTGATCAGATTCACTCTTCCTTAGGCCTCGCTTTCTTTGGAGCAGCTCACGCCGTGGTTTGGGGACCCACAGTTCCTCTTCTCAGGTTCCGGTGTCCGCAGCCGGGATTCCTCCGAGCTGGTCCACAGGCAGAGGGCTGCCCTCCTGGGAAGAAACGCGACCGCGGCGCCTGTCGGGTCCTTCCGAAGGGCGGGCGCAGGCGGTGAGGCGGCGTGGGGCGGAAGCACGGTCTCCAGCGGCCGACTGGGAGTTTTTGGCTGAGCAGCGGGAGGTGAGTAGCGCTGCTCAGCGTCAGGGGAGGCTTGCTCTGGTGGAATGGGAAATTAAATGTTAGATCTGGAAGAGATGCTATATGTTATATGCCACTTTCACTTTACAGATGGGTAAATTGAGGCGTGAAGTAGGATAGAGAATGAAAGCCCCCCCCCAGCCCCCCCAACCGATTCCTGGGTTCCGTGCGTGTCGTCCGTCTATAAAGCCCTTTCCCTGGGCAGGGATCGTTCTTGAAGTGTCCATTCCGCTCTCTTATTCTCTCTTCCAACTGTGCCGCTTTCACTTCTTTATCAAGCTCCCTCCGTCGTTACTCTGTGTTCCTTTGAGAGGCTGCATTGTAGCGGGAAGCTGCAGTGAAGTTTGGTACCGAAATTCACTAGTTCTGTGCAGCTGTGGGCAGGTCAGCTGTCTTCTCTGTGCCTTGTTGGAGCCCAACATTTCGTCATTCACTAAGTGGTTCTGTTTTGTGCCAGGCACCCTTTTAAGTGAAAACAAAAACAGTCCTTGCTTAAACTGTAGTTGGAGAGGTGACGGTAAATACACGAATAGATACTTGTCAGCTAATGATAAATGTTAATAAAAATAATAAAACATTGAAAATAGGGGTTGGAGAGTGTGTGGGGGGGCGGAGTGTTTTAGAGTGACAAGGGAAGGTTTCTCAGAGAAGGTGCTGTTTTAGTAGAGACCTGAGTGAGATGAAGGAACAAGGTATACATGCCCAAGGGAAGAGTATTTTGGAAGAGAAGAGTAAGTGCAGTGGCCCTGAAGCAGAAATGCCTTGGATTATTTCATGAACAGCCTTGTATAGAGAAATTTCTGCAGTCATCTCATGGGTGTCTTGGGAGAATGAAATGTGCACAGAGATGGTAGCTCTTTGGAAGTAAAAAGAATATGCATATGAAAGTTTCCATGATAATTCACATTTACTTAGTAGTGGAGCTCTTAACTCTCTGTTTTATCCACAATCAGCACTCAACAAGGGGCACTGAAGGAGGTGGAGGGGTTACCGTTGTGGAAGAAATACCAGTATCTCGGAATTGAACGTTCTGGTCAGTTAACATTTATCCAGTGCCTACTTATGTGAAGTGGTGTCTTGGGTATTGGCACATGGGCATAAGGAGCACAGGGTTCCTGTATTCAGGAATGGCTAAAAAAGTTTTTTAACTAAAAAATACAAATAAAACAGACAAAAGAATGGCTAAAAAATAATGCCAGCTAACATTGATTGATCCTGGAATCGTGATGAATTCTTTACACAGCCTATTTTGTTTAATTCTCATAACGCTTTATGTGATGAAAATTAATCACTTTATTTTCCAGTTGAAGAAACAGGCTTGGAGAGGTGAATAGCTTAAAGTGACATAGTTATCATAGTTATTAAGTGACAAAGTTTGGATTCAAATCTAGGTCTGCCAGTTCCAGAGCCCTGACCAGTAACCCATGCTCTGGTCTGTGTCTATTACTTGTAAGCTGTAGAGTTGTTGTTGAGGGTAATTAGTGCAGTTAACTACCGTTGATGACAGAAGTAAATGCTGATAAAGACACAAAAGGCTGTAGCGTCATAGGTGAGTGAGAAATTGAGGCCCTAGGAAGACAATGGTCTTTGAACAGTTATTTTGAATAGAATTTCAATACTTGAAGTGGAGATAGCCCACAAAATATTTATTAACTGCAGAGAGAAAACAAGTAACTTTATACAGTAGAAAGGTCTGGTAGACACTACCACAATCAAGTGGTTAAGTTAACATCACCACTGATGGGAGAAATTAAAATCATATGCCACTTGTTAGGAGTTGCACCGAAAAGAGCACAGCCTCACTACTGTGATATTCTCACCAAAAAAAAAAAAAAAAGCATAACTTGACTCTAATCATGACGAAACATCAGACAAACTTAAATTCGGGAACATTCTACAAACTCACTAGCCTGTAATCTTCAAAAGTGTCAAGTCATAGAAATCAAGGAAAGGCCAAGGATTGTACCAGATTGAAAGAGACTAAAGACATGATAGCCAGGTGCAAACATGGAATCCTTTGCTGTGCAGGACATTAGTGGAACAGTTTCTGAAACTTGTATGGGGGCCTGTGGATTAGGTGTAGTAATGTGTCAGTATTTTCTGATTTTGATGGTTGTATTGTGGTTATGTAGAAGAATGTCCTTGTTTGTAGGAATCACATGCACTAAGAGCAGGGGTTGGCAAACTTTGTCTATTAAGGGCCAGATAGTAAATATTTTAGGCTCTGTGGGCCGTATAGTCTCAGAGGCAGCTACTCAGCTGTTACAGGGTGAAAGCAGTCACAGACAGTATAAAGAAACGGGCATGTCTGTGTTCTAGTAAAGCTGTTTTCATAGACACTGAAATTTGAATTTCATAGAACTAATTGTCATGTATCATGAAATACTATTCCTTTGACTTTTTTCCCAACTGTTTAAAAATATTTAAAAAATCATACCTTCCAGGCCGTTAGGAGAACAGCCAGATTTGGCCACAGGCTATAGTTTACCAGCTTCTGCACTAAAGTCTGAGGAGGTGATGAGACATTGTGTCAGCAACTTATTCTCAAATAACTTAGGAAAAAGTGATGTGCACTGTTTTTGCAAGTTTCTGTATTTAATTATTTTAAAATTAAAATTCTTTTAGTATTAAAAAAAAAAACCACAAGTGGGCTGGGACTTCCCTGGCAGTCCAGTGGCTAGGACTCCATGCTTCTACTGCGGGGGGCGTGGGTTCAAGCCCTGGTGGAGGGGAGGGGAGGAAGTGGGCAAAGTGTATGTAAACAGACACAGGATTAGGACAGAGAGGAGGGAAAAGTACAGGGCTTTAGAGGAGCAGTTGGTGGGTTGACGTAACTGGAGAGGAGAGTATGTGAAGGGATATGGTCAACCATAGGCTAGGGTGGAGGCCTCGGTTTCCTCACCAGCATCTAACTTTTCTCTTGTTGAATTTTAGCACCATGGATACTGACTTGTATGATGAGTTTGGGAATTACATCGGACCAGAGCTTGATTCTGATGAAGATGATGATGAATTGGGCAGAGAGACCAAAGATCTTGATGAGGTAAAACAAATATATTACTTGTTCTCATCTCTGGTTTTAAAAAAGCAATGAAATAGTGAACCTTCTGTGCTCCCGTAGTAACCTGATTTATCTCTTAACATCGTCCTTTTTATAATTATTATGATTTAATTTGGTTCTTACACTGCCCCTAAGAAAGCTTGAAGTTCCAAAGGAGCATATAAGGTAATTTCGTTGGTGGGGTGGTTTTATATTCCGAGTTCTAGTTCTTCAGGTAGTAGCTCTTCTTCCATCTGCTTGAAGTGCCTTTTGGCTATCGTGACGAGTTCTCACTTAGAAAAGGTAGTCAGCTCTTTTGAGGGCTGCTGTCCTGGGAGCTCCCTCATAAACTCAGGTTTTAAAAATGCATAGGGATTTCCCTGGTGGTCCAGTAGTTAAGAATCATCACCTGCCAGTGCAGGGGACATGTGTTTGATCCGTGATCCAGGAAGATTCCACAGGCTGTGGAGCAACTAAATCCATGCGCCACAACTACTGAGCCACAGCTCAAGGGCCCTTGAGCCGCAGCTAGTGAAGCCTGCCTGAAATAGAAGTCTGTGCACCACAATGAAAAGTAGCCCCCACTCGCCACTACTGAAGAAAGACCGCGAGCAGCAACGAAGAGAAAATAAAATTAAAAATACATGAAAGCACTAGAAGATTCCTGTGCCTCCTGTTCAGGAGAGTTACAGAGGATGAGGTTCAGAATGGTTTGAGGCTTGCAGAAGACACCACAGGCGGCTTTTATGTTGTAACACTGTTTAGAACAAAGTGAGTAAGAAGCACACTGCTGAGCCCGCTGCTCCCCAGTGGAGGCTTGCTATTAATGGGACGGCAGAAGGGCAGGAGAAAAGTCTTGACTGCCATTTGTCTTCTTCATCAGAGAAACTGTCCTTCAAACCAGAAAAAATAGAATAAACCTTGGAAAAAGAAAAATTGAAACCATGTAGGAGAAAAGGGAGTAGCTCGCACCTTTAGATGAGTTCAAGTCTCCAGGCCCCAGATGAGTTGTATCCTGTGTGGGATGGTGGGGGAGACATTGCACAGGTAGGCTAGTAAGCTTCAGAAAATGAGGCATGGCCATGGTGCTAAAAAGTGAATATGGCAACTCCTACTTTTCAAAGAGGAAGATAAGGTACTGCCTTTAGAAACTACGGACCAGTGAGTGCTATGCATCCATGGTAAAAATTATGGAAGGAATTTTAGAACAGATGGCTGTTGAACACTTAGGAAGCCAGGATGAGTTTTTATAATAATAAATTTCTCTTGATCCCCATTACTAGATATAAGTCATAGGTATGTTCTGGATGTTATATGTATCCTGGTTTGGGCAAGGCTTTTTTTTTTTTTTTTTTAAATAAACCAGTTTTCTTTTAAAAAATATTTTAAAGAGATTATTTTTCATTATACAAGTAACTCACAAATCCAGTTCAAACCAAATAGGAAGGTTTCCTTGGTCTTCATTTCATTTCACTCCCTTTCCCCACTGTAATTCATGATGTCCTTATGGAAAGACAATGGGCTGAGTTATAATACAATTTGGAGAGGTTCTAGCCAGTTGAACAGTGGGACCCAGAGAGTGTTAGTTACTGGATCACCACCAGCGCTCCTGTGACATAACCCGGGCATCCATGCTTGGTCCTGTCCTTTTTATCTTTTTATCAATGACTTAGGTGAAGATAGAGAAGAGAGGTGTATAAGATTTGCACATGACATAAGCCAGTATACCGGATGCATGCTCAGTTTCTAAGTCATGTCCAACTCTGTATGACCCTACGGACTACAGCCTGTCAGGCTCCTCTGTCCATGGGATTCTCCAGGTAAGAATAGTGGAGTAGGTTGCCCTCCAGGGGATCTTCCCAACACAGGGACCGAACCTGTATCTTTACGTCTCCTGCATTGGCAGGCGGATTCTTTATCACTGAGCCACCATGTGTGTGTGTATTCTGGTATATATTCCAGACAATATACTGGATAACAGAATCTAAGGTCAAAGATTCTTGAACTTGAATCTTTGAATACTGAGCTAAATGAAGTCCACGAAGTCATTCAGTATTTGTCGAGCACTTACTGTTTGCAGGAAATCCTGATGCAGAAGGCCATGCACTATCCATGCCCTCAAGGCACAGGCTCCTTGCAGGAGAAATGAAGTACAAGCAAGGTTTGCAATAGGATTCAGGGAAAGACAGCACCATTTAAGCCCTAGTAGCTTGGCTGCAGTCCATGGGGTCGCTAAGAGTTGGAGTCTGACCGACTTCCGACTTCACTTTCACTTTTCACTTTCATGCATTGGAGAAGGAAATGGCAACCCACTCCAGTGTTCTTGCCTGGAGAATCCCAGGGACGGGGGAGCCTGGTGGGCTGCCGTCTGTGGGGTCGCACAGGGTTGAACACAATTGAAGCGACTTAGCAGCAGCAGCAGCTTGTATCTGTAGGGACATCTCTGGTGGTCCAGTGGCCAAGACTCTGTGCTTCCAGTTCAGGGGACCCTGGTTCAATTCCTGGTCAGGAAACTACATCCCGTATGTCACAACTAAGATTTCACATGCCCCAACTAAAGATTCTACATGTTGTTCACTTGCTGGGTGGTGTCTGACTCTTCGAGACTCTTTGCTGTGGACTGTAGCATGCCAGACTTCCCTGTCCTTCACCATCTCCCAGAGCTTGCTCAAACTCATGTCCATTGAGTTGGTGATGCCATCCAACCATCTCCTTTGTCGTCCCCTTCTCCTCCTGCTTTCAATCTCTCCCAGCACCAAAGTCTTTTCCAGTGAGATGTCTCTTCCCATCAGGTGGCCAGAGTATTAGAGCTTCAGCATCAGTCCTTCCCGTAAATATTCAGGGTTGATTTCCTTTAGGATTGACTGGTTCGATCTCCTTGACGTCCAAGATCCTTCGTGCTGCAAAGAAAATCAAAGATCCCTCCTGCATGCTGCATCTAAGACCTGGCACAGCCACATAAAAATAATTTTTTAAAAAAATTCACATTTTTAGTAATAATATATAAGGAAGGGTCATTCCTGGCTACGAAAAATACCTGAGGAAGTCACATTCAAAGTGGGCCTGAAGAATGAGGGCATCTTTGGGGAGAGAGAGAGTAAAATGATTAGTGATTGCCCAGGCTGGGGGCAGGAACTAGGTGGGTAATGACTAAAGGGTACAAGCGTTTTTAGGTGTGAGGGTGATACAAATAATCTAAGTTTGATCGTGGTGATGGTTACCGAGCTGTGAGTATACTGAAAACCATTGAACTGTAGGCACATTGTGTGGCCTGTGACTTATATCTCACTAAAGCTGTTAACATAAACTAAAAAGCGGGTGGCGGGGAGAATGATTAAGCAATGTTTGAATGTTTTCACCTCAGTCCAAAGGGTTGAGGGAATCATACTCTAGTTGAAACTCCTCAATATTACGACTTGGGCAAGGTGCTCTCCTTGTTTAATGAACTCACGAATTCCTTTCTATTTCATTCTTATACCTGTTATCACAAGAATTCTAGTGTACACATGCTTTTTTTAATCTGTAGAAGTTATAAAGTGTGTATAGCGGCATGGTGCGCCTGAGCTTTTGTTTCAATCTTTGTTTCTTTGGCTGCGCTCTTAGTTGTAGCACAAGAGATCTTTGACCTTGTGGCATCTGGAATCTAGTTTCCTGACCAGGGCTTGAATCCAGGCCTCTTGCACTATGAGCACAGAGTCTTTGCCACTGGACCACCAGGGAAGTCCCTGTGCACGTGTATTTTTAATGAAGGTAAATGGTATCGTGTTGTCTACATCATTCTGTTTCTTGCTTTTGCCACTCAGTCTTGTGGTGGGTGGTGTATTTTTAGGATCCATCCCTGTTGTTATGTGTCTGTCTGGTTTGTGGCATCTGATTGCTGCTCCAATCTCCCTGGTGTATATCACCCAGGATACCTGCCAGAAGCCTTCCCTCATCACAGATAATACTGAATATTCTCAGGTATAGCCAGTTATGCTCCATGTGAACATTTCTGGGGGTTATATTATATTCCCTGAAGCAGAGTTGCTAATGATAATATTGTATATATACTTAATGTGTTTATACTGTCAGATTACTCTTCAGGGTGGCTGTATTTGTCCATACTCTTTCTAGCAGGATGAGAATCTTATAGCTTCCTAGTCCACGTAGGTGCGTAGATTTTTTTAAAAACACTTTTTATGGAGGTGTGTAACAGTGAAGAGCGTCCCTGGTAGCTCAGCTGGTAAAGAATTCACCTGCAATGCAGGAGACCCCAGTTCGATTCCTGTGCTGGGAAGATCCCCTGAAGAAGGGATAGGCTATGCACTGCAGTATTGGGCTTCCCTGGTGGTTCAGATGGTAAAGAATTGCCCGCAGTGTGGGAGACGTGGGTTCAATCCCTGGGTTGGGAAGATCCCCTGGAGGAGGGCATGACAACCCAATCCAGTATTTTTGCCTGGAGAATCCCCATGAACAGAGGAGCCTGGTGGGCTACAGTCCATGGGGTTACAAAGAGCTGGACACGACTGAGCGACTAAGCACAGCACAACAGTGAAGAGATACACAGGATTTTAATAATGGAGACAGGGAAGAAGGAAGGCTGTTCTAGAAAGGAGTGGAGTTTGCAGGAACCAAAAGGTTTTGTTATTTCATCGTAGTCCTTTCTTGACCCCAGAGCTCCCTTCCATTACCTCCCATTTCCCTGTTTCCCAATTCAGCTCATCTCCGAAGAGTTGTTACTTGCTGTCTCCAAATCCTTTTTTCCCTTTTTTTTTCTCAAACCTACTTCTGTTCTTTGCCTCTTCCATTGCACAGAGACGGCTGTCATCAAGGTCATCAGTGACCTCTGTGTCAGACCCCATCCTCACCCTACCTGCTCTGCCCGCAGCACCTGACCCAGCGATTTCTCTTTAAAACACTCTTCCCTGGACTTCCAGGGAACCTCTGGACTTTGCTTCTCTCTTCTGGCTGGTCCTCCTCATCTCCCTGACCTCCCAACTGTCAACAGGTCCCAAAGCTCCATTACGGACCCCTGTTCTCTGTCTACACTCACTCCCCTGCTCCTCTTATCCAGTGTATCAGATACCTTCTATTAACTGAGGACCCTCAAATGTTATCTCCAACCTGGACTTTGCTCTTGAAGCTCAGGTGGTATGTCCAGCTTCCTCTTTGGCATCTCTATTTGGTATCTAATGTAGCATCTCAAACTCAGCATATCTGAGACCTAAACACAGAACTTCCCCGCCCCCTGTCCCCTGCCTCCAATTACTCTCACTGTCTTCCTCATCTCATTAAGGATAGTACATTCCCCGGATCAAAAACCTTGCCTTTTTTTTTTCACTCCACTTTGAATTCACTAGAAAATATTTTTGACTCTATCTTTAAAAATATATGCAGAACCCAGCCTCTTCTGACTGCCTTCCCAGCTGCTCCTCTGATGTAAGTCACCATAAGTGCCATCTCTCTCCTACTTCACTGCAGTTGCCTTCTATCGAATCTCCCTCCTTCCCATATATTCTTGGTATGAGAACCAGAGTGATTCTTCTAAAACAAAAGCCTGACTGTATCACTCCCCTGCTCAGAACTTCTAGAACCGGACCTCTCAGCCTTGCTACCATTGACATCTGGGGCCAGGTAATTCTTCACTGCAAGAGCTGTCCTGTGTTTTATAGGATATTGATCAGTATCCCTGGCTCATGCCCACCAGGTCCCCCCTCCCAAGTCATGACAACCAGAAATGCCTTCAGATGTTGCCAAATGTTTCCCGGAAGGCAAAATTGCCTTTGTTGAGAAGCACTGCCGTAAAGTCAGATCACTTAGAATGATCCAGAGGATCCGACCTGATCACCTGCTGTGTGATCTCAGCTCATACTGTTCTCCCGTTATTTACTGAACTCTTACCATCCTGTCTTCCGACAGGAAACTGGGCTGCCTTGTGAGTAAGTGCTGTTATTACTGGAAGTATTCAACAGGGGCAGGAATATGTAGGAAGCCTTCCTTCATTTGATAGAGTTGGCTGTGCGCCAGGCTGTGAGTTGAGCACACAGAGTTGACTAGTTCTTACAGAGCTCGTGTCCTGTGGGATTCCTGATGTGTGAGACGTAGGGCAGGGTCCAGAAAAGTGCCTTCCATCTGCATCCACTTGTGACCAGTGGCCCTTAAGAAAGGGTTAGTTTTTTTTTTCTTGGTTAGGATACATAGACTTATTTCTTTGTTATATCAGCTGACAGGGCCTCTAAGCAATTCCCTGGTGGCTCAGTAGTATAGAATCTGCCTGCCAATGCAGGAGACGCGAGTTTGATCCCTGGGTCGGGAAGATCCCCTGGAGAAGGAAATGGCAACCCTCTCCAGTATTCTTGCCTGGAGAATCCCACGGAGGGAGGGGCCTGGTGGGCTTCAGTCCATGGGGTCACAAAGAGCCAGACTTAGGAACTAAACAAGAACAATCTAGCGCATGTCTAGTGCCCAGGCCTTGGTTCTGTAATAACATTCTCCAATGAAGGAACTGTGACTCCTTAGATAAATGGCCAACTCTGGACAGGAGAAATATGGGATGAACCTGGAGGATCTTCTGGCACTGTAAAGTAAGACGTGTTTAAAAACAGCAACCAAAAAAGAAAAAAAAAAACAATAGCAACCACACAATGGAGGCATATTGAAGGGACACAGGAGCCAATTAAGAGCTCCCAGTGACCAAAGATGCAACAGTTTGAACAAAATTCAGGTATTACTGGATTCTTTCCCAAAGCACAAAATGAATATTCATGAGTTCATAATGGTAGAAATTAATAAATGAAGAGACCAGTTTCTTTCCATAAGATTTCAATTAACCGATGTAAATATTCCACCGCTAAGAATACCACAACTCTACACTATATAAAATAGACAGCCAATAAGAACCCAGTGTATAGCCCAAGAAACTTCACTCAATACTCTGCAATGACCCAGATGGGGACAGAATCTAAGAAAGAGTGGATTTGTGCATGGGTATAACTGATCGACCTTGCTGCACAGCAGAAACCAGCATGACCCTGCATTCAACTGTATGCCAACAAAAATTTAAAAAACAAAACCATAATTCCACTCTTCTTAAGTGTAGGCTGTGCACAGTGACTTCATGCCAGAGAGCACAATAGTGGGGAAAGAGAGTAACTTTACAGTGCAAAAACCTGCAAATAAGACCTTGGCTCGGTGATCAAGGTTAACATCAACAGTAGTAAGTCATGTTGAGAATATATATCCTTGATGTGGGGTGAAAGTGGTGCTGTCCTCTGTGGTCATCCTTTCAAAATCCCTTAAGGTTTTAAGATCCCAAATCCTACTTATGAGAAAGACTCAGTGAAATTCATTGATAAACTTTCTGTAAAATGCCTTACTCAAAACTGGAGGCCATCAAAAATAAGGAAAGTCAGAGAAGCCTAAGAAGACATGATCACTCCAGGTAGTGTCCTCAGTGGGATCCAGATTGTGATTCTTTGTGTGACTTCCTAGGCCCTGAGCCACCTTTCTGTGTCCCTTTGGTGCCTATAGAATTTATTCCCCTGGGGTTTTGTTTTCATTACTTGGTGGCACAGTGGCTGTCAGACCTCTGAGATCCCAATGGAGGAAAGTTTCTCACTCAGATCAAGGCATCTAATAACTCTGCACAGACTATCTGCCACTAATTTCCTATCTTCCGGAGGGTTAAGAATGCTCTGCTTTCAAGTCCTGTGGCTGCATCTGCCCAGAGTCCACAGCTGGCTCCTCCGCACATGTCCCGAGAAAGGGTTCGTTTGAATCGGGAGAGTGGTCTATGCCCATGGCTTATAGTCTTCTCATTGTGGAGATCACGCAAGAGTGATCAGGAACTCAAGAAGCTGCCAGGCATGTGACGTTATTGCTTTTAACTCAGGTATTGTAGTCAGTCCCTGAGCAGGAAGAGGGCATGCCTCTTCCAAACTCCTTCCCACTTTTGCGTTCAGGTTGATGAGGACGAGGACGACGACGATGTGGGCGATCATGACGAAGACCACCCTGGGATGGAGGTGGTGCTGCACGAGGACAAGAAGTACTACCCCACCGCTGAGGAGGTGTACGGCCCTGAGGTGGAGACCATCGTTCAGGAGGAGGACACCCAGCCGCTCACAGGTCAGTCAGAGGCACCGCGTCGTGAGAGGCGAAATCAGAATTGGAAAACCTCATTTGATAGCCAGAAGCAGTCTGAAAAAGTTCAGTGAATGAACTGACTCACTTTTCTTTCAGGTGCTATTCCTGGATTGAGATTGAGTTAACCCTGCTTTGATATTCAAAAAAACAGCTCGTTACTAAACAAATATGAGTTGCTTCTTTACCTAATATCTGTTTAGGTTCCCGAAGACTGTCTTTGAGTTCCCCCTCCAGTCTGTTCTGTTTTTCTTTTCCCATCCAAATAATGCCAATTCCTTTAACCAGTCGTCTTAATGATTATATTCTACTTCCTTAATAATTTCCACTGATCTTCTGGAAACTGGTTGTATTTTATAAATTAAGGGGGAGTTCCGAGCTGCATTCACCTCATCCTGTCCTGTATCCGGCCCCTCCCCTCCTCCTGCAAAATGAACTCCGAACACCTCAGTCCACAGTTCAGGATCCTTCACTATTCGTGCCAAACAGCATTCCCAGAACTTTCGCAACCTGAGTGGTCCTCGAGAATAATATAAATTGGTGTCCTGTATCATCCATTCCAAAAGCTGAGTCTCATGGAATAGGACCTTTTATTTTTATGCTTTATGCCTACCTGTACATCACTCCTTTTTATTTTTTTTCTTCCTGCTAGAACCCATTATTAAGCCAGTGAAAACCAAGAAATTCACTCTGATGGAGCAGACATTACCTGTCACAGTGTACGAAATGGAGTAAGTTAAAGGTCCTGTGGCCTCTGCACGAATATTGTGGGTTTGTTTTCTCACAGAGGTTAGAGGTAGTTTGTGGGTGGAGTAGCCAGTGAGTTGGGGGCAAGCGGTGGTGAGAGCAGTGGCATCCATTTGTGCCTGAGTCACTTTACTGACTTCTCTCTGTGGCCAGGTTCAGCTCTGTGCCAGCTTCCAGCTTTGTTTGGTAGGTAAAAGGGCATATCCATGAACTGTTTCTTATTTATTAATTAGTTGTTTCAAAATTGAGGTACAGTGTTGTGTTAGCTTCCGTGTACAGCTCAGTGATTCATGTTCTTTTCCCTTGTATGTTATCACAAAATACTAAGTATAGTTCCCTGTGCTGTACAGTAGGTCCTTGTGTATACTAGTGTTTATATGTTAATCCCAGGCTCCTCTAATTTATCACCCTCTTCCTGTTTGGTAACCGTAAGTTTGTTTTCTATATCTGTGAGCCTATTTCTGTTTTGTAGATAAGTTCTTTTTTTTTTTTTTTAATTCTACATACAAGTGATATCATAAGATGTTTGTCTTTGTCTGGCTTACTTCACTTAGTATAATAATCTCTAGGTCCATCCATGATGCTGCACCAATGAATTATTGTGAAAGCAAAAATCGCTTCCTATGATTTGCCAAAATTTTCCATCATCTTATATGGTTGCTGAGATATTTAGGCTCCATCTTAACTTTCTTCGGGGCTCTCCTACAGATCTCAGCTATTTTCTCTTCTTCCAAACCTTTAGATTGGTATTGGAAGCCTACCTCTGAGACAGACTGGGCTTTATAATTATCATTGTTAGGATAGGAGAGCCAGAGCCTATATTGACTTGGTAAGGTTGCTAAGTGTTTAGGAAACATAACTCTTTATTTTGAAAAGGAGGCACAAGTAGGTATATGTGTGTAGAATAATTTAGACTATTCATACTGCAAACTGTTTGAGAAGATTTTCATTGATGAAATGCACTTATAAGGCCCTCGTATTGAGACACTTGTGAACCATTATTAGATAATGAAGCTTCTTTTTTCTTTTTTTCAAAAAAAAAAAACATGTCGACACCTTGTCCGAAGGAGTGAGGTCCCTTCTGAAACAGTCAGCTCACCTGCCATTGTTCATACTTTCTTCTTTTTTTTCCATTTATTTTATTTCTGGCTGTGCTGGGTCTTTGTTGCTGCGTGTGAGCCACCTGCTACCAGATCTAGACTGACAGCTTTCAGTTTTATTCTCCAGTTGGTCTGACAGTTATCCCTGGCCAAAAATACCTAACATACCTCTTTGCCACTCGCCTGTTTGAAAACTTGCCAAAGCCCCCTTTTCTCTTTTCCTTACAGTTTCTTGGCAGATCTGATGGATAACTCGGAGCTCATCAGAAATGTGACTCTCTGTGGCCATCTGCACCACGGCAAGGTAAGTGAGCTTTTGGCTACTTGGAACAGGGTTGCTCTTCATTTCTGCTCATTTTTTTCTCCCTCAGAGTCACATGTTGGGGTCTGAGGCCTGAAGGCTGGACCTCCTGACTCTGGGGGCCTCCGTGCCTATTGTAAAACTGAACTGTGAAATTCCAGCTTTTTCTGAGCAGCAGATGGAAAGCTAAGCCACTGGTATGCGTGAGCCTCATGTCTACATCTGGACAGAAAAGGGGAAATTGAGCCTTACTTTGATTTTGATTTTATAAGTTTTTATTTCCTGGGGGATGCTTGTCTAAGAAAGATTTCATCTTTCATTTGAAAATAATCCTGTGGCTTTATTGTTGATCCTTTGCTGTGCCATAATCCTCCCTGCTCTCCTCTTCCTCTCTTTATTCCTAAATTGTATGGTGTACTGGGGGAAGGGTAGAATGGATTTTCCTTGGTGGGTGGTAGAACATAACTTTCTCTTCTCTTTCAGACATGTTTTGTAGATTGTTTAATAGAGCAGACTCACCCGGAAATCAGAAAACGCTATGACCAAGATGTAAGTAGAAATCCTGTTCAGGGTTTAGGATGAACCATTCAGAATATACAGGGGTGGTGTCTCTCTCCTTCCCCTTCCTTCCACCTTGCCACTCTCATTATAAATAATGATGCCTTAGGATTGTGTGCCTTAAAATGTGCTGCTTTATAATTATAATTTCTAGGAATAGCCCTTAAGGAAATGATTTCAGCTTTCTCAGGAACATAGAGAATGTTAACCTGCAGTATTTTGGGGTGATCTGTTCTTCACTTGGGATCGCTCCTCTGTTCTGATATATCCTGACTTTTATTCTTTCCTGTCATAGTATTAATAGCCTACTCTATAAATATAATACAATTGGACCTTGTTGCTTTCATGATAAATTCAAATGCCTGTGAATAAGGCCAAGTGTGCCTGCAAGTCTCAATGCAATAAATGTTCAGTCTCCGCTAGATTGACTGTTTTGACGTGCAGGGTCCACAAAGGCCAGCTATGTCTCCATGTACCACTGTGAAGAATTCAGTGCATTTGATATAATTTAGCTCTCCAGCCATACCTGGTCTTTAGTGACTTCCCCCACTCCCCAAGAAAACACACATCCAGGAAGGAGCATTTTCTACCTGGCAGAGCGCCAGTCTCATTGTCTGAAATGTCTGTAGGGACACCCTGTTATCTTCCATCTCTTCTCCTGAGGGAGAGACTCTGCAGCCAGGGAGGTGGTGAGGGAAAATGATTGATGGTTTGTGTGGGAGAGGAGTCTGAATTCAGATGGTAACCACAGTTCTTTATTATTTTTATTTTTAGCTGTGCTACACTGACATCCTCTTCACAGAACAAGAGGTAAGTGTGCCTTTGGAAATCTGATTGTTGTTCACAGCAGTAATAGTTTTGTAGGGAGTGTAGAGGAGCCTTTATGATAACAGTTTGGTCCATACCACTGCCCCTTCTCTCACTCCCACCCCTCACCTCTTTGTCTCCCTGCTTCTCCTAGTCATCCCAAGATCAGTAACTTGAAAGAGAGCTGGGTAGGCAAACTGTCCAGTACAAGGGGGACCTTCATATGCTTGGCTGGATATAATTTAGCTTAATAGGGCAAGTGCCAAGAGGTGTTGAGAACATTTATGCTGTAAGTTTTGCAGAAACTAAACAGGATGTTTCAAATGACATCATCCTTAAAAATCTGCTGTAAGATGACTCTGTCCATATGTTGATCTCTCTGGGAGTAGCTTCTCTTGGTGAATGAGTTTGTCTGTCTTTGTGCTTTTCTTTCTGATTAAAGGAGTATACATCTTGGTCTTTGCCATTCCACCTGGTTGGGCTTTCTTTCCACCTGGATCTTTGTCCCTCCCCTCCAACTCCTTCTGTTTCCCTGTTTCCTTTATTTCTATCTCTGTTAAATGACCACATGGAAAGCACACAAATATAAGTATGATTAGCCAAAGGAACTTTAAACGGTCCTGGAATATGTTAAACACTCGACAGATATTAGCTGTTGTTTTTATATATGTGAATATATTTATATATTCCAGGCCCTTCTATCAATGGGATTTTCCAGGCAAGAATACTGGAGTGGGTTGCTATTTCCTCTTCTCATATATGTATATATTTAAAAACCTAAAATACTCCAGATTGTTTCTTTTCACTTATATGGTGCTTAATTATTTTTGTTTACACTGTATGAGGAGGGTAAGATTTTAGGCCTCTAGATCTCTACTAAAGTTTAATTCTGCTTTGCTGGACTTCCATGGCGGCTCAGACAATAAAGAATCTGCCTACAATGCAGAAGACCCTGGGTCAGGAAGATTCCCCTGGAGAAGGGAAAGGCTGCTCACTCCAGTATTCTTGCCTGGAGAATCCCATGGACAGAGGAGCCTGGCCGGCTATAGTCTATGAGGTGGCAGAGTCAGCAACAACTGAGCAACTAACACTTATTTACTGCTTTGCTAGCTTGTTCATTTATTTTTAGCTTTTTGTATTTGAACCAACTCCTCCCTGC
>SJYV01034494.1:168080-228268 GCA_006410875.1 Neotragus pygmaeus | reverse complement strand
TGTAATACCTAGATAGTTCATCTTCAGGGTCATTCTCGTTAGAGGCCTAGTTAAAAATCACACCCATTACAAGGAAGGAAATCAGGATAGTTTACTAGCAACTGGAAAGACCCAAGAGCATCATGAAGCCCTCTGGCATAGGAAGAGGCCTTGATCACTCTTGCCCTCTTTCTCTATGCCTTTCAGAGGGGTGTTGGCATCAAAAGTACTCCTGTGACAGTGGTTTTGCCAGATACCAAGGGGAAATCCTACCTCTTCAACATCATGGACACTCCAGGTAGGACATCCCTGACCTTTACCTTCAGAATCTTGCCCAGCTTGTTTCTCGTGGTCCCACACTTTCCAGAACAGAGCGTTACATCTTAGTTTTTATATTTCCTCGCCTTCATTGAGATAATTTTCTTTTTTTAAGTGTCTCTTTTGCATCTAATGAGTTAATTAGCAAGCACTCTGCTCCAGACCTTCTGTTTTGTTCCTCTCTTGACTCTGCTTTACAAGATTTAAATTTGGGGGACTCTTACAGTCATGTATTCATTGGGGCAGCAAAGCTGAGTCACACATGGTCCTGGGCTCAGGCCGTCTCAGTCTTTCAGTCTTTGGAAAGAGACTGGGGGAGCACACACCGATGGCTGGGTGACTTGCAGGTTACCACACGTGGCCCTGTGGCCGACTTTCTTTTTGGAAAGGCCCAGCTCAGGGTTTTCCTGTTTGTTTGTTTGTTTTTTTTAATTTTTGTCCACAGCATGTGGGACATTAGTTCCCCTACCAGGGATTGAACCCACACTCCCTGCATTGGAAGGTAGAGTCTTAACCACTGGACCACCAGGGAAGTCCAAGGCTTTTCCTTTTTTAAATAGGAAAATTTGAGTTTTGACAGATTGGCCTTCTTTGCCCCATCAGATGCCCGTTGCCCTCATACCTCTCAGCCTCTGACTTCCAGCCTGCACGCAGCAGCCAGCTCCTGGGCTACAGGCCCTCCTTTGCTCTTTTTCCTACCTCCAAATTGTCTTCTGTCTCACAGAACTCTACTCACTGCTGAGACCGGTTTAGTCTGTGAGTATGAATGCCTTATGCCCTCCTTAGTGAAACGCTTCCTTTGTGTTTGAGGGTCTCCTGGATAAAAGCTTAATCCAAGCTTTTAGTGACTCTGATGTGGAATTTTATACCCTGTAGGGAGCTGCAGGGAGAAGGGAAAGAGAATATTCATGGGTTTGTGTACTTTGCAGCCCCACCCCGCCCCCAACCATGTACAAGTTAATTGTGCCTCATCCTGCCACCATACAAATTGTCACTTACTTGGTATTTGCTTTCCAGGACACGTGAATTTTTCTGATGAGGTCACAGCGGGCTTGCGCATCTCGGATGGAGTGGTCCTTTTCATCGATGCTGCTGAGGGCGTGAGTCCACCTTTGTTCTCTTAGACCCCTCCTCCCTGTTAGATTTGCCCCTCATGATGCCCAGAGCTCTGAGTGAGCTGGGAGCTAGAGAACGTGAGAGTCTGTGGGATTAAGGTTCACGTTTACTGAAAAAATGAGGGCAGCAAATGAAAGTCAAAATTAGTTCTCATAAGACCCTCACTACCTACCCAGTGAGGCTCAAAATGATCACAAAAATGCAAAGAGAGTTTGAAGTTAAAAGATCCAGGGTGTCTTTTATATTTCTGAATAGAAAGATTCTGTCATTTGACTTAACCTCATTCACGTCGTCATCAGTGAGATAGCCAGCAGAGGGAGCCAGAGTTGCCCTTTTTTAAAATTGACTTTGTTTGGAATAATTTCAAACTTGCTGAAAAGTTGCAGTAACACAGAGCAACTCACCCTCCTTTGTAATTCTATCTCTGTACATGTACATATGCACTCACATGTGTATGTGTTTTCCCCTTGTACCATATGAAAAGGAAATATTTTAGAATATATTTCCTAAGAACAAGGACATCACTTATGTAACCATAATAGGCTTACCAAAATCAGGGAACATAACATTGATACAATTGTTGTGCAGAAGTTTTCCTGTAGACTTTAGTCAGTCCCAATAAATGTCCTTTATAGAATCTTTTTTCCTAATCCGGGATGATGCATAACATTTAATTTTCATATGTCTTTAATAGGAATGGTTCTTTTATCTTTCTTGGTCTTTTGTAACAGTGGCATTTTTGGAGAATATAGGCCATTGATTTTGTCAATTGTCTTTCAGAGTATGTTCATAGCTACTGGGGTACATTACTTCTTAAATGTCTCACTGAACACACATAATATACACCCATACATAACTGTTTCTATACATACATATTAAAAAACATTAATGTAGTAAAAAAGGAAAAAATCAATGTATCTTAATACCCACAATTCTTTTTTGTTTGTTTGTTTCATTTGAACCTCGAGGCTTGTAGAATCTTAGTTCTTAATTCCTGGACTGGTAATTGAACCTGGGCCCACTAAGTGAAAGCACCAAGTCCCAACCACTGAACCGTCAGGGCGTTTCCCTAATGCCCACAGTTCTGTT
This sequence comes from Neotragus pygmaeus, assembly GCA_006410875.1. NCBI lineage: Eukaryota > Metazoa > Chordata > Mammalia > Artiodactyla > Bovidae > Neotragus > Neotragus pygmaeus. The sequence continues at coordinate 225,766 of SJYV01034494.1, read as the reverse complement.
TCCGCACCACAGCTTCCTAAGCCTGTCTCGGTTCCTTCTCTGGCACTGAGAAACTTGGCTCCCCAAATCATCAGTGTATTTATTCATTTCTCAACCCTACCAGGTCACCTCTTAAAATTTCCAACTCTGCTGTTGGATAAGATATCCTCTGCTTCCCCCTCATAATCTGTTTCCTCTCTTCCACATCCTTCATATTTTAAAATGGAACTTTCTTTGACTCTGTGCGGGCCTGTTCTGCCCTCTTTGCACTCATCCCCAGCTTCTGTGTCTCAGGTGATGCTGAACACAGAGCGGCTGATCAAGCACGCGGTGCAGGAGAGGCTGGCAGTCACCGTGTGCATCAACAAGATTGACCGGCTGATCCTGGAGCTGAAGCTGCCACCCACGGATGCTTACTATAAGCTGCGTCACATTGTCGATGAGGTCAACGGGTTAATAAGGTAGAGGAGCCCCCGAAGTAAACCTCCTGTCCCCGGCATTCTGGTTTTTATAAATCTTAACCTTGAACACCTCTAGGGACAACTCTGAGCTCTTGGCATGCATTGATGAGCTTGGAGGAACATTCTGTGACTCTGCAGGGACTGACTCCCTAGCCTTGGCCTCATTAACTCTGCTCCTTAACCAGATAGGCAACTGGCCGCACATCCTCAGTTTATTACTGCAGTCAGTTCCCTGAGCTTTAGAGTCAGTCTCATCTTTACCAGCCAACCATGTAAAGTTGGGAAGATTCCTTAACCTCTTAGAGCCTCAGTTTCTGCTTCTATAAAAAAAGAGTAGTAGTATTTGCCTAATGAGATGTTACAAGAAATTAAGTAGATAACTGACATAACATACTTAGCACAGTGCTCAGTGATAATAGCTTATGGGTGAATAATGTCAGCAGCTGTTATCTTGTTAGCACAGACTCAGTAAGAGAAGGAACTGTTGGCTTTTGTTTCTTACTGGAGCTGCTTTTCAACAAGATGGATTTGGGGTTTAGGTTAATAAGTATGAATGATGGTTGGGAGACCTTGGAATTATGGTGGGTTTGAAGAATAGGTTAAATATTTCTTAACGACAGTTTAACCTGTAGCGGAAAGATATACGGATAACTTCTTGAGGCCCCCTGCAGGGCTTGGGAGGAGCCTGTCCAGCTGAGAAAACTCCTCTCCACCCGAGGATCCAGGACAGACCCCTCGTGGCCCGGGACAAGTTCACCTTTAGGAACACCCCCAGTTTGCAGTGCCGGTTCTCAACAGGGGTATCTTCTGTCTGACACCGGAGAGGCTAAGAATGACTGGAGCCCAGTGTTATAGCCAGAGTCCAAAAGATGAAATAAATGATCCACTTCTCTGAAGACAGGGCAGGGGTTGTGTAGGGCTAAATCATGGTCTACTAGAATAGGAAGTTAGGAAGTCAAGAAGTCACATCTCAAGCACCAAACAAGAAATATCACCATAAATATATTGTTTAGAAATATGGAGGTAAATGCTCTAGAAGCAGCTTTTAAAGAAATTGAAAACACTTGCCTCTGGGGAGCATAACTTGGGAGTGTGGTAGGGGAGTGCTCTGTAGAAGCCTGTACTTGTATTTCTAGATTAAGAAATTCCATAAAGCAGTGTGTCAGGAAGGCTTGGATTGATTCCTGTGTGCTGCTGGTTTTCTTATAAATGCTAGTGAACTTGGGGGTACTGTGGCTTCTGCATGACTTTTAAGACTAAATGTTTTAACGTGAGTTTGTAAAGCAAAGCCAGACAATACCATATGAGAATGGGGAGCAAAGTTGCTTTTTTTTTCATTCATTCATTCATTCATTTACTTATACTGGTATTTCTGTTTGTGAAATTGAGATTTCTCAAATGTACTCCTATTTTATCAAAGTAGTTTCATTTCCTGTATTCTGAGGTGTTTGTCCTCCAAGTTTCCCTTTGTCTGCCGCAGTTAACTTCTCCAGGATCATGCAGTGTGTTTCCAGCTCTGGAAAATCATCTTGTTACTGGGAGTTAGGGAACAGCTCCATCATGTCACTTTTCTTGGAGCCGGCTGTTGGGAAAGCTATGTGTGTTATGCAAACCCCTTCTGCGGGAGGCCGCTGGAGCTGGAGCCAGGCTGTGATACCGAGTCCTGCCCTTCACCCTTCGCCTCGGGCCCACACTGCAGCCCAGCCCAGCCCCACAAAGGGTCATCTCTCTTTCAGCATGTACTCCACGGACGAGAACCTGATCCTTTCCCCGCTCCTGGGCAACGTCTGCTTCTCCAGCTCCCAGTACAGCATCTGCTTCACACTGGGCTCCTTTGCCAAGATCTATGCTGACACCTTCGGTAAGCTCTGGTTGGCAGTCTGTCTCACCAGCTTCCCCAGAGTCCTGTGTGCGTTTCCTGCTGAACAGTTCAGAAATGGGCCGCACGCCAGGGTCCCTGCCAGAGAGAGCACTGTATCAACTGCTACCAAGTCACATTTGGGGCTCTTTTTGGCCCCGAGACTCTTCTAATCAGGCTCAGTAGTCTCCAAACAGTAGAAGGATAAAGGTGCCTGGGAAGAAATGGGTGAAGAGGGGGCTCATACCAGGAACAAGAATCTCAAGTGAGACAGGTTTTGTCAAAAAGGAATTACCCATGCTCCCAAAGCCATGCAGGCCTTTTCCTCAAAGATGGAATCTCTCTCACCAGTAGTGCTTCAAGCTGTCTTTCCAACCGTATCCAGGCACATAAGGGGCTTCCTTGGTGACTGAGTCAGTAAAGAATATGCCGGCGATGCAGGAGACTAGAGTTCAGTCCCTAGGTCGGGAAGATTCCCCTGGAGATGGAAATGGCAACCTGGGAAATGCCATGGACAAAGAAGCCAGGTGGGCTACAGTCCTTAGGGTTGCAGGAGTCAGACATGACTTAGCGACTGAGCCACCAGCACCACCAGGCACATAGATGTTTCATAGGCCTACTTGAGAACTCAGGTTGGATTCACAGCCCACTGGGACACGCAGCAGAATGATTTTATATGTAGGTCCCTGGAGCCGTAGCACCCGAGCCCTGGGGCCAACTCCCTACCTTTCAAGACAGTCCCACATGCTCCACCTCTGTGCCTCCTGGGGCACCAGTGTTTGTGTTTGCGTTTGCACCAGTCAGTGGTCCTGCCTCACTTTCAGTGTGGAAATGCTTGCTCTGGTGGAAGTAATGGGCCAGCTGAAACTTGGTCTTTTTTTTTAATGTGTATATATATTTACTGCATCCTTATTTGAAAAAGTGAAAAATACAGTAAAATCTAGTCAGGGAAACAAAATTCACCCATAACCTCATTACCATAACTACTGCAAGCATTTAGACAGAGTTCCTTCTTTCTCTGTTCAGTGTTTTACAGCAATGAGATCTTATTTCATATATAATATAATTACATAAGATAAATATTTACTTAGTATTAGATCATCAGAATTTGTCTATTAAATCTTATCTATAAATACTATTTTGGGACTTCCTCAGCAGTCCAGTGGTTAATACTCCACGCTCCCAGTGCAGGGGATGTGGGTTTGATCTCTGGTTGGGGAACCAAGATCCCACATGCTGCACGGCATGTCCAGAAAGATTTTCTATAACTGACCGTTGGTCCACTGTATGGATGTATACTTTCTCATCATTAGACATATATTTTGGTTGTCTCCAATTGGTTCTTCCTTAAAAAATGGTTAGACGGACAATAAATGAAGATCATCTGAATGGGGTTCCAGTTTATGTTTCTGAATGTTCTTTGAATCAGCATATGAAGCAAAATCCAAGACTGTTTATGTAATTATATTACACTGATGTTTCAGTTTCTGACTGAAAATGGCCTTGAGCCTTGGGCAAGATTTATTATTACTCATCCTTTGAACCCAGTGTTTATGCAGACACCAGCTCTGGGCCCCAAGATCATTCTGAGATGCCATGTATGGTCTTGTGGAATGTCAGCCCTGGAAGGAGTCAGGTCATCGATCCCTGCCCCATCATTTCCCACGTGGGGAAGCTATGCCCAGGGACACAGAACTTACTGGTGGGCTCGGAGCTAGAATCCACCTTGTGCTTTTTCTATCACACCATCCTGCCAGAATTGAAACCATGTCCTCCCACCAGGATTACAAGGCGTGGTGAATGATCTCTGACCTCAGGGAACTTCCTCCAGTGGGTAGACAGAACTCCACAGTGATGAACGACAGGAAGGTGGTGTGGGCAGAATGCTGGTGGCTGCTGTGGCCAGGTGGTGCTGAGGGAATTCAGCTCCAGAGGCCCAGGGGTCTGAGAAGGCTAAAGGAGAGGGGGCTTGGATGGTACAGAGTAAGGAGCCAGGGCTTCCGGACTCCCTGGGCTGGAAGAGGAGGTGAGGATGCGGGAGCAGCTGTTCGGGAACAGTGGATTCTTCATCAAGGAGAGGCGTTCAAGCAGGCCTGGCAGCTTGGGTTGGTAGCACATAGAGGGAGTTTGGAATGTGGGGTTAAGGAGTTTAGACTTTATCCTGTAGGGAATTAGGAGCTAATAAAGATTGGGGTGGAGTGGTGTGTGCAGGGCTGGCCTATCTTTGGCCAGAAAGGAAAGGGACATTTCTTTACACATTTTCATCAGTATCAGATAGAGGGTTGGGAATATAGGCTTGATGTTGACTGAGATTGAGGGTGGGGGGTGGGGGTCGATTAGAGAGATGTTTGCACATTCTTTGTGTCAGTGTTTATTTAACTTCTGTCACACACTGGGCCTGGTTCTTTGTCTACACAGCTCAGTCCAGTGATTATAGTATAGTGTGTGTTAAGTGCAGGAGTAGGAGGCATGTAAATGACAGTGGTTCACGGGAGAGGGAAAGTTTCAGTAACTAATAACATGGGAAAGAAAGGAAAATACGGTCAACGAGCTCTAGACTTAGAAGATCTTGAACTTTAATAGCCACAATGGCGTTCTTATTCTTACTCTTGCTTCTCTTCCTGGGCTTCCCTGCTAGCTCAGACGGTAAAGAATCTGCTTGCAATGCCGGAGACCTGGGTTCCATCCCTGGGTTGGGAAGATCCCCTGGAGGAGGGCATGGCAACCCACTCTAGGTATTCTTGCCTAGAAAATTCCCATGAGGAGCCTGGCAGGGCTATAGTCCATAGGGTTGCAGAGTTGGTCACGACTGAGTGACTAAACACACATAAAGATTCGGTTAGGTAGGGATATAGAGGAATAAACTATATATGTCCTATTAATTTTTTGAGGTCTTGTGGGATAAACAGGTCCAATAAAATTTTCTTTAAAAAAAACATAAAAGCCACAATGGCTTGCTTCAGTCTGGTGAGGATTAGCAGTTGCAGTCAAACTAAAAAAATGACGCAAGGGTGGGCCTTGGTGTCTTCTCTCCAGAGTGCCGGGTTCTAGAGTGTGGAGGGCTAGTTGGAGCTTCGGCGTGGTGCTGCTGCTCCGCCCACACCGGCAGCAGAATAGAGCTTCCATGGATCAGGAAGGAATGAAGGAATTCTAAGCATCACTTCAGAAGGGACAAGTTTAGGTGCAGACAGAGGATAGAATTTAGGCAGTTGAGCCTGTTCCATTAAAGGAAAGAATATAAACTGTACCTTCGTCCATAGCTCAGTCATAAGCTGCCTGGAGACGGAGCTCCCTGGGCGCTCGTTTCGGCTCCAGCATCACCTTGGCAGCTTCGGGCCAGTCCCGTCCCTTGTGCTTCAGTATCTTTACCTCCCTGCCTGGATAGACGTGAATGTCTGGACTTTGGAGAGGAAGGTGCTAGAATTCCTCAGCGGGAAACCACTGGTGGCACATTAAACAGAATTCACACAGTACTTTGCTGGGTAGATTATCATCGTATGGCTTTTCTTGCAGGTGACATTAATTACCAGGAGTTTGCTAAAAGACTCTGGGGTGACATCTACTTCAACCCTAAGACGTAAGTAGAGTGTGGGAAGTGGACTCTCTGGAGGCATGATCCATCCTCCCAGTAAGTGAAAACAGAGAACAAGTTCTGGCCGTGAAAGCCTGCTTCTTGATTAAACAGGAGCTACCATCTTGCCTCCTCTAAGTGAGCCGGCTTCGTGTGCTCCAGCAGGGTTTGAGGCATTTCCGTTGAGGTCCCCACAGCTCAGACCAGATGTGCAAGAGGGTCGTGACCTGTGCCCTCTCAGGTGTCCCTGTTTGGAGGTTTGATGACCACACAAATTCTTTCCTTTCAGCTTGGCTTTGCTCAGATGCAGAACTTAGGAAATACACCCTTGGGGTTGGTGACACTGCCTTCTCCCTCCTGGATCTCCCATAACTCTTGATCTCTTTAGGCGGAAGTTCACCAAAAAGGCCCCAACCAGCAGCTCCCAGAGGAGTTTTGTGGAGTTTATTTTGGAGCCCCTCTATAAGATCCTCGCCCAGGTGAGTATTTCGGGTCCCCTGGCTCAGGTCTGCCCTTCTAAGCACAAGGTGGAAAAGCTGGTGAACTTGGACTTCTCCCTGGCCTGAGCCTGCTTAGTTTTGTATTACTCAGTGTGAGGACGGTTAGTCAATCTTCTGGATCTTGAACACTCCAGTCCTTTTAAGTGCTGTTGAAATCAGAGTAGAGGAGGAAGAATGATTAGATGAATGGTTGTATGAGCTTGATTTTAATGACTGTTTTGGGCATGTATGTATGTGATGTGTGTCAGATTGAAAAGCAGGCATGAGACGGTGGCGAGGATGCAGCTAAGAATGCTTTGGAGCAGCATGCGATGCTCCAAAGAAAAGAATATAATGTTGCATTTGTATGATTTTGTGCTCTCTGAAAGGCAGAACTAAAAGGGCAGTAACATTGGAGAGGAATTTTTCATGCAGACCTTTTCTTCCAAGACAATTACACTTTATAACTGTGTTATGTGTTTATGCGGGTGTTTAATAAGCACTGTGCACAGTGAACACACACACATAAACAAAATGTGTGGGGCCATTCCAACTGACAAAATAGTGAAAACATAGCAACAAGACAGAACAACACGATTAAATTTATTAGTGCTGGAAAATACTTTGTATCTTGTGTCAGACCAGAATGGATTAATAAAAGAAATTTATAGCGCCTGTCTGCACAGAGACCTCGAGTCTGCTGGGGATGATTTAGCTTGGCCCCATCCTGACAGCCGATAGACTGCTAGGTGACCTTTTTTGGTTCCTTCCATTGCAGTGATCCTCTAAATCTAACAAGTCTCTAAATAGAGAAGGAAGGGTATGGATTCCCCCAGTGAGAGGAAGTGCTGCTTTTCAGACACCAGAGGGCAGCACTGACACCGGCCTGTCTGAGAGAGCAGGTTTATTGGCTGGTGTGGGCATTTAACCGAACTTGTACCAAAGATGTCCCTGAAACCAAATTGGTATCCTTGCCCAGAGCTCTCCGTGTAGAAGAGAATGCAGTTCAGTGACCCTTCCTATTGCCTTTTCGTCCTCCCTTGTCCTCTGGATCACCCAAGCTGACGAGGTGTCTGATGCCATCACAGGTCGTGGGTGATGTGGACACCAGCCTCCCGAGGACCCTGGATGAGCTTGGCATCCACCTGACCAAGGAGGAGCTGAAGCTGAACATCCGCCCCCTGCTCAGGCTGGTTTGCAAAAAATTCTTTGGCGAGTTCACAGGTAAGAAGCTCATCATCATCATCACCATCTCCACGTGTATCGTGGGAACTCTTCTTTAACCCTCAGTCAGGATACCGGTCACCTGGGTTTTTTTTCTGAGCTGCTTTACTTAGTGGATGGTACCAGGAATTCTGTCTTGGGAAAACAAAAGCAATTAAATTTCCCTTCCAGGAGGAGCATGCAACTAAAAGGGAATGGAGAAGCAGATTCTAAAGTTGTGGTATTTTTGCCAGAGGGCAGTCGGGAAAGTAGACCTGTAGGTGTCATGAAATGGTAGGGAAAGCCCCCAACTAGGACTTGGGAGACGAGTTATAGACTCAGATCTCTCTTCCCCTGAGCTCCTCTTCCTGGTATTTTAGTTATGCAGGGGGCAGGTGCTGTAGTGGAACAAGGACTAGACTGGCTGGGAGATGACCTGAGACTTGATCTTCCTCTGGCCCCATCCCAGGGGTCATCCCGGGTCAGCCACTCAGTCCTTCTGGGACTGATTTCTCATCTGTAAAATCACGGAGGCAAAAACGGTGATGGCGCAGGGCTCTTAGCAATCGCTTGGTTCTAAGTCTGTTGGGAATTCGGTGTCTGAATCCCCCAAAGTGTATAATTTTAATGGTTCATTCTGGACTGGCCATCCATCCGACAAAGGAGAACCCAACTAAAAGCAGACGTGCCCGCACCCCAAGGTGCTAATGGAAGTTCTCTCTTGTAAGGCTTATTGGCTGTTAGAAAAAGAAAATAGCTATTTGAACAGAAACATATGCAGTGTTTCCTGGAGGGAAGAGTCAGTTTGGAGATTGTTCTAAATAGATCTATAAAGAAGAGGTGAGGTACTTATTCGTATAAGAGCTCAGTAAGTGCCTATTCACTGAAGGTCATGGACTGATACAGATATTTCCAAGTTTTTGTCAGTTCAGTTCCAAGGAGCCACTTAGACCTGCTTCTTGCTCTTCCCTGGCATCCATGTGACTCCAGATCCTTTAGCAGCACGAGCCCAGGAAACAGGGTATCACGTCTGCCCAGAATCGTAGAACCGTGGCTTTTAGAGCTGAAAATCAGTCTCTCATTGTTAGTTTTCTGACCATCGTGAGTGGATCAGAACTCCCCACTCCCTTTCCCTGTGAGAGTTCCCACTAATGGCCATCTCTTCTCCCTCTGCAGGCTTTGTGGACATGTGTGTGCAGCATATCCCTTCTCCAAAGGTGGGCGCCAAGCCTAAAATCGAGCACACCTATACCGGTGGTGTGGACTCCGACCTTGGCGAGGCCATGAGTGACTGTGACCCTGACGTAAGGAACATGGCCCCCCTGTTCTCTGATTTCCATCCCTGGTTTGTGGGAACTCTGTGTTTTCAGTTGCAGGAGTAATCCCTTCTCCATCCCTGCATGGCCCTCCCCCTGGGCATAGTCAGACTGACCTGAATTCAGAGCCCAATGTTACCACTCCTGGTGATGTGATCTTTGGAACGTTGTTCAGGTTTTCTGAGTCTGAGAGTTTTGGTGTATAAAGTGATAATAAGTTGTATGTGAAAGTTATGAGAAGTAAGTAAGATTTAAGAAGGGGTTGTGGTTGTGTTTAGCATGGTGCATGACAGATAAGAAAGATTCAACGAATAGTAACTAATCTCACTGGTCCTGGCTTTTAAAACAATCTTTCCCAGTCATTCCTCAGGCATTGTCTAGTTTCTTGGCATAAACATTACAGCCAGTTGAGAATTATGAGTTTCTTCTTTGAAGAAATTTGGGACCAGTTAGTGTTATAGTCTTGCAAGTTGACAGTGTTAGTTTGCCATCCTAAACCTGCTTCTCTTCCCCAGTGCCCTTATCCCCCGCAGGAAAAAGGAAGAGGGTTTTTTTTATTTGCTATGCCTGTGACACGTCTTAACTCAGCCGGGGTAGGCCTTGGTTGGCATTTTTTCAGGAGCTCGCCACATTGTCTTCTCAGTCTGGGCTGCTTCCTCATGGAGCTCAGGTCATTGCTGACAAGGGAGGGGGAGACGGTGGAACTTATCCAGAGCACATGTAGTTGAGGGACACTCTGTCCCCACCTCCAGGGTCCCCTGATGTGCCACACGACCAAGATGTACAGCACAGATGATGGAGTTCAGTTTCATGCCTTTGGCCGAGTGCTAAGTGGCACCATCCATGCTGGGCAGCCTGTGAAGGTACTGGGGGAGAACTACACCCTGGAGGATGAGGAAGACTCCCAGATATGCACCGTGGGCCGCCTTTGGATCTCCGTGGCCAGGTACTGCCATCCAGAGTCCCCTGGGCCTCTGCACTGGGACTGTCCTGGCAAGCTGGAAGGGGTGGAGGGGTGGTCATCCTTGGACGCACAGAAGTACTGGCTGCCTGTGATGGGGGTAAGGTGACCCTCCCTCAGCAGATGTGTTGACTTCTAGCACTTACTGTCCGAGGTTGCTGGGGTCACAGGGCAGCTACTGTTGGGATTGCTGCCAAGACTGATGCCAGGAAACCTGCCTTTGCCTTTGGGATGCTTTGAATGAACTCCTGTAGCAGGATTTCAGTGTTTACTCATCTCAAGCCTCTCTTCTTCTGTGTTCCTTAAATCGTAACCTGCATGTCTCTTCCCCAAAAGTCATGATTTCCCAGCCTCTACTGGCTATTCTTTCACCAAGAGAGACAACTTTGCTGAATCCCTTGGAGCATCCCAATCTGGAGAATTAAACTTCGCTTGGACCTGGGGGCTGCTCATCAGTTCATCAGATTGGCATTTTAGCTAGAAAGCAGAACCGAGTCTGGCCTGTTCCCTAGCTGCTGTGTCTTACCAACAGCCCCTTCCCCCACCCCCTGCAGATGGACCCCATTCTCTAGAAGATTAAAGAGTTAGAAGAATTAGAGAATTAAAGAGTTAGGGAGTGACAGAGGATGAGATGGTTGGGTGGCATCACTGACTCAATGGACATGGGTTTGAGCAAACTCCAGGAGGTAGTAAAGGACTGCAGTGCTGCGGTTCATGGAGTCTCAGGGTCAGACACGACTTAACGACTCAACACCAGGAGAGCTGCAGTGTGTTCTGTGGTGCTTTGGGCATCTCCTCACAGTCCACCCCTGAGGCAGTGGTTTGCTTGCTGCACACATCCAGCTTGAATTAGATTTGCCTGTGTTATGCTCATGAAGTACCTCGCGTTTGTTTTTCATGGCACCTTCATTTTGTAACCACACATATGTGTGGCCATATGATCGTTTAATTGCATCCCTCCCCTGGTAGAATGTATCTAGCTTTTTTTTTTTTTTTTTGGCTGACCCTGCTCCTGGCTCAGTTTCTGGCACAGAGCTGATGCTCAGTTAGGTTTTCTGAAATGAACAGCCTGCTCCCAAGTTTCATTGCCATTTACTGGACGCTGTTCCAGGTACCACATCGAAGTGAACCGTGTTCCTGCTGGCAACTGGGTCCTGATCGAAGGTGTTGATCAACCAATTGTGAAGACGGCAACCATAACCGAACCCCGAGGCAACGAGGAGGTAGTTTCTGAAAAGGCAACTGGGTTGGTTTAAGCTGCAGGATCACAGGGAGCCCCGGTGCATGTGAGTGACGAGCAGCAGAACTCAGGGGAGCGTGAACTGGAGTCGCTGCTGCTTCCTGCTGAAGGGCCTCAGCATGGGCTCCACCTTCTAGATCCAATCCCCCTGGATACTCCTTGGACTGAGCTCCTAGGAATTAGGAGGGGCTTCCCTGGTGGCTCAGATGGTAAAGCATCTGTCTGCAATGCAGGAGACCCGGGTTTGATCCCTGGGTTGGGAAGATCCCCTGGAGAAGGAAATGGCAGCCCACTCCAGTATTCTTGCCTGGAAAATCCCATGGACGACGGAGCCTGGTAGGCTACTGTCCATGGGGTCGCAAAGAGTCGGACATGACTGAACGACTTCACTTCACTTTACTTCTCTCTTTTTTTTTTAAATATTTATTTATTTGGCTGCATTAGATCGTAGTTGCAGCATGCAGGATTCTTGTGTCATGCAGGATCTTTTGTTGTTGCGCATGGGCTTAGTTGCCCTGTGACATGTGGGATCTTAGTTCCCTGACCAGGGGTCGAGCTCATGTCCCCTGCATTGCAAGGTGGATTCTTAACCGTGGGACCACCAGGGAAGTCCGGGGGGGGAGGGGGCTTTTTTTATTCTAAGTCTTCTTTTTGTTCGGCCAGCATACATGGGAAGACGTGGCCCTGCAGGTTGCCTCCAAGCAGCGCCCTGGCTCCCAGTGGGGGCATAGTCCTCCCCCGAGCAGGCCCTCAGCTTCTGCCTGACCTCTGCATTGTTTGCACCTGCTCAGGCCAGGTGTCCTCACAGCTCTGCTGTATTTTGGGTCTCAGGCTCAGATCTTCCGGCCCTTGAAGTTCAACACCACGTCTGTTATCAAGATTGCCGTGGAGCCAGTCAATCCCTCTGAGCTGCCCAAGATGCTGGACGGCCTGCGCAAGGTCAACAAGAGCTACCCGTCCCTCACCACCAAGGTAGGCCCAAGGCCACGGCCGCTGCCACGCCCCATGAGCCCCAGCAGAAGGGTCTGCTGGTGCCACCGCTGCTTTGCATTCATCAGGCAACTCTGATACCTAGAAAGCACACTTTGAATTGATTTTCCAGAAGATATACAGGGAAGAGTGAGTCATTCTGAGCCTGCCAACATACCTTTCAGAGGAGTTGGCCAGGGCTGAAGGGTTAGCTTATATCCACGGACATGCTGTTTTTTCCTAAATGGCTGTGATGAGAATTCAGTCCATGACGTCACACCCAGTAGCGCTGTGCTCGGTGGTCCAGGTGTCTCGAGGACTGACTCGTAGGTTGCTGCTCCCCACTAATCCTTCCCAAAGGGATGGAACCAACACAGTGGGGGCTTTTCCGACAGTGGGCTCGGCACCTCCTCCCAGCTTCGAGCCTTGATGCTGTCTCTGTCTGCTGTGGCTGGCACGGGAGAGTCCAGCCTGTGACCCCCAGGGCTGTCGTGTTTTCAGGTGGAAGAGTCTGGCGAGCATGTGATCCTGGGCACTGGGGAGCTCTACCTGGACTGCGTGATGCACGATTTGCGGAAGATGTACTCGGAGATCGACATCAAGGTGAAGCAGCTGCTGCTGTCTTGAGCGCTTGCTTGGCTGGGAGCTTGGCTCACAGCTCCAGGCTGATTGTTCAAGCAACCAAACCCTTGATTCCCTGGGAAGGTCCAAGGGGAGAGGGGTGCAGTAGAGGAGGTGGTCTGCGTGGGAAAAGCAAGAACTGTTGCTCCCGGCATGGAAAGGATTTGAGATCTGATTTGCCCTCTTCGGGGGTTGTTATTTTCAATGTCTGCGTTCAAAGCCAAGGCTCCCAAGCCTGAGCTCTTGGTCTTTCATTAAGAAAATAGTTGCATGACTAACCCATCTGTGCTGATCAGGGCTCAGCATGTATGGCTTCAAGGAGGGAGCGGGGACTGGCTCTTCTGGATTCCCTGTGAAACCTTAGTATAGCCTCTGAATTACACTGCCCGTGGCACAGCCTTGGTCTCCCAGTGGACACATTGTCTCCAAGGCTGTGGGGGGTGGGAGTGAGTGCCCTCAAGTGCCCCGTCTTAGCCAAGACTGGCGCTCTGAAAGACCCCAGGTGTCCCGATAGGGGGCCATNTGTTTTTCTGGAACTCTCTTGCTTTTTTGATGATCCAGTGGATGTTGGCAATTTGATCTCTCGTTCCTCTGCCTTTTTTAGGTTATGCAAATGCAAATCGGTATGGCCATTCTAGTGTCATTTGAAAGTTTTTGTTACATTTATTCATTCAACAAATATTTACTGAACACCTGCTTCATGTCAGATATATTCCAGTCACTTGGATACATCGGTGAATAAAACAGACAAAAATTTCTGCCCTACCTGGACCAGGAAGATCCCTTGGAGTAGGAAATGTCAACTCGCTGCAGTATTCTTGCCTGAAAAATTCCATGGACAGAAGAGCCTGGTGGGCTATAGTTCATGCGGTTGCAAGAGTTGGACATGACTGAGCATATGCACATATACACATGCGCGCACGTGTACACACACACACGCACACACACACACACACACACACACACACAAATTAACTTGGATTATATGGTATACAATAAAATTGAGGAATCATAGCAATAAGTGAAAACCTTGCATCCTCTCAAATTACATACAGCATGAAGCTCTTTATAAAGTTTAGAACAAATTAAATACCTACACGGGTAACATGCAGGCAGGCACACACTCTTCAGAATTATACACACATGCAAAATTATATAAAAATGAAAGCAAGAGAATGACAAAAGATTCACAATGAAAACAAAGACTCAAGTGGGTGGTTACCTTGGGTTAGATAAAACGAAGAAAGTTGGTGGGGGAAAACCACATGGTTAGATGTAGTTTATTCTTGATCTTAGGAATAAGAACATATCATGTGTGGACAATGATGAGAGCAAATTGTGAAACAATCAGTGTGATTAATCTACTTCTCTGTTTCTGAGGTCCTTAAAATAAAATTTTTTTTTCCTACATGAAGAAAAAGAAACCCTTTCCCCTAACAGGGTAGTTTTCCACATTAAAAAAAAAAAGAAAAACAATTATGAGGGACTATGTCTGACTCATTATAGCTCACAATGAGGAAAGAACTTGTGCAATGGCATGAGAAGAACACTTACAATGTGTTTGATATTCAAAGGGACGTAAGATGCATGTACAGATTCTGAGGGAAGCTTCTGTACCATACAGCTCAAAGACACAACTTTTCTCAGAATTATTGTCAAAGCCAAGGATGCCAGCCACAGGTGGATATGATCTCTCATGGCCTTGGCCTGCAATGACTTAGAGCTGGGCTTGGGTTCCCACTCAGAGATTGAGACTGGGTCCTGGCAGTGAGAGCACCAGAGCCTAACCTCTAGACCAGTAGTCAGTGACAAGGGCCCTGGCCCTTTGACTTTGCAGAAAAAAATTTCTGCAAGGAAGGGAAGTCATGAAGCAAGTAGTTTATTAAGAGGAAACTATGGGTATCTATTTACTATGGGTAAATAGACACATGAGCAGGCTCAGAGAGAGAGTCCCTGAGTCACATGAGTCACCCTCATGGCAGTTTAAGTCACTCAGTCAGTTGGGTTCGTCGCTCATGGGTGTCTGACTCTTTTAGATCCCATGCACTGCAGCATGCCAGGCTTCCCTGTCCATCACCAACTCCCAGAGCTTGCTCAAACTCAAGTTCATTGAGTCGGTGATGACATCCAACCATGTAATCCTCTGTCGTCCCCTTCTACCTCCTGCCCTCAATCTTCCCCAGCATCAGGGTGTTTGCCAATGAGTCAGTTCTTCACATCATGTGGCCAAAGTATTGTAGATTCAGCTTCAGCATCAGTCCTTCCAATGAATACTCAGAACTGATTTCCTTTAGGATGGACTGGTTGGATCTCTTTGCAGTCCAAGGGACACTCAAGAATCTTCTCTAACACCACAGTTCAAAAGCATCAATTCTTCGGCCCTCAGCTTTCTTTATAGTCCAACTCTCACATGACTACTGGAAAAACCATAGCTTTGACTAGATGGACCTTTGTTGGCAAAGTAATGTCTCTGCTTTTTAATGTGCATCTAGGTTGGTCATAGCTTTTCTTCCAAGGAGCAAGAGTCTTTATATTTCAAGGCTGCAGTCACCATCTGTGGTAATTTTGGAGCTCAAGAAAATGAAGTCTGTTACTGTTTCCATTGTTTCTCCATCTATTTGCCATGGAGTGATGGAAACAGATGCCATGATCTTAGCTTTCTGAGCGTTGAGTTTTAAGCCAAATTTTTCATTCTCTTCTTTCACTTTCATCAAGAGGCTCTTTAATTTCTCTTCACTTTCTGCCACAAGGATGGTGTCACCTGCATATCTGCGGTTATTGATATTTCTCCCCGGCAATCTTGATTCCAGCTTGTTCTTCATCTAGCCTGGCATTTCACATGATGTATTCTGTATATAAGTTAAATAAGCAGGGTGGCAATATATAGGCTTGATATATTTCTTTTCCAGTTTGGAACCAGTCTGTTGTTCCATGTCCAGTTCTAACTGTTGCTTTTTGACCTGCATACAGATTTCTCAGGAGGCAGGTAAGGTCTTTTGGTATTCCTGTCTCCTGAATTTTCCACAGTTTGTTGTGATCCACACAGTCAAAGGCTTTGGCGTAATCAATTAAACAGAAGTAGATGTTCTTCTGGAACTTTCTTGCTTTTTCTATGATCTGATCCAATGGATGTTGGTAATTTGACCTCTGGTTCTTCTGCCTTTTCTAAAACCAACTTGAACATCTGGAAGTTCATAGTTCACATACTGTTGATGCCTGGCTTAGAGAATTTTGAGCATTATCTTGCTAGTGTGTGCGATGAGCACAATCGTGTGGTAATTTGAACATTCTTTGGTGTTGCCTTTCTTTGGGATTGGAATGAAAACTGACCTTTTCCAGTCCTGTGGCCACTGCTGAGTTTTCCAAATTTGCTGGCATATTACGTGCAGCCCTTTCACAGCACCATCTTTTAGGATTTGAAATAGCTCAACTGGAATTTCATTACCTCCATTAGCTTTGTTTGTAGTGATGCTTCCTAAAATTCACTTGACTTCTCTTTCCAGGATGTCTGGCTCGAGGTGAGTGATCATACCATCATGATTATCTAGGTCATGAAGATATTTTTTGTATAGTTCTTTGTATTCTTGCCACCTCTTCTTACTATCTTCTGTTTTTGTTAGGTCCATACCATTTCTGTCCTTTCTTGTGTCCCAAACCTTTGAATTTAAGCTCAACTATTATCTCCTCAAGGGCTTTCCCAGATAATCCCACCAAATATATACCACGCTGTTTGCTTCTCTTCATGATATTTATTTTTTAAAGGGCTTCCCAGGTCGCTCTGTGGTAAGGAATCTGCCTGCCAATTCAGGAGATGCAGGAGATGGGGGTTAAATCCCTGGGTGGGAAAGATCCCCTGGAGGAGGGAATGGAAACCTACTCCAGTATTGTTGCCTGGGAAATCCCATGGACAGAGGAGTCTGGTGGGTTACAATCCACGGGGCTGCAGAGAGTCAGATGTGATTGAGCATTCATGCACAATGACATTTATGCCTTCTAGAAATTATCTGGTTAAATTGTTTCATAAAACCTCTGGATGATCCTGCCAGAAGATGGAGAAATAGGAGATGGGCTAAAGGTTTGGAGAAGGGGATGGTTCAGGCAGGGGAGAGGGGTGTCTTGGGATATTGGTAAATATTGGCAATTGGTTATATTTTCGTATGATAAAAGTTAAAATGTAAAAGCTCATATGTTTTCAGAAGTGTGATTCTCCAAGTCTTTGAACACTCTAAGAGTGTATACATATTGCATCGTAAGAAGGAAACAGAATATACAAATCTCTGCAAAATTATTGTAATACTCTTTCCCACCTGTTTGCTAACTTAATGTCAGCTCTTGAAAGTTAGTGCAGTGTGTGATTCTGAAGCTGAAGTGCTGGAACCAGCAGCCAGAACTCAGCTTTAAATCCCTCCTCTTCAGTTTCCCAGCCATCTGATCTTGATGATATTAAAGCTTGCCTAAGTGTCACAGCGACCTGATGAATTTGTTGAGAGAACTAAATGAGTTAATACACTTCTATTCTGGAAATGGCTCATAGCCCAGAAGGAATAGTCGATAAATATTAACTATCATTATCAGACAATAGGAAACAACCCTGCCACTTGGGGCTTCTTAAGAGAAAGGAAAGGCTGGAATTTCCATTTCTACTCTGGAAATGGAGGTGACCAGAAGGATCAGAGCACTTCCTGCTCCACCCCCTCTAACTTTCAAAGCAGTTCTCAGATTTTTGTCCACAGAGCTGCAGGTGGGCAGATATTTTTGTGTCCACCTTTGCTCAAACTACTTAAACAGGTTGGAAACAGTGACAGAAATATCATCTTCTGAGGTTAAGGAGCAGTACAAGAAATATCTGAGAATTGCTAAATGGTGTTTAGGTAGGAAAAAAATGTTGCAATTGATTTGGTTGTTGAGTATTCACACACACACACACACACACACACACACACACACAATCTTCTACCTTTTAAAATGTATTTATTAAATAGGTCTAGTGAAGGGAAAAGAGTCCCTCTTACAGAACTCAAGATCTCTCAACATTCAGATATTTGATCCTTTTGGAGGTACTTAACCGATCTGTGGATTTCTTTTATCATCTGCTCTTTGTGCTGCCAAAAAGCAATTGGGAAATACAAGGTTGTAGGTGGGGGAAAAGTTTGGGTTTAGAAGTAAAACAAAACAAAAAGCAGCGGGAGAATAAAATCTTGGAGGAAGGCAAGAGTAAGGAGAGCTGGACTGCTATTTTCAAAATGATAAGTCATTAGGTTTTTGAAGGAAGTAAGGCCAGTTATCAGGCTGTGAAAGAAAGTAAAGCCATGCTCCTATATTCAGGGTCAGGTTGTTTGACTCAGTGGTAAGAGCTTAACTCTGTCTTCTTCCTGAGCCTTTAGTAGAGGATACGGCCTGAGGCGGTCACCGCACAGGATTTACTTAGATTCCCCTCAACAGTTTGAGAGATGAGTTTTCACCCCAAATCTCACTAAAGCTGTTCGTTTCTGTTCAGAGTGTCTCGGATTTCCAGAAAGGAGGCAGAGAAGCTGATGATTTGTGTAGAAAGGTTTGCTGAACCTCTGTTGATTTATAACCTGGCCTGAGGAGATGGAGCCCTGGATCACCAAGCTCTGACCACAGCGCTTCTGGAACCATCGTGCCTTCTGGGTCAGCCTCAGGGTGATCACTGACCCTCCGAAGCTTCTCTCCAGATGTCCAAGAGCCCTGACATACTGCTGTGACAGGGCTGAAGGAAGTACAAAGTTTTAATACAATGAGAGAAAACGGGATGACAGGACAAGATGGCTCTCTTCGGTATTTAAAGAGCTGCTGCAAGAGAGATTGGAGTAGTTTTGTGGCTTTAAAGAGCAAAATCAGAGCTGACAGGAGTTACCGATCTGAACTCAAAATGGTTCAGATTCAGGGGGAGGGGGAATTGGATAAAGGTGGTTCAAGGTATAAACTTCCAGTTATAAGATGAATAAGTCCTAGGAATGTAAGGTTAAACATGACTCATCTGATTAACACTCGATGTTACATGAAAGTTGTTGAGAGTAAATCCTAAGTGTTCTCATTACAAGGAATAAATTTTTTTTTTTTGGTCTTAAAAAAAAATCTCACAGTGAACTGCTTGTTTTTTTTTCCCAAATGGTTTTGGATTGTGAACTCACCTTCAGTGGAGTTTTTTCTAAAAAATGTATTTATTATATTTTTTGGCTGTGTTGTGTCTTAGCCGTGGCATGCAGGATCTTCCTTTCGGCACAGGGGCTCTCCACAGTATGTGGGATCTTAGTTTCCCAACCAGGGATGGAGTCCACATCCTTCACATTAGAAGATGGATTCTTAACCACTAGACAACCAGAGAAGTCGCAAGAGTCCCTCTTAATCTTACTATGTTGACTTGCTTATTTTCATCCTTCCTTTAACCAGAATTAACAAAGTAGAAATTTAAACTACTTTGCTTATTATTATATCCTTAATACCTAGAATAGCGTTTGGCATAGAATGTGTGCTAAGTCGCTTCAGTTTTGTCAACTCTTTGCAACACCATGGATGGTAGCCCTCCTGGCTCCTATGTCCATGGGATTTTCCAGGCAAAATACTGGAGTGGGTTGCTATGCCCTTCTCTAGGGGAGCTTCCTGACCCAGGAATTGAACCCTCATCTCCTGCACTGCAGGCTGATTCTTTACAGCTGAGCCTCCAGGGAAGCCCTTGGCATAGAATAGGCACTCAACAAGTGTTTTTTGAAAGAGAGAGCTGTAATCTCAGCAATTCTTTCTGATTAATACTATAATTATCCCATAGCATAGATTAAAAATTGAGGCTAAAGAACTTGCTCAAGATCACAACTCATCAGTGCTGGAGCTGGGTCCAGCTGGCACTTTTAAGCATCACAATACATTTATGTTTCCCTGTTTTAGCATATCAGTCCAAACTATGCTTCAAACTTCATCTCAGATTCCATTTGGATGAGACCACCTTAGCACCTGACACTGTCCCTAATATTTCGCTCATCCAGTTCTGTAAGCAAGTTGTGTGTGTGCTCCGTTGCTCGGTTGTGTCCTACTCTTATGACCTCATGGACTGTAGCCCTCCAGGCTCCCCTTTCTATAGGATTCTCTACACAAGAATACTGGAGTGGATTGCCATTTCCTTCTCTGGGGGATCTTCCTAACCCAGGGGTTGAACTCGCCTGAGCCACCTGGGGAGCCCAGGTAGAAAGTTATCATAAGAATAATTGGTAAATGGTGGTTTTCTCACCTCAGTCAACTGTTCAAAAACAGTGGTGGCACCCAGTAGAAATGAATGTTCCTGCCTAAAACAACTCTGTTCTTCAAGTTTATTTCTGTTTGTGATATTATCTTTTCTTACATTTTCCAGTCACACAAGAAATTGAACTCGTGCTTAGTATATTAGCGTCTTACTTTACTGAATGAGTAAATGAAAGCAAAAGTTGCTCAGGTAAGTCTGACTTTTTGCGACCCCATGGACAGTCCATGGAATTCTCCAGGCCAGAATTCTGGAATGGGTAGCCCTTTTCTTTCTCCAGGGGGTCTTCCCAACCCAGGGATAGAACCCAGGCCTCCTGCATTGAAGGTGGATTATTTACCAGCTGAGCCACAAGGAAGCCCAAGAATACGGGAGTGGGTAGCCTATCCCTTCTCCAGGGCAACTTCCCAACCCAAGAATCGAACTGGGGTCTCCTGCATTGCAGGCAGATTCTTTACCAACTATCAGAGAAGTCCTGCTGAATGAGTAAATCAGTAAGTAATTCTTTGATTTACAAAAGACTTCTTAAAGCACAAAAGAAAAAACTCAGAAAAGAAGTTCAGCTAGTTTATTAATGTGAACACTTTAACTGAGTTTTCCTGTAGTCTCTGGACACGATGTCATAGTCAGAGCTCTGGCCAAGTAAGGGTTAACTGTTCAGACAAAACAAAACAGAAAGGAGGAGCCTCTGGTTCCAGTTGACTAATCTTTTCTCTCACCTGTTTCATGCAGCCTTCAGAGCCAAAGAAATTTTACCAAAGGATTAAAACTTAGGTAAACAGTGATTCTTTTATTTCCAGCTCTGATTTCTCTGGAGAGCAAGAAGCTCCAGCTTACATGTATTCAGATGTTAATTCATATTGGTTACTCAATATATAATTTTAAAAAGTCTGACTATCTTATAGTATAGAGGCATCAATGAATGAAGGTGATGGTGAATGCTAAGGTAAAGGAAGTTCATTTATTTGGGCTGTTGTGGGTTGCAGTTTATCACTTCTGGTTGCAAAAAATAAAAGGTAGCCTTAATGCTGAGAAATATAAGACTCCGTGGGTTTTCTAATTTGTCTTTATTTTCCTGATAGCGACACCAATTCTATTTAACGCAGGATCGTGTAATAGTAGCATTATTGCTTGTTCAAAGACAAATCTGGAAATACAGATGTTGATTTTCAATCATGAAATATACTGATTTTTTTCAAATACGTAGTTACCAGTGGTTTAGAATATCTAAAGTGAGTCTNCCTATATTCAGGGTCAGGTTGTTTGACTCAGTGGTAAGAGCTTAACTCTGTCTTCTTCCTGAGCCTTTAGTAGAGGATACGGCCTGAGGCGGTCACCGCACAGGATTTACTTAGATTCCCCTCAACAGTTTGAGAGATGAGTTTTCACCCCAAATCTCACTAAAGCTGTTCGTTTCTGTTCAGAGTGTCTCGGATTTCCAGAAAGGAGGCAGAGAAGCTGATGATTTGTGTAGAAAGGTTTGCTGAACCTCTGTTGATTTATAACCTGGCCTGAGGAGATGGAGCCCTGGATCACCAAGCTCTGACCACAGCGCTCCTGGAACCATCGCGCCTTCTGGGTCAGCCTCAGGGTGATCACTGACCCTCCGAAGCTTCTCTCCAGATGTCCAAGAGCCCTGACATACTGCTGTGACAGGGCTGAAGGAAGTACAAAGTTTTAATACAATGAGAGAAAACGGGATGACAGGACAAGATGGCTCTCTTCGGTATTTAAAGAGCTGCTGCAAGAGAGATTGGAGTAGTTTTGTGGCTTTAAAGAGCAAAATCAGAGCTGATAGGAGTTACCGATCTGAACTCAAAATGGTTCAGATTCAGGGGGAGGGGGAATTGGATAAAGGTGGTTCAAGGTATAAACTTCCAGTTATAAGATGAATAAGTCCTAGGAATGTAAGGTTAAACATGACTCATCTGATTAACACTCGATGTTACATGAAAGTTGTTGAGAGTAAATCCTAAGTGTTCTCATTACAAGGAATAAATTTTTTTTTTTTGGTCTTAAAAAAAAATCTCACAGTGAACTGCTTGTTTTTTTTTCCCAAATGGTTTTGGATTGTGAACTCACCTTCAGTGGAGTTTTTTCTAAAAAATGTATTTATTATATTTTTTGGCTGTGTTGTGTCTTAGCCGTGGCATGCAGGATCTTCCTTTCGGCACAGGGGCTCTCCACAGTATGTGGGATCTTAGTTTCCCAACCAGGGATGGAGTCCACATCCTTCACATTAGAAGATGGATTCTTAACCANTTTTTTGGCTGTGTTGTGTCTTAGCCGTGGCATGCAGGATCTTCCTTTCGGCACAGGGGCTCTCCACAGTATGTGGGATCTTAGTTTCCCAACCAGGGATGGAGTCCACATCCTTCACATTAGAAGATGGATTCTTAACCACTAGACAACCAGAGAAGTCGCAAGAGTCCCTCTTAATCTTACTATGTTGACTTGCTTATTTTCATCCTTCCTTTAACCAGAATTAACAAAGTAGAAATTTAAACTACTTTGCTTATTATTATATCCTTAATACCTAGAATAGCGTTTGGCATAGAATGTGTGCTAAGTCGCTTCAGTTTTGTCAACTCTTTGCAACACCATGGATGGTAGCCCTCCTGGCTCCTATGTCCATGGGATTTTCCAGGCAAAATACTGGAGTGGGTTGCTATGCCCTTCTCTAGGGGAGCTTCCTGACCCAGGAATTGAACCCTCATCTCCTGCACTGCAGGCTGATTCTTTACAGCTGAGCCTCCAGGGAAGCCCTTGGCATAGAATAGGCACTCAACAAGTGTTTTTTGAAAGAGAGAGCTGTAATCTCAGCAATTCTTTCTGATTAATACTATAATTATCCCATAGCATAGATTAAAAATTGAGGCTAAAGAACTTGCTCAAGATCACAACTCATCAGTGCTGGAGCTGGGTCCAGCTGGCACTTTTAAGCATCACAATACATTTATGTTTCCCTGTTTTAGCATATCAGTCCAAACTATGCTTCAAACTTCATCTCAGATTCCATTTGGATGAGACCACCTTAGCACCTGACACTGTCCCTAATATTTCGCTCATCCAGTTCTGTAAGCAAGTTGTGTGTGTGCTCCGTTGCTCGGTTGTGTCCTACTCTTATGACCTCATGGACTGTAGCCCTCCAGGCTCCCCTTTCTATAGGATTCTCTACACAAGAATACTGGAGTGGATTGCCATTTCCTTCTCTGGGGGATCTTCCTAACCCAGGGGTTGAACTCGCCTGAGCCACCTGGGGAGCCCAGGTAGAAAGTTATCATAAGAATAATTGGTAAATGGTGGTTTTCTCACCTCAGTCAACTGTTCAAAAACAGTGGTGGCACCCAGTAGAAATGAATGTTCCTGCCTAAAACAACTCTGTTCTTCAAGTTTATTTCTGTTTGTGATATTATCTTTTCTTACATTTTCCAGTCACACAAGAAATTGAACTCGTGCTTAGTATATTAGCGTCTTACTTTACTGAATGAGTAAATGAAAGCAAAAGTTGCTCAGGTAAGTCTGACTTTTTGCGACCCCATGGACAGTCCATGGAATTCTCCAGGCCAGAATTCTGGAATGGGTAGCCCTTTTCTTTCTCCAGGGGGTCTTCCCAACCCAGGGATAGAACCCAGGCCTCCTGCATTGAAGGTGGATTATTTACCAGCTGAGCCACAAGGAAGCCCAAGAATACGGGAGTGGGTAGCCTATCCCTTCTCCAGGGCAACTTCCCAACCCAAGAATCGAACTGGGGTCTCCTGCATTGCAGGCAGATTCTTTACCAACTATCAGAGAAGTCCTGCTGAATGAGTAAATCAGTAAGTAATTCTTTGATTTACAAAAGACTTCTTAAAGCACAAAAGAAAAAACTCAGAAAAGAAGTTCAGCTAGTTTATTAATGTGAACACTTTAACTGAGTTTTCCTGTAGTCTCTGGACACGATGTCATAGTCAGAGCTCTGGCCAAGTAAGGGTTAACTGTTCAGACAAAACAAAACAGAAAGGAGGAGCCTCTGGTTCCAGTTGACTAATCTTTTCTCTCACCTGTTTCATGCAGCCTTCAGAGCCAAAGAAATTTTACCAAAGGATTAAAACTTAGGTAAACAGTGATTCTTTTATTTCCAGCTCTGATTTCTCTGGAGAGCAAGAAGCTCCAGCTTACATGTATTCAGGTGTTAATTCATATTGGTTACTCAATATATAATTTTAAAAAGTCTGACTATCTTATAGTATAGAGGCATCAATGAATGAAGGTGATGGTGAATGCTAAGGTAAAGGAAGTTCATTTATTTGGGCTGTTGTGGGTTGCAGTTTATCACTTCTGGTTGCAAAAAATAAAAGGTAGCCTTAATGCTGAGAAATATAAGACTCCGTGGGTTTTCTAATTTGTCTTTATTTTCCTGATAGCGACACCAATTCTATTTAACGCAGGATCGTGTAATAGTAGCATTATTGCTTGTTCAAAGACAAATCTGGAAATACAGATGTTGATTTTCAATCATGAAATATACTGATTTTTTTCAAATACGTAGTTACCAGTGGTTTAGAATATCTAAAGTGAGTCTAAATGATCCAGATAATATTTCCTTTCTGCTTTTTTCTATTTTGTTTTCTTTTTTCTATTTTGTTTCTATTTCCTATTTTGTTTTCTTTTTTGTTTATCCAGTTCCTCCAAGTTCATCCTTCAAGTTTCGATCAAGCCATATGTATTCCATATACCTGTCTCCCTCTCCTGAAATCCTAGAGCATTAGTGGTCTATACTATCCTGTACTACACAGATGTATACACACACACACACACACTTTGTTGGAATTTTCTTTCAAAATTAAAAAATGAGAAAGTTAGTTTTTTAAAGCCAAATAGCACAAAAAAAGTGTAAAAAGACAAAGTCAACTTGGTCAATATCTTTTTACATGTAAAAATATATAGAACAAATATAATTGCATGAATTTATATACATGTGTTCCCCTACTTTTATCCACAGAAATAGGATTATCATTAGATACGTGACTTGACTTGCTACTGTCATCATTTAAACTGTGTACTCTGGGTATTCCTCTAGGTCAGCACATGTGTCTCAGTCATTCTTGGCCTACTTTTTTTTTTCTTTGAACTATGTCTATTTCTATAAAGCAGATTTCCAAAACTGAAATTACAGAACAATGTGTGCTGTAATTCACAACCCTACTGCTTCTATACCCCATTATGTTGAATATTATAATTCTTTAAAATTTTGTTAACTTATTATATGAAAAAGCGAGAGTATTGTGTTGTTTTGAATTGTGTTTCCTTGTCTATTAGTGAGACTTAACATCTTTTATAAACTATTTTTAATACATTTTTTGTTTATTTGCATTTCTTCTTTTATGAACCTCAGTCCATACCCATGTTTGTTTTTTTAAATCAATCTGTAGAAGCTCTATTTTTCACATTAGCAATATAACCTCCTCCTTCTTATATATATTTTAAACATTTTTTCCATCTCTGTTTTTCCAACATTATTTATGGTAATTTTTTTTGCCTTTGTTTACTTTGTATTATGATGAATTCAACTTTGAGAACTTTTCCCATTATAGTTTCTTAAAGTTTCTTTGGTCTTTTTGAAGAAATTTTTTCCAATCCTAGCACTTTTCTACTTAAAAAAAAAAATGTTTTTACACTGAAGTCTTTCATCCTTTGCTCTTTTTATTTTAAACGTGATATTTAGACAGGGCTTGCAGTCTATGGGCTGCCATCTATGAAGTCACACAAAGTCAGACGTGACTGAAGTGACTGAGCAGCAGCAGCAGCAGTCTATTTTCTTTTCAGAGAGCGATTCAATTATGATATCACTATCATTCATTAAATAAGCTCTATTTTTTCCTGATGAACTATTATTGATGTATTTATCATATACACACTTTCTGTTTTACTGGATGTTGTAATGGACTCCGTTTTGCACCAGTGACCTGTGTGCTTGTTTTTTGGCTCAGAACGTGCTGTTCTAATCAGACTAATGTTACCAGTGGTTTTAGTATCTCCATGGCAGTTTCCTACCATCCTTTTTGATTTCAGGGCAGGGTGGGGGCGGTCTTTCTCTCAAACTCAAGCCCAGTGAGCAAGCATGACTTTAAGAAGTTCGCTGTGAGTGGTTTATCTGTCCTCTGCAATTTGGATGACGCAGGGACTGGTGTCCAACTCCTGCTGAAGTAGTTTAAAAGGTTGTGGGAGGATCCACCTGCCAGAAGGTGGAAAGAAGAGAGGGGACTACGTTCAAAAAGGAGCAAGATCCCAGTCAATTGTGGGTCAACCAGAGCTAGTTCGGGGCTGTCTTACATCTGGACTGGATTATATGGAGCAATGCTGAGATCCCAGTAGAAAGAGGCTAAATGTGTATGCTGCTCCTCGAAATCTGAAGGAGAAATTGTGCCTGATCAATTAGCGGAGGTGCATTTACCCTGCCAGAACACTGCAGGTGAGAGACGGTGAAGGAGGGGTGAGATCGCCCAAGAGCCCTGAAAGTGGCTGCCAGAGAGGTCAATTTCAAATAGCAATCCTGGCCAAAGGAGGCAAGGATGACATTTCCTGCTTTATTAACCACCACCACCGCCCACCCCCCCAACCTTAACACACACACACCAACTCCTACAAGTTTCAAGTTTCAACTCTGCAGGAGACAAAGGCAGGATTGTTCTACTGAGGAGGAAGAGAGGGGTGTGTGGGGATGGGGAGAGGCCAGAAGAAGCTGATAGAAAACAGAAGCAACCTGTTTATGATGATTTCAGGAATGAGTACAAAATTTTAAATCTTCAAAATAGCCATTTACTTCTCATAAGTCAATAAATAAACAGAATTACATGTCTTGTATTTGAAATGAGGATAGAAAGTAAAAAATGTCTTGCTCGTGCCAAGTTGCTTCAGTTGCATCAGACTCTTTGTGACCCCACAGAACCCTCTTCTGTCCATGGGGTTTTCCAGGTAAGAATACTGAAGTGGGTTGCCATTTCCTTCTCCAGAGGATCTTCCGGACCCAAGGATCAAACCCGCATCTCTTGTCTCCTAGATACTTAGAGGCAGGATGTGGACATGAAACTCAAGCTTGACAACTTCACTTTTCAGTTACTTTGTTAGCAATAGAGGCAGCTGAAACATGTCAGGCTCTCAGACTGGCAGTTTACATCAATCATCTCATTTTTTTGTTATATGCCAGGTGGAAGTCTAATCTTTTTAGGATCCAGCAAGAGATTTACATATCTCCTATTTAGTCAATCCAGGAAGCCTAACAAGACTTATCAAAATGTTTTCTTGGCAGTTTCTGACGCTTCAGAGAAATTTAGGTCACTTGGATTTCAGTGTTAGAATTAATTCAAATGCTGACAGCAGCTGCTTCAGTATTCCAGATATACGATGTAAATGACAATGTAGGACAAGTATCAAAAAATGTAGACTGAATTCTGCATTGGCTTGGTTCACCAACATTTTTGTTTCACAAATTAGAAACTTTTTGATAGTAACAATCTGTCATTTCATCTACTTTTATGAGACTAATGATTTTAGTGAGATGGTATAATTTTTATTCACATTCTAAAATGGGAAAAGGGAAAGTTGCTCAGTCATGTCCAACTCTTTGCAACTCCATGACAGAATACTGGAGGGCGTAGCCTTTCTCTTCTCCAGGGGATCTTCCCAACTCAGGGATCAAACCCAGGACTCCCATGTTGCAGGCAGATTTGTTACTAACTGAAAGCACAACAGCATATGAAATACAACAATTTATGAAAAGTCCTTAAAAGGCACTTCATTTTGAAAAAGTTCTGGTTTCTTTTTCTATCCACTTTCTTCCTTTTGTCTCTGTGTTTACCAGTGAGCTTATGTCATTTGTGGTTTCTAAGCTCCTGTTCTTTATGCTGTAAATCTTGTTAAAACCCATGCTAGATGAGGCTAATTGGTTGAACTACCAATGTGAATTCAGATATTCATTCAGAATAAATACATTTAGAAATGTCAGAAATATACACAAGTAGTGAACCTATCTTTGAATCTGCTATTTTATCTTTTGTTCATTTATGTGGCAGAATAAGTCGTTTATATGTGAAAGGAAGAGGGCAGAGGATAAACTCCATTTGAAGTTTCTATTTTCTGGTAGGGACACTGATCATTTGCTAAACTGGACCTTAGCCTAGTAATGTCTCAATGTATCTGGAAACTATGGTCACATTTGTGGATAATTTTAAGGGTAAATTAAGTTTTAAATATATAGTCCTAGGAAAGGCTAGAAAGAAAAGTGTATAGGTGACACTAAGATGTAAGCTTTTCTGGGGCAAATTTCTGGATAAAAACATATAATAAAAAGTAACTCTAATGATTACACCTATTTTCAGACAGGTAAATATTACATCCTATTGCCTTCCTGTATTACAGATGGGAAGACAATTTGCCTCAGATTACTGGTCATAGCCCAAGCTCATTCCTGGTGGTAAAGTAGTGCATTATCCATTTTGGGTGATTTAGCTCCTAAAAAACTCAAAAGTAACAAAAGAACAACATGTACTACAGAAATATAAGATTTAAAAGATTTTAAAGAGCCTTGGCACATCATGTCTTAAGACAGCTACATTTAAGCATACATTGTCATTTAGTCGCTACATTGTGTCCAACTCTTTGGTGACCCCATGGACTGTAGCCCACCAGGATCCTCTGCGCATCAGATTGTTGTATTATGGTGTTTACAATGATTAAGTACAGAAGGGTCTTTTCTACATTTGAATACACTCTAAAAGATTAATCCTACACTTGCAGATTTTCCCAGTAGTAGCTATTAGTTCAGTTCAGTTGCTCAGTCGTGTCCGACTCTTTGCGACCCCATGAACTGCAGCACGCCAGGCCTNCCACTCACCTATAGGCACCAGCGGAGACTCCCTCGTCTTCCTCAGGAGCTTCTCAGACACACTGTCCTCGCCCTCGGGTGGTGCCCACCAGCCTCTGTTAGCAGACATGGTCTGCTCCCAGATGTTAGCAGCTAGGGCTCCTAGGCTTCAGCCCAGTCCTAGAAGGAGGCACCCGCAACAATAAGAACTCCACTTCTCAGTCTGGGCTGGGAAGGAGGAAGTTACCTGCTGAGGCCTCTCACCATCCCCAACATAGCCGCTACTTGTTCCGGCTGTCCTGTCTCAGATGGCCGGACTACTAGAGCCATTGCTCCCATCTCTTCCTCAACATCTGCCTCTTTCCCCAGCTCATTCCAATTTCACTGTTTTCTCCGCCTCCCCCTCTACCATCTGCGTCCCTGTGGGTATGATCCTTGGGCCAAGAAAAGCAGCTGGAAAAGTCCTCAGATGAGGGTGGGAGGAACAATCCTTTAACCTTGGGTCCCCCGCAGGCCTCGAGTCTGTGATGGTTGTTCCCAAGGGAGGTGCAGAGGCAGACCTGGCCCTGGGCAGCTAGAGCCATCCCAGTGTCGCAGCAACGGTGACCAAACCACCAGTGCCAGGGGTTGAAATAATGAGACGTGGACTTGTCTCCAGGTCCATCTCTTGCCAGGCTCTTTTCAGTTGCCAACCCTCTGCCTCCGTCCTGGGGACCCTTACTGCTCTACTTGTAAACCCCTATAAATGTATGCTCTTACCACAAACTAGATGGAGCCCCCAACCAGGGATTCTGCCTGCTGGGCTCCAAGTCTAACCCCACAACAAAAGTCCCTGCTTGAGGCAACTTCTTACCCTCCTCCTGGAGAAGCAAGGACTACCAGCCCCACAAGTCCTCAGCATACTGGTGCTTACCCTAGGAGATGGCTAGAAAGTGGAGTGCAAGCAGTCTGGCTAAGGCTCAGCGTCTGCTGTTTTGATTTGGCCAAGAGCTGATGATGGAGCTGCCACTATGGGGTCAGGGACACAGTGTCCAGTTTTAAGGAGACTTTGAAGTCAGGAATGGAGAGGGGAGGAGATAGGTCAGGACATCAGTCTTAACCCCCCATCTGCTGAGTTCCAGGCTGGAGCTCCAAGCACTATGCTCAGATGCTCAGTTGTATCTGACTCCCTGCGACTGTAACCTGTGAGGCTCCTCTGTCCATGAATTTTCCAGGCATAAATACTGGAGTGGGGTGCTATTTCCTCCTCCAGGAGATCTTCCCGACCCCAGGGATCGAACCCTGGACTCTTAGATTTCCTGCATTCTTTACCACTAGCGCCACCGTGTGAAACTCCAAGCACTGTAAAGTAATAAAAGATCAGATGGAGGGGATCCCCTATCTCAATTCAGTCTTTTAATCCTGTGGAGGTTCATGCCTGGATCAGAGGTAGACTTGATTTGGAGAACTGAGACAGGAATATACAGGCAAAAATAGGCAGAGATCCTGAGTTTTCCCCAAAATTATATGGCCTCAAATACTCATAAGAGGGGGACTTCCCTAGTGGTCCGGTGGCTAAAACTCCACACTCCCAATGCAGGGGGCCAGGGCTCAACCACTGGTCAGGTAACTAAATCCCAAATGCTACAACAAAGACTGAGGGTCCTGCGTGGCCCAAGTAAGACCCGGCAGAGCTAAATAGTCACTTTAGGGCTTCCCTGGTGGCTCAGTGGCATAGAATCCACCTGCTAACGCAGGAGACAAGGGTTCAATCCCTGGTCACGTAAGATCCCACATGCCACAACTACTGAGCCTGTGCTCTAGAACCTGGGAGCCATAACCACGGAGCCCATGTGCTGCAGCTGCTGAAGTCCAGGTACTGCAGGGCCTGTACTCTGCAACAAGAAAGACCCTGCAACGAGAAGCCCACGCAGCCGTGAAGACCCAGCACAGCCAAAAGTTAATCAGTGTTTTTAAAAAATACTCTTAAGAACAATGTGGGATATAAATGCCATAATTGTGGGAGACAGCCTGTCTGGTGTTGGTCTTGACCCCTCCAAGAATGTTTTCTGGACTAAGAAGATTTGTCCAGGAATTTGAAACAATTGTGACTTCCCTCACACCTCCAGAACCCTTTCTACTGCCTGCAGGCTGATGCTTAGGTTATGGAGAGGCCCATGGCCATCATTAGCATCTCTTTTGTTTCAAGTATTCATATTTCAGAACTTTCCACCATTCTACGCAGTAAGTAGCAGCTTGTCCCTGGACCAGGAACTGAGCTTCTGAAAGGTTAAATGAGTTATCCGAGGGTACACAGGTAGCGAGGGCTTTCCCAAGTGCCTCAGGTGTGAAGAATCCGCCCACCCATGCAGAAGCCACAGGAGAAGAGGGTTCTATCTTGGGTTGGGAAGATCCCTCGGAGGAGGAAATAGTTACCCACTCCAGTATTCTTGCCAGGATAATCCCATGGACAGAGGAGCCTGGTGGGTGACATGGGATCACAAAGAGTTGGGTATGACTGAGCATGCACACACACAGCTAATGAATGTCATTTGATTTGAACCTGGGTCTGGCTCGCTCCAAAGAACTTTCTTGCTAAGAAATGGAGAAAGACCGGGTGCACTATAGAGACTCCCACTCCATCCCAGGCCTTTGTTTCTCCCCCAGATTACTCTGTCCTAAAGCAACTTTTCAGCACTGGAAATGTGTCCAGCAGCTGATGTCTCTCTTCTCTCCCAGCCGTCACTGCTCCAGGGAGAGACCCAGGGTCACAGTTGCTCCCCTGAGGACCTCTGCATATCCCCAGCGTCCCTGGGAACTCTCCTCCCAGGCATTCACACACACTCCTGGGCTGCCTCTCCTGATCCCAACTGTGGCTTGAATTCTCCAGAGATCAATGGTCTAGGCCAGAAGTGGGAGAGTGGAAATGTCTGGCTGAGACAGGGCAAGAATCGGGATCAACTCCGAGTACTTTAGAGAACAGAGGCCAAGCTAAGGAGAGCGAATTTCAACTTCTCCCTGTTGAGATTATCTCCTTGCTGCCCAAAGGACTGTCAACTAAGATCCCACAAGGCTCGAGGTCAATATATAAATTAATAATTAATTAACGAAAAACTAAGGCTTGAGTTAAACATCTTGCTCAAGGTCACAGTAAGTGACAGAAAAAGCACTAGACTTGTAACCATTTCTAAAATCAAAGCTGGAGAACACCTAAAAGGTGGAGGAAAAGTTTTGAAATAGAAGAAATAAAATTGCTTTTTATTTCAAAAACCTCTGAGAACACACAGTAACCAAAACTTCAAAGAACAGAATTCTGTAAAGTCCTGTTTTAGTAAACAGATAAGATAAAATTATGATACCATTTTTGTTAATCTGCCAAGTCTTTAATAATTACTTTGATTTAAACTTTCTACATTAGTAATTCGCTTAATAAACCTCTTTCTTCCAGATCCGGTCACACTAATATAGATTCTAATTTAGAAGGGTCTAATTGAATGACGCAGACAGACTTAATGAACCCAGAGTGCAGGCCAGAGTCAGACATGGGGTCACCTCCTTAACCGACTGCTCTCTAAATATCTGGTCTTATACCACTCAACCTCTTTTGAGTCTATGTCATCGTCTGTAAAATGGAGGTAACATCTACCCATGGGATCGATGTAAGGGTTAAATAGCACCTTCCAGGTTGCTCAGTGGAAAAGAACGTGCCTGCCAGTGGGTTCAACCCCTGGGTCCAGAAGATCCTATCACATGGACAGAGACTGGACACCACTGAATGACTGAGCATGCACGCAAGGGTTAAATAATATGATTGTTAGAATACCCGTCCATGCTGCCTACTCCTTTTCTTTCAGAATGAGCAAGGTGGGGGGATGGGTAACAGGCTGGGGGAGAAATGGAAAGTCACTGACAACAGATGAGAAGCTTGCCATGTTCTGGGTGGTCCTGAATTCAGCATACTTGCATCCCTCTGCAAACCCCATCCTCCATGTTGGAGGGACTTCCCTGCCCTAACTGAAAGCTTCAGTTTGTTCTCCTGATTGTGTTGGGGGAAGGGAACGGGTGGGGGAGGGGGACTTGGACTTGAGACTGTACACAATCTAAAGACACAGCTGTGCTATATATAGCCCAAGGGAGCTGAGTGACAAGAGCGGGGCAGCGAGGGACGTGCAGCTTTTGCCTTGAGCTAAGGAGTGCTGTGAGTGAGGGGGTGATGATGAATGAACTGGACAAGGAACAGAGAATGCCCTGAGTTGGGGTAAGAGTGAGAAAGACCCAGGCTGAAGGGCTAGGGTAGTTACAGGGGAGAAAGCACTGGGCCACAGAGTAGTTTTGGGGGGCTTGAGGGGTAAAGAGAAGGTAGTAGGAACAAGCCAGGGCAGTGGAAGTTTCTAGATGAGATGGCTAGGCTGAGGCAGCCTCTAGAAGTTACCTGGGGTAGGGAGGGTGGGGACATCCCCTCTCTTTCTAAAAACAGGAACTGGTTCCAGGACCTTGTAGCATTTGTTCAAGGACAGCCCCAAGAGCTACAGGCTTGGGCCAAGAAAGTGCCTTTGATACCCACTAATCATCCTGGAAGAATACTCTCCTTGGAAGAAAAGCTATGACAGAGCTCAACAGCATATTAAAAAGCAGAGACATCACCTTGCTAACAAAGGTCCATATAGTCAAAGTTATGGTTTTTCCAGTAGTCATGTATGGATGTGGATGTGAGAGCTGGCCCATAAGGACAGCTGAGTGCTGAAGAATCGATGCTTTCGAATTGTCCTGGAGAAGACTTGAGAGTCCCTTGGACTGCAAGGAGATCAACCCTGAATATTTATTGGAAGGACTCATGCCAAAGCTATAGCTGGAATACTTTGGCCACCTGATATGAAGAGCTGATTTACTGGAAAAGACCCTGATGCTGGGGAAGATTGAGGGCAAGAGGAGAAGCAGGCAACAGAGGATGAGATGTTTGGATGGCATCACTGACTCAATGGACATGAGTTTGAGTAAACTCTGGGAGATAGTGAAGGACAGGGAAACCTGGCATGCTGCAGTTATGGGGTCACAAAGAGTTGGACATGACTCAGTGACTGAACAACAATAATCATTCTGGAGAGACTGCTCACGTATTTTTAAAGATTCTAAGAGGGTGTGGATAATGGTGATTGGAAGGCTGAATGAGAGTGCAGTGATAGAATAGAATCATGTCTCATGAAGAAAGAATTTTGAGCTGTGGAAGACACCAGTACAGACCCCAGTACTAACAAATGGATGCACCAGAGGACTTGAAATGTTTTGCTAAAGTTCTGTGTTGGGTCCTTTTGAATACCCAAATTCCCCAAAGCACACTGTGAGAGGGGACCAATGTCTTGAGAGCCTACAAGATTTAGGTACTTCACATATTTAATCTTCACAACAGCCCCAACTGGTAGATATCATTATCCCCACTTTACAGATGAGGAAATCAAGGCTGAGAGAGGTTAAGTAACAACCATATCATACCACAGGTAAATGGCTCCGATATCCAACCAACAATGATAATCACTATAGACCACCTTACAATGAAAATTTAACATATGACAATGTGGTTTCCCGTACATTTCATCACATTCTCACACCATCTCAGGCAAAAATCAGGAGGCACAGTGGTAAAGAATCTGCGAGCTAATACAGGAAACACAGGAGACGCAGGTTCAATCCCTGGGTTTGGAAGATTCTCTGGCGTAGGAAATGGCTAACCACACCATACTCTTGTCTGGAAATTCCCATGAGCAGAGGAGCCTTGGGGGCTACAGTCCACGGGGTAGCAAAGAGTCGGACACAACTGAGCACATGAGCACCATCTTAGAAATATGTGTAAATGAGGGGCTTTCCTGGTAGTCCAGTGGTTAAGACTCTGCTTCCAATGCAAGGCACACAGGTTGGATACCAGGTCTGGGAATTAAGATCCCACAAACCAAGTGGCTAAAAAAAATAAAAAAAGAAAGGAGATACACATAAATGCATGTAAACAGCTGGGCAGGACAGACCTCTGAACCCAGGACCTCCAGACATTCAAGGACTCTCACCAAGGCAGGGTAGCTCGTGACCCAGTACACTGGGTTCTGGGCGTGTCCAAACGTCCCTGTCTGGGTGGTACCAGAGAAGGTCTCTTCATCTCCCATATCCTTCTCCCCACCCCCAACTCCTGAGCATATTTCATGCATCCTTCATTTGCAAGTAAATTGACCTTAACTTGAAATCCAGCACTAATACTCAAAAAACTGCTAGCTGGGCTCTGGGAAACACTGGTAAGGAGTCATCTTACTGTTTCTTTTTATACTACTTGTATTACCCATTCAAAAATTTTTTTTATAAAAAAAATCTGCTTTAAACAAAACCCCTGTGGCAGGATGGAGTAGTATAATGTATCTCTCGGACAGGATTTAGCAACAGAACAACTACAGGTTAACTGAGACTGCTGGGGATTATAGCGGGGAGGGGGTTGAGTAGAAGGAATCAACAGCTTCTGTGGCAGGCAGGGCTTCCTATTGCCAACAGGGAGCCTTCCCAAATCCTACTTCTCTAGGCCTCTGGTCCCATCCCCTAGGACAGAAGAATGGGCTGTGAACCTACCAGCCAAGTGGAGACCCTGGAAAATGTGTAATGGAAATAATGACACACTGCAGCCTTCAAGTTGACCCTATAGTTCCTAAACCACAGAGCCCCAGGGTGACTCTCGAGTTCTCAAACTGGGTTTTGATCCTTTCCTGCCTGAGCCCCATGTGAATAAAAAGTGACATGGTTCTCACAGCACCCGGCTCCCCTGCTCCCTGCCAGAGGTTGGAAACCAGATCCATTTCCCCATCATTTCCCCGTTTGAAACGTGAGGTTTTTTTTTTTCTTTCTCCCCTTCCCACTGGTATCCTTTTTATGTTTCCTTCCCTCTGGTAGCCTTTTTATATTAGTCACAGTGGCGAGCCTTCCTTCATGCATTCACTCTGTATACAATTGCCAAGCACCTACTATGTGTTGGGCTGGGGTCTAGGAGCTGTGATATAGCTTCCCTGCCTCCAGAGAGCTCATATTCTAGCAGTTGCCCTGATTTGCTCAGACCCTGGTCAATGCCTGGATCACTAGCTTAGGTTTCTGGCCTCAGCCCATCTATAACTGGATTAAAGGATGTCTCTAGCTGGCGAGGTGATAAGAGGAGAGGAAGGAGTTCTGACCAAGAGACAGAGTCTGACTACGTTTCTATTTTTTAAACAGTCTGTAGGT
This sequence comes from Neotragus pygmaeus, assembly GCA_006410875.1. Lineage (NCBI taxonomy): Eukaryota > Metazoa > Chordata > Mammalia > Artiodactyla > Bovidae > Neotragus > Neotragus pygmaeus. The sequence continues at coordinate 189,784 of SJYV01034494.1, read as the reverse complement.
AAAACAGCTTAGCTTCCTTGGGTTTCGTTTCCATCTTTACAAGGTTGTTCTAGGGAATTCCCCCTGGCGGTCCAGTGGTTAGAATTCTGAGCTTTCACTGCAGAGGATGCAGGTTCAATCCCTAGTGGGGGAACTGAGATCTTAAAAGCAGTGTGGCAAAAAACCAAAAACCAAACAAACAAAAAAATGGTTGCTTTACCTAGATAGAGACAAGCTGCCTGCTTGAGAGTAAGATAACAAATATAGGAAGTGTTTTGTTCTCAATCTCCATGAAGAACGGGTAATGCTAAAAGATGGAGAGGCTTCCCGGGCATGTCCATCCATGAATTTATAGGAAAATAATACCTGATAAACATTTGAGCGTGTATATATATATATAATTTACATGTATAATATATAATACATATTTGTTTTTATATATATATACTTACATAACCAAATGTTTTAAAAGGTTATTAATTGGTCTTAACATACCATAGAAAAGTAAACTACCCCTATTGAAAGAGAACAGCTCAAATGTGGCAACTAAACACACCTGTGTATCTTGTATTCGGCATTCAGACCAAGAAGAGAACAAAACCAGCCCCCTCCCTTCTGATAACTATCCTTTCCCTAGGATAACCACTATCCTTACTTCTAACAGTACAAATTAGTTTTGCCTGTTTTTGAACTTCATATAAATGGAAAGTTTGGGGAAATTCATCTATCTTAAAGCTGCCTGTAAAGGTTGCTCATTCTCATTGTTGTGTATTGTGTGAATGTTAACATTTTGTCTATCCTTGCTGTGGTTGATGGACATTTTGGGTAGTTTCCAGTTTCTTGGCTGTTACAAATAGTGCTGCCATGAATATGCTAGAACAAGTATTTTGTAAATATTTCTGTGGAATTTCAGTAGAACTACAGATTCCTAGTGCATTCCTAGGTTCAGCTTTAGTAGACATTCATTGCCAAATAGTTTTCCAAAGTGATTTGCACCAATTTATACTTGTACTAGCAATTGTTGGGAGTTTTAATATTGTGGTCAGTTTTACAACGATGTTGTCTCCTGTGTTATCTGTACTTTATTCCTATTTTCACATATTTACAGGGTCTTCACACTTGTCATTTTAATTTTTAAATATTTTTATTTATTTAGTTGCACCGGGTCTTAGTTGCAGCATGCGGGATCTTTACTTGCAACATGCAGGATAATTTTAGTTGTGGCATGCACGTTCTTAGTTGCAGCATGTGGGATCTAGTTCCCTGAGCAGTGATGGAATCTGGGTTCCCTGAATTGGGAGCACAGAGTCTTAGCCACTGGACCACCAGGGAAGTCCCCACACTTGTAATTTTAAATACATTTGTAGAGAAGTAACAATGACAGTACGGAGGGCATGTGGGCTCTCAGGACACGGCTTGTATAGGGGGAAGATAATTTAAATACCGAGGCCAAGCAGCTAACGAAAATGATTCAAGATGCTGAGTGGAGAGGAGCTTGAGCCTGCCAGACAGATGCTACTCACAAGTAACTGCCAGGGGAAAACCGAGGCTCAAAGTGAGTAAAACTTTTGACTTTTTAGAGAGAAGCCAGAAAGACAGATTTTTAAAATTTGGCAACTGATTGACAATTTTGGAAAACGTCCTCCTGGCCAAACAAAACATTTGTCAGTGGGCCAGATGCTCAGCCCTCAAGTTTGGTTTCAACCTCTCGACTGGCCATAAGGGCTTGGCTTTCCGTCGGGGGTGGGGTGGGGGGATTTGATCTATACAAAGTCATCTCACTGGTTAAGAGTTTAATTTCCTCTGCGATCAAAAGGGTAAAATAAAAACCCATCCTTCTGTATGGTGATGGTCCATAAGATAATTTAGGAGCAGTTTACAGAGTAAAGTACTCCTCCATCTCCTGAGTTCGACTTCCATTGTTATGCATGGACACCTCCTCTTAAAGCATCTGAGGAGTTTTCATATTCCTACGGTGCAGTTCAAGGTTCAAGTTACCTATTCAAACAAGTTTTTAAAGGATCCCTTTGAAAATGGGATCCTGCCGGGATGTAGAGGGTTAAGAGGAAATGGTCAATTAGGGGCTTGCTAATTCGAGAAGTCCAGGACCTCAAAAGTATCTAGCACAGCAAAAGCCAAGCCTCGGAAGAATTACGACCATTAACCCGACGGAGGCCGGTAGGATCTTCGAGTAAGTGCAGAGCAGAACCTAGAACCGGGAATCAGCGTCCGGTGTTATCCCCCGGCCTTGGCCGAGCGCAGCTCAGAAGATAACTCCGGGGCTCAATGGACCAACCCAGGATACCCAGGTAAGGCGTGTCTTCACGGCGCCGTTAGATGCCCGCTCGAAGTGAGGCACGGCCGGCCGGGGGCGGTTCCTGTCCCGAGAAGCAAGCTGGAGGAATGACCTGCCCCGGAGGCGAAGTCTGCGACCACCCGGGGTCTAGATTCCTAGCTGGTGGGTCGCTCCTACACGTGCCGCGCGCGTCCCGGACCGCTGGGGAGCGCGCAGACCCGACCGCGAAAAGTTGAACACTCGCACGGCCGCCCGCGCGCTCCGGGCGCCCCCTCCCACCCCTGCGCCGCTCGCCGCGCGCCCCCCGCGCCCAGGCCGCGGCGGGACGCCCCCGCCCCCATCGCAGCGCGCAGTGCGCAGGCGCCTCCCCGTGGCTCCGGGCGGCGGGAGCGGGCGGCGGCGGCGGGAGCGGCTTCGGCCTCGGCCGGAGACTGAGGCGAAGGCGGCGGCGAAAGAGGTGGAGGAGGAGAGACGACGGTGGCGGCGAAGGCGATGGCGACGCGGGGCACATGAGGCGGCGGCCGGCGGGACGGGCCGAGGCCCGGCGGAGGAGGCGGCTCCGGGGGACCCCGCCGGCCGGTGAGGGGCGGCCGTAGGGCCGGCTGAGAGGCAGCGGGCCAGGGGCGGGGCCCGCGGGGAGGCGGGAGAACTCGTGAGGAGGCTGGAGAGGGGTCTGCGGCCCGGCGGAGAGTGCGGCGGGGGGCGAGTGGAGGGAGGGGACGCCACCGAGGGCGTCCCGCCGAGCCCCGGGGGGGGCGTCGCGACCCGCTGTCCGTCGCCGTCCCCGGCGCGCCCTCCCTCTTTGTCCCCAGACGCGCGGTTCCCAAATTGGGAGGGAAAACGGCTCGGGGGTGGGCCCGGGCCGCGGCGGTCGCGCCGGGTGGGCGGGGAGCCCGGAGGACCTGGGCGCGCACTTCGGCGGTGCTCGCAACTCCTCGGGTGGTTAGGGGCGCAGGGCCGAGCCGGGGCGCTTCGCGGGCTGGTCTTTGTCTCCGGATGCTCGNGGGATGTAGAGGGTTAAGAGGAAATGGTCAATTAGGGGCTTGCTAATTCGAGAAGTCCAGGACCTCAAAAGTATCTAGCACAGCAAAAGCCAAGCCTCGGAAGAATTACGACCATTAACCCGACGGAGGCCGGTAGGATCTTCGAGTAAGTGCAGAGCAGAACCTAGAACCGGGAATCAGCGTCCGGTGTTATCCCCCGGCCTTGGCCGAGCGCAGCTCAGAAGATAACTCCGGGGCTCAATGGACCAACCCAGGATACCCAGGTAAGGCGTGTCTTCACGGCGCCGTTAGATGCCCGCTCGAAGTGAGGCACGGCCGGCCGGGGGCGGTTCCTGTCCCGAGAAGCAAGCTGGAGGAATGACCTGCCCCGGAGGCGAAGTCTGCGACCACCCGGGGTCTAGATTCCTAGCTGGTGGGTCGCTCCTACACGTGCCGCGCGCGTCCCGGACCGCTGGGGAGCGCGCAGACCCGACCGCGAAAAGTTGAACACTCGCACGGCCGCCCGCGCGCTCCGGGCGCCCCCTCCCACCCCTGCGCCGCTCGCCGCGCGCCCCCCGCGCCCAGGCCGCGGCGGGACGCCCCCGCCCCCATCGCAGCGCGCAGTGCGCAGGCGCCTCCCCGTGGCTCCGGGCGGCGGGAGCGGGCGGCGGCGGCGGGAGCGGCTTCGGCCTCGGCCGGAGACTGAGGCGAAGGCGGCGGCGAAAGAGGTGGAGGAGGAGAGACGACGGTGGCGGCGAAGGCGATGGCGACGCGGGGCACATGAGGCGGCGGCCGGCGGGACGGGCCGAGGCCCGGCGGAGGAGGCGGCTCCGGGGGACCCCGCCGGCCGGTGAGGGGCGGCCGTAGGGCCGGCTGAGAGGCAGCGGGCCAGGGGCGGGGCCCGCGGGGAGGCGGGAGAACTCGTGAGGAGGCTGGAGAGGGGTCTGCGGCCCGGCGGAGAGTGCGGCGGGGGGCGAGTGGAGGGAGGGGACGCCACCGAGGGCGTCCCGCCGAGCCCCGGGGGGGCGTCGCGACCCGCTGTCCGCCGCCGTCCCCGGCGCGCCCTCCCTCTTTGTCCCCAGACGCGCGGTTCCCAAATTGGGAGGGAAAACGGCTCGGGGGTGGGCCCGGGCCGCGGCGGTCGCGCCGGGTGGGCGGGGAGCCCGGAGGACCTGGGCGCGCACTTCGGCGGTGCTCGCAACTCCTCGGGTGGTTAGGGGCGCAGGGCCGAGCCGGGGCGCTTCGCGGGCTGGTCTTTGTCTCCGGATGCTCGGCCCCTGACATCTCTCCGGGCGGCGTGCCGTTCGTCTGGCTCTTTCCTCGAACATCCCTGCCGGGACTCCCGTCTCCGTGAATGTTTGAGAGATGTAGTTCGCGGGCTTGGAAGTGAGGGGACCGAGGAATACGGTAATCGCCTCTCGGTTAACACGTTTTTGTTTTTAAAACTTAAAATGATTTTTTTTCCCCCGCTTGGTGAAACTTTGAACGACCGGTATGGTGTGTGTGTGTGTGTTTTCCCCCTTCTGTCTCCAGATTCAAAATTACGGGAAGGCGCTAACACTGTGATTGTGGCCAGTTGTGTGGTTGGCGGCTGCTGTTGGAGCTTTGAGTTGAAAAGATTTACGTGATTGTGTGGTTTAGAATTGTTTGTTCTTTTCTCTTTTTTTTTGGCGACTGTTTCTAAGATTGGGATTACTTTTTCTTTGGGAAATGATTTACCATTTGAAGGAATTTTTGTTCATTGAGAACCTGGAGTAGTACAGATTTCATCGTGCTCGCGGTTTACTTTGTTAGCATCAAGACTACTTTGTGAGATCGAATAAATCAAGTTACAATAAGTTCTGGATAAGCGTTATCTTGTATGCCTGATCAGTCTAAAAATTATCATACGATCGTGTTTTCTATATGTTCCAGTGAATATATGTGAAAGTGTTGTAGAAATCAAACTCTATACGTGAAAAGGATTTTAATTCCCTTATCAACGGAGTACATTAACATCTGTAGAAAAAAAGACAATGCAATTTAGGAATCAAATCCTTTACTCCAAAAGAGGTCTTTAGGAGTAAAGCAGAATAAGAATGCAGAAAAAGAAAACTTAACTCCTGAGCTCCTGACTAAAAGTACATGAATTGTGATTATGTTTGCTGCGTTTGTGTGTGTTTATTTTTTGGATTTTACCATGGTTTTGTGTATTGCAGTTGCTTTGGATTCCCTAAGTGCAATGTAATGGCAGAATTAAAGAAACATCTGAACTGAGTCTTCTGGGTGAAAGGTAAAAAGCTCTGGTAAACAAGTCTGTGTCTTAGTTTTCACCAGATCATTGTGAGCAGAGTGTTGTAGGAAAAGGGCATTTTGAAGAGAATATATGGTAGTTGTATGAAATTCCCCTTTTATTATTTGTCCTGATTTATGAAGAATGGTTTGATACTATTTACTGACTGTTGGGTCCTTTTCCCAAGCATTTCAAACATCCTTTCCAAATGTCAGTGTTCTTAACTTTTTAGGTTGTGTGACTTTTGAGTTGGTTTTCTTTTTTTATTTATTTAGCTGCACTGGGTCTCTCTTGCAGCATGTAGGATCTAGTTCCCTGACCAGGTATCCAACCCAGGCCCCCTTCTTCGGGAGCTCAGAGTCTTAGCCACTGGACCACCAGGGAAGCCCCTTGGTTCTCTACTTGTGCTAGCAGCCACAATGCTCTTAAAAAGGAGCAAAGGACTGAGTAACTTTCTGTTCAGTCCATGAAGGTCGAATTGAGTTTCAGCCTTTAATTGAAAAGGTTTAAGAAGTTAACATATTTTTAGTTTAATAATCTTATTTATAAATGCTGCTGTCCCTTACTCATTTTTATTACTTCGTATCTGTATAAATTAGCCAAAGTGAAAAGATTCTGGGTAGGTCTCTGATTAGCTACTTCTTTCCTCACTGCCTCTTCAGGATTCACCTATCAATTCATCAACTGGGATCCCAGACTATAAAATAGAGAATTAAAATTCAGAGCATCTTTTTCTCAGTAAATACCTAGTTCCATGATTTTATTCAGTGCAAAGTGATACGTTCCAAAAAAGCTGGAAGTTTTTTTTTAAGTTCACATTTCAAAGTAAATGAAGTGTTTGCTTTTGTATTTTGTTTTTTAAATATTAATTTTCATAGTTGAGTGCAGCTGGAAGTATCGTTACTTATTTCTGAATTTGTGCTTTTTTGTGTGGCATAGAAGTATGTGTGGCTCCTATCCAAAATACCTAGCAAAAATTTAGGCAAAGATGGGATGGAGTTACTTTTTTTTTTCTTTTGGGGACCATTTCTTTGAAAATACATATAAGATAGTTAGGGATACCATTAACCTGAAACTTACACATAGAAAATAGTTTTGAGCTGTTAATATCAGCAAAGTGTCAGCAGTTGTTTTTCAAGCATATTACTGCAGCTCATGAATTTAGTTTGTGTGGAAGTAAGGACCTATTTGGTTAAGTCTGAGCACCGCTGTTTTCTACAGCTGTCAAGAATGAATGACCAGTCAGTCATTGTGACTGGCATATGGTAGAGAACACTTGGGTTTATCATTCAGGTCAATAAAGTGTTGCCCGATGAGGTTTTATTTCCCCTAAAGACAAGGATGAGATCTTTTTTTCTGTAGAAAGAGTAGAACTCTTAGTTAAAGCCTGTTCTGTGAGGCTTTATTGCTGTGACACCAGCAGAATTTGGACAGAAGTGTTCTGGTGCCCGTTTATTCAGTGCAGTTCTCTTCAGTCGTGTACCTGTGGTACGCATTGAACTAGATGCTGAAGATTCAAAGATGAATGTTGTGTGGATTTTGCTCTCCAAATGCTTAGAGTTTAACATGCCAAAAAGGTTTAGCAATCTGGAAATTATGTAAAATCTTTGAAACAAAAAAATGGGTAGGATTTCAGAAGTTTTGTTTTTTCTCTATAGAGATGGAATCAACTTCACATCCTATTTTCATCTAAATTGTAGTTAAGTCTCAGATAATCATAAAAATTTTCAGCTGCATCTTTGAGGGATTTATCAGGTTTGATGGAATTTATTGTTACTTAACCAAGTTACAGCATTCCTTTTGGGAATGTTCAGAGTGAAGTGGGTCTGGACTCTTGTCTGTTTTTAGGGAATTCCCCTTTACTCATTCTTGTCCCTTAGATTCCTAATTGCCCATCTAGAGTAGGTGTTATTTGGATTCGAAAATTTCCTTCCTGAAATAGTTTCTTCTCTTAGTTTTCTGACTTTCCTTCTCTGCTCTCTGGCTGTTCCTCCAGGTCTCCTCCACCCCACCCAGATCTTTAATCGAGGGTCTCTTTCAAGTCTTGGTCCTTAGTCTGCCTCCTTTCTCTAATCTTAACCATTCTATGCCTTCAGTTACCACATATTTTTTGTTGTTGTTTTAAAATAGTTATTTATTTTTATTTATTTGGCTGTGCCAAGTCTTAGTTGTGGCACACAGAATCTTTTAGCTGCGGCATGGGAAACTCTCAGTTATGGCATGTGGGATCTCGTTCCTTGACCAGGGATCAAACCTGGGCCTCCTGCATGGGGGGTGTGGAGTCTTAGCCACTGGACCACCAGGGAAGTCCCACCATATATTTTTAATACAACCATTTTTAAACCTATAGTTCAGATCCCTTTTCTGATCCCAGCTGTCTGCTCAGTCAGCATCTCCACTTAGATACTCAGGTAGTTTGAATTGAGTTGCCCGGAGTGCACTCTTGATCTTGGTTCCAAACCTACACCTTCTTCACTGTACCCTGTTTCGTTAAGTGGCTCTGTCAGCAACTTACTGAAGCCAGATTCTTGCAGTTTTCTTTCCACCTCTAGTTTCCCCATCCTAGTCTTGGCCATCTTTTCCTAAGACAGTTATTATAGATAATTTTAAATGGTCTTTCCTTGTTTTTTCACTCCTGTTTAAAAAAGTAAAAAATATAATATTACCAGTATAGTTGAAGTCTCCTGTTTCCTTACCTGATTGCACCTCCTCTCCCCTGACAACCACTGTTGTAGGCCTCCTAACCAGAGGTGATCACTAACCTGAATTTATTATTCTCTGTGTTTCTTCATATTTTTACTATGTATGTATATACAGTATAATCTACTTCTCACATCAGCTAAAATTGTCTTTAAAAAGCAAATTTAATCGAGTCACTTATCTGAAAACTTCTGTTCTCCCTTTAAAGCCTTCAGTCTTCATTTTTAACAGGGTTTGATCTGGCCTTGCGACTTCTCCCGCATCATTTATTTTTACTTGCTTTTTTGTAGTATATGGTATAGCTATACAGATCTTTTTTCCCCCATTCACTGAAGGTTCAGAGCTCACCTAACAGCCTTTCTACATGCTCTAGCTAATCTCTCTGTCTGGAAGGCAGCTCTTCATTCTTCAGAACTCGCTTCACTGAGTGCTGTGCTGTGCTTAGTCGCTCAGTCATGTCCAACTCTTTGCGACCCCATAGACAGTAGCCCTCGGGGCTCCTCTGTCCATGGGGATTCTCCAGACAAGAATACTGGAGTGGGTTGCCATGCCCTCCTCCAGGGGATCTTCCCAACCCAGGAATAGAACCCAGGTCTCCTGCATTGCTGGTGGATTCTTTACTGTCTGAGCCACCGGGGAAGCCCATATTAGATTAGGACTGTCTTATAGCACCTTGCACTTCCCATATGTAGGATAGATCACAATTTTAATTAGTTTAATTATTTGTATAGTACCTTTTTCATCATTAGACTATACTTTTTTTTTGTCATGCCTCCTGGCTTGAGGAATTTTAGTTCCTTGACCAGGAATTGAACTCAGGCCCCAGCAGTAAAAGTTCAGAGTCCTAACCACTGGACTGCCAGGGGGTTTATATGTCTTAGACTATACTGTATATGTCATAAGTCAAGAGAAATGTCTGTCTTGGATGGCTGATATCTCTAGCAGCTAGTTCATAGTTCATTTATGTATTCAACAATTATTTGGATGTTTACTAATTTCTTTTTTATTTGTAGTTACCGGTGGTAATGAAGTAACTTCTGTCAGAATTTTTGCTCTAACTAGAAGTCTTATTGTATTATTATTATTTTTTTTTGCATTTTTGGTCTTATATGCCAATACAGTGCTAAGTTTTTAGTAAATACTGATGTAAACTTACCTGTATCCATGGCCTGATCAGTCTTATACTATGATCACCTATGATGTAATATACATAGTGGAGACGCTTGCCTCCCAGGAAGATAATCACAGGCTTAGGCAGGTTGTCAGATGGAATAAAGAAATTGAAGATTAGTTTTTTCTTTTTTTTCAAAAAAACATATTTTATTTATTTATTTGACTGTACCAAGTCTTAGTTGCAGCATGCAAGATCTTCATAGTTGCAGCAAGTGAAATCTTGTTCCCTCACCAGGGATGTAACCCTGTGCTTTGTATTGAAAACTCCAAGTCCCAGTCACTGGGACCACCAGAGAAGTCCTGAAGATTAGCTTTGTTTTGTTTTGTTTTACATAGTTTACCTAGTTCTGATTTTAATTTCTTCCTGTTTGCTGGACCAAGAGTCAGTATAAATAATGTCCTAAGAAACTTGGACATATTATGCAATTATACATTAAGGCTGGCATTGATAGTTTTGTACTTGAGTATTTCACTTCACTGAATTAAAAAAAATTTTTTTTAATAGGTAATTACATAGTACAAAGTCAAAGGTGTGAGAGGATTTACAGTGAAAAACAAGCCTACCTCTGTTCTCTTCTCAGTTATTCAGAGTTCTTCTTTCTGCTGAAGCAATTAATTTGCTTTTTTTGTGTGTGAATTCTTTCAGAGATATCCATACGTTCAGTATCCCCCCAAATAGCATACTCTACACCCTGTTCTACATCCTGCATTTTCCACTCATATATATCTTAGTTTGTTTCTTACTATTACCGACACAGCTGACTTTTTTTTTTTTTTTTCATTACTAGATCTGTAATTTGTTTACGGAGTCTTTTGCTGATAGCCTTTACATTGTTTCCAGCCTGTTACCAACAGTAGTGCAGTGAATATTCTTGTGCAATATTTTATATATCTGAACATTTCATTAGATAAATGTTGAGCACTGNAGCTGACTTTTTTTTTTTTTTTTTTCATTACTAGATCTGTAATTTGTTTACGGAGTCTTTTGCTGATAGCCTTTACATTGTTTCCAGCCTGTTACCAACAGTAGTGCAGTGAATATTCTTGTGCAATATTTTATATATCTGAACATTTCATTAGATAAATGTTGAGCACTGGAGTTGCTTGCTGGATCAGAAAGTATGTGCATTTTCAATTTTGATGGGTATTTCATCTTGTCTTTTATAGAAGCTTACCGTTTTACCCCACTTCTAGTAAAGCACAAAGAATGCCTGTTTATGGGCTTCTCTGGTGGCTCAGTCGGTAAAGAATCTGCCTACAATTCGGGACACCTGGGTTCGATCCCTGGGTTGGGAAGATCCCCTGGAGGAGGGCATGGCAACCCACTCCAGTGTTCTTGCCTGGAGAATCCCCATGGACAGAGGAGCCTGGCGAGCTACAGTCCGTGGGGTCACAAAGAGTCAGACACGACTAAGCGACTGAGCACGCCCTCACCTTATCAGTGATCTGTTATCAATTTAAATTTTTTTTCCAATTGGACAAGTGAAAAGTAGTATATTGGTACAGTTTTAATTGTAAATCCTAATTACAAGTGATATTGGATATCTTTTCATGCCATATTATTAAAAGCCATTTACATTTCTCTTCATTGAAGGTTTTTTTTTTAATCGAAGTGTAGTTGATTTACAATGTTTTGTTAGTTTCTAGTGTACAACAGAGTCATTCAGGTGTATATATTTATATGTGTTCTTTTTCAGATACTTTTCCATTATGGTTTATTGTAAGATATTGAATATAGTTCCTTGTGCTGTACAGTTGGACCTTGCTATTTTATCTGTTGTATATATAGTAGTTAGTATCTGCTAATCCGAAACTCTGAATTTATCTCCCCTCCCTTTTCCTCTTCAGTAGCATAAATTTGTTTTCTGTATCTGCATTGGATATTTCTATTGACGTTGTTTGTTTGTTTAATTATCTGTTGGAGCTCTTTATGTGTTAGAGAACTTAGGCTTTTCTTTTAGGAATTGCAAATAATTTTAAGCATTTAGTATATCTTTTGAGTTCTGTATAGTATTTTCTAGCTTTCTAGAATTTATAATTAAATTTGTCAATTCTTTCATATGACATCTAAGTAGTTTCATTTTAGAAAAGTCTTCACTACCTAGCTTATTAAGAAAAAATGTTCATTTCATCTAGCTTATTGCTTTGCTTTTAATTTGAGATCTTTGATCTATTTGGAACCTAAAGATCAAACTTTTATGTTTAATTTTTTCTATATAGCTACCCATAGTAGTTCAATATCATTTATTGAATGTTCCATCTTTTTCCTGTTAGTTTGAAATGCCACCTGTATCATAACATTTTCTCAGATGTATTTAGGTCTTCTGAGCTTTATTCTGTTCCAGTCTTCTAATCATTTTGCCAGTTCCACCTTTTAAAATTATAACTTCATAATGTATATGTAGAGAAGCTTGTGTGCCCTTGTTTCTCTTTCTGAAATTTCCCAACCATTCTTACTATTTAATTTAACACATTAAATTTAGAATTAGTCTGGTTCCAGAGAAATTCTACTGGTATTTTTAGAAATCAAGATTGAATTAAATTTAGATAAATTTAAGAACCAATATTTTTATGATTGCTCTTGTATCCAAGAACACATAATGCTTTAAGTCTTTAAAGTATTTTAAGCATTTAAGTCTTTTTTGTTACTTGGTAGTATTCCTTGGTAGTATGCTTCTTGTGAAGCTTATTCCTCGGTATTTCATGTATCTGTTGCTATTTTAAGTGGAATCTTTATGTTATATAACTTGTATATCACTGTCAGTTTTTTCAGTGACTTTCTGTTTGATCTTAAAACTAAACACTAAATTCACATAGTATAGGAAAAAGATAATTAGGTCTTGAGTTGTGTTTTAGGCTTTACAGCTGATTTGTTGGGTGATCTTAAGCAAGTCATTATGATCTTTAGTATTCTCTATAGTAAAATATGGGTATTAATCTCGTACTGTGGTGCTGGTGCCAGTGCAGAAGCCATAAGAGTCTCAGGTTCGATTCCTGAGTTGGAAAGATCCCCTGGAGGAGGGCATGGCAACCCACCCCAGGATCGCAGAGAGTGGGAAGCAACTGAGCACACGTGCACATTCTCATTATTCAGAGTGAAAGCTTTGTATTTATTATAGATTGAGCAATTCAAGCAGATGTGCACTTCTCAGATTTACTTGGAAAGGAAAGCTTTTATTTTTAAGTTTGGAAAAATTAGTAGAAATTGGTGGAATGTCTCAGTTCTTACTGAATTGTGTGTCTGAAGCCATTGTCACCTATCATACTTGAGGGTGGGAAAGGGAAGTATGTTTAGATTTGAGGTATATCCTGGGAGGAAAATTATGTATATGTAGCTTGAATAGATTTATTTTGGTTGCCAGTTAATTATGGTTATTAGTTCAGGGAGAAATTTAAAGTGACCTTAGCATTTTGAACCCCAGGTAAAATGCTCTTAGTAGTTAGAAGCTTTAGTTTCTACTGCTTTTTATTTATTTTGCCTCAGAAAACTTCTTTGCCTTTTAGTTCAAACTTACATGTCAGTGTAGTTTCTTTTGTTTTCTTTTTTGAAGCTATGATAACTGTTCTGTGATACATTCTCCTAATTAATTTACCTGTGCTGGGTCTTTGTCAGGGACTCCCCTTGGATGCTGCGCCAGGGCTTCTGGTGGTGGTGATTCTCCTGTTGAGGAGCGCCGGCTCTAGGTGTGCAGGCATCAGTAGTTGTGGAGCCTGGGCTTCCTTTCCCTGAGGCATGTGGAATCTTCCCAAACCAGGGATGGAATCCGTGTCCCCCGCATTGGCAGGGTGATCCCTGTCCACCGTACCACCAGGGAGGTACCAGTGTAGTTTGTTTGTTTTTAAGGTGCACAGGCTTAGTTGCTCTGTGGCATGGGGGATCTTCTGGATCAGGGGTTGAACCCATGTCTCCTGCATTGGCAGGCGGATTCCTCACCAGTGAGCCCCCAGTGTAGTTTCTTCATGTAGGAAAATGGAGATGAGATCTGTGCGCAGAATAGTTCCCTTAGCAAAGCCTTAAAGTAACCGGTTATTTTGTTTCTAAAAACTCCATTTAGGGCAGTATATGAACATTCCAGTGCCTTCTCTCAGGAGATGAATCTTTTGGGTTTGCACCGAGTCTCATGGGCACATTCTTATCCCAACGGAAGAATCCTTGATATGAAGTGAAATGATTAGGACAGGAAGTATGCGTTTTGTAACATTTTCACATGCCAAGCAAGCATTTAATAGAATTCATAATGGACACTGCAATGTTTTTGGTGGCTGTTTTAATAATCATTTTCTCAAATAGAGGTAGCTCTAATTATTCAGTATCAGACACTCATAACCAGCAGGTAGCAATGGCACAGTGCCAACAACTATGCGTTTCAAGGAAGTATTGAGGATGTTAATTTTCTGTGTTGCTTCTGGACCACTTTACAGTGTGTCTCTAAAGAAATGAGAAGAGCAGCATTATGATACTAACTGCTATATAAGATATGTCAGAGAACTAATAACTTTTGATATATCCTTACAAATTAAGAATTACCCTGTTGTCTCATCATCCTATATTTTGCTCTAGGGTGAAATTTTATATAAGTTCTTTCCTGGATCCCTTTATGCAGGAGCAGTGTAGTAATTGTATCAAAGATTCTATGAGACAGTTAACTTTTCTGTGATATATTCATTATTTAATTAGGTCCTTATGAATGTAAAATATGTATGTATGCAAATATTATGAAATTTGTACCCTGACCTATTTTTTAAATTTCTCTTGGGGCTTTTGTTGTATATGAAAGCTTTGCCAGCTTCATTATTACATGTTTATTGTAGAAAATACTGAAAAGCAAATAATACAGAAATCATCAAATATCCATGCATATTTCCATTCAGATATATTATATTGTGAAGTTTTTTGTTTGATTTTTTTGTTTCTCTACTACATATGAGCATTTTCCCACACAATGAAACATTTTTTAAAAATCACAAATTGGCAGGCTTTATTCAGCTAATAATGTATCTGGCTCAGTGTTACTTAAATATTTATTTTTCATATTAGTTGCCAACATGAAAAAAGGAAAAAAAGAGACAGGTAGAAGTGCAAATTGATAAACCCCCTTAAGAAAGGAACTAACCTGCTTAGGCTGACACATGTACACCACACAGCTAGTAACTCTGGGTCTAGGCATTCAACACAGCATACATACATTCACTGGAAGACACACTTGGTGTGTTCACAGTGGCATCATGCGTAATAGCTTCAAACTGGAAGCTACTCAAATGCCCACCAGCAGTAGAATAGATAGATTGTGATAATATGCACAGAATGGCGAAATAATAAAGCAAAGAGAATGAGTAGACAGAGCTAAATGGAACAAGATTGGTGACTCTCAGCAGATGCTGAATCAGACACAAAAGTGTGTTCTTTATGATTCTGATATAAGAGAATTCATTCTGTGAGTCCATTTATGTAAAGCTCAAGGACAGGTTAAACCAGTGAGTCTCGGTGTGGTATAATGTTGTTTCCCAAGGGGCATTTGGCTGTGTCTGGAGACATCTTTTGTTGTCACAGCTGGAAGAAGCCAGGGACTCTGCAATCCATTCTGCAATGCATAGGCCCATCTCTCACAAGAAAATATTACCCAATCTGTCAATAATGATGATTTCTCTTAGGTAGGAAGGGGGTATAATTATGGTCGGTAATGCTTTGTTCTTGATTTCAGTGCTGGTTACATGGTTATGTGAAAATTCATTGATCTGCACATTTCTGTTTGTGTACCTTTCTGTGTTTCTCTGATAGCTCAGTTGGTAAAGAATATGCTTGCAATGCAGGAGACCCCGGTTCGATTCCTGGATTGGGAAGATCCACTGGAGAAGGGATAGGCTATCCATTCCAGTATTCTTGGGCTTCCCTTGTGGCTCAGCTGATAAAGAATCTGCCTGCAATATAGGAGACCTGGGTTCGATTCCTAGGTTGGGAAGATCCCCTGGAGAGGGGAAAGGCTACCCATTCCAGTATCCTGGCCTGGAGAATTCCATGGCCTGTGTAGTCTGTGGAGTTGCAAAGAGTCGGACACGACTGGATGACTTTCACTTTAACCTTTCTGTAGGTATTTTATACTTCAACCAAAAAAGTATACCCAAATTTGGCTTCACATAAAAATCAAGGTTAAAGACTTACTTTGAAAGCTGTGACAATCTGATGACCGCAAAGGCTGAAGCTGGTAAGCAGTAGCCCCTTTAGTTGGTCCTTGTGTTGTCCAGGCCCCACTGTTCTGTTTCAGTTACTTGTATCCCTTACTGGTATCTAGATGTATAGAAAATGGTTGTGCAATATTTTCTCATAGAGATTATATCATAGGTTACATAAAATTCTTATTTTATTGGGCATTTATTTAAGGTAAATTATTAGATGTGGTGTTACTGATTAAAGGACATAAAACATTTTAAAATTTCTGGTGAATATTACCATAATACCTTCCAAAAAGGTTGTACCAGTCCAGCCTCACCATCACTGTATGATAATGTTTTTTGCAAATTTTGTATTGTGAGCCTAGTCATATCAGAAATGTTAAATGTTTATCTTTGTTTTTCCCTAGACATGTCATTTTCCTCGACTGTTTGTTGTTTATTTGATTTGACCTAAGCTTTAAGCTGTTTTGGACTAGTGTACCAATACTGTCCTTTTTTACATGAAGACAGTACCACTTACGATGCACTGTGAATGAACACATTATCCCAGGTTCCCTATACTTCTCCAGCTGGTTCCTGAAGGTTCTTACATTCAAATAGAATGGCTTTTTGCCAGCACAAATTGACACTTCAACCCACAATGATGTATTTTGTTTCCTTGTTAGTTAATAGGGCCAAGATACTTTCTCTCCTTTATTTTATAATTTGACTTACAACAAATTTTAAATATTTGTTTTTCAAATATGGTTCATAGCCAAGAGCTCTTTTGAAAAACATGTTGTTTTCCTGTTTGTAATACATAGATTACTGTTTGTAGTACATAGATTAGAGCTACCATAATGCTTTTGCTGAGAAATAGTCACTAGCTAGTTATTAAATATCTATTATCACTCATGCAGAATTAACTTCCATTTAAAACGTTCCAGTTAAACAAAACTTCATTGTAAACCCTTTAATTGATTCCTTGTGTCTGCACATAAAGCAGTCTCATTCAGGAGTGTGAATCACCAGCACAGTTCTTAGTGGATCACTCAGCTCATAATCTGGGAAGCCCAGATAGTTAATACTTGAGAATCATGATGAGTCAATATGGAAATTTTTCAGTTTAGTCCAACCACGGATTTTCTGGGATGACTGTTTGGAAAATGACTTTTTGAAAATTTGATGTCTTAATATTGTTCAGTTTCACTGCTTGTTGCTTTGCTTCTTTCGTGTCCCTGGAGTTCTAAATTCCACATAGTTTATTGGTTGTTTTGTGAAAAGTGCTCTGCTTGAGTTGATTTTCATCAACTGTTAAGGACCTCAGTAATGATCTGATGTGATATTTTCCCTTAATTCACAAATGAAAAAGTGGAAAGAAATATTTATTCCTTAAGTGCCTGTTAGAGTCTTTTGGCTCTCAGGTCAGGGCTTACTCTCAGTTTCATAAAAGTCAAGGTTAGAATCACTTTACTCCCCTGGTGGCTCAGAAGGTAAAGCGTCTGCCTGCAGTGTTTGAGACCTGGGTGCTATCCCTGTGTCAGAAAGATCCCCTGGAGAAGGAAATGGCAGCCCACTCCAGTACTCTTGCTATTAGTTCAACCTGGATTTTTGTTTAGAAAAGGAAGTAAGATTTTTAAGTGAAAATGAAAGTGTTAGGCCCTCAGTCATGTCCGAGTCTGTGATCCCATGGTCTGTAGCCCACCAGGCTCCTCTGTCTATGGGATTCTCCAGGCAAGAATACCGGGGTGAGTAGCCATTCCCTTCTCCAGGGGATCTTCCCAACCCAGGGATCGAACCCAGGTCTCCTACACTGCAGGCACATTCTTTGGAGCCACCAGAGAAGCCCAAGTGTTTTTTAATTAGAAGGAGATTAGGACTTTCCTGGTGATCCAGTGGCTAAAACTCTGCACTCCCAACATGGGGCCTCCAGGTTTGATCCCTGGTCAGAGAACTAGATCCCAGATGCTGCAGTTAAGACCCAGATTAGTTAAATAAATATTTTTTTTAAAAAAGGAGATTAAAACTTGGCTCTGATCCAACTTGATTGTGCATTTGCAAGACATTTAAAATAGCACTACTTATTTTAATTTTAAAAATTTCCTAGTTATTTCAGTTTACTGAGTATTTAAAAATTGACAAGGGAAAAGTTATATACTTTTTTAGTTCATCTGAATCTCTTGGGAGCTTTTTTTTTTTCCTCTACATGAATCTATGAGAAACTTTTCCAAAGAAATATATAAAATTGATATTTTTGGATTAATGGTGTTTTTGTGGCCAACATTATAGTAAAGATATTGTAATGGAAAAAATGAGTCAGATAAACTGGAAAGTAAAGCATTTCCCTGTAGAGTCACTGTGCTATAAAAATGTTTAAACTTTAACAGATGATTCCAGTTATTTCTTCTAGTCTTTTGTTGTATAGCATATATAACACTGAATACCTCTTTATATATATATTTTATTTATTTGGCTGCACCAAGTCTTAGTTGTGGCATACTGTCTTCAGTTGTGGCATATGGAATCTAGTCCCCTGGAAAGGGATTGAACCTGGCCCCCCTGCATTGGGAGCTTGGAATCTTAGCCACTGGACCACCAGGGATGTTCGTAAATACCTCGTGAATACAACTGTAATTTTATTAAGTGTTTGTAAATTCTTATAAACTGGTAATACTTTATTGCAAGCTTCTTGATGGTAGTGACTACTAATTGCATGAGTGAATTTTAGGTTTTGTTTTTGTTTTTACTTGTTCATTGTGGTAAAATATCCATAACATGAAATTTACCATAGGTCTGTAGCATTAAGTATATTTACATTGTTGTGCAGCAATCATCTACATCTGTCTCCAGATCTTCCCAACTGAAACTCACTTCCCATTAAATGCTAACTCCCGTTCTCCCTGGCAATCACCAATCTACTTTCTCTCTCTGTGAGTTTGACTATTCCATGGCCCTTTTGTGAGTAGAAACGTGTAATATTTGTCCTCTTGTGACTGACTTCTTTCGCTTAGCCAGCTGTCTCCAAGGTTCATCAGCATTGCAGCCTGTGTCAGAATTTCCTTCCTTTTAAGGCTGAATAGCATTGTGGGTGTATACCGTATTTTGTTTATGTATTGGTGGATACTGTGTTGCTTCCACCTTTTGGCTGTTGTGGATAGTACACTGTGAACATGGGTGTACGGATAATCTGTTTACCTCCCTGCTTTCATTTCTTTTAGGTAGACATCCAGAAGTAGAATTTCTGGATCATATGATACTTCTGTATATAATATATTGAGAAAATCATAACATTTTCTGCAGCAGCTGCACCATTTTACATTGTCAGCAGTGCACAACAGTGATTCCAGTTTCTCCATAACCTTTTCAGCTCTTGTTTCGTTTAATAGTACCCATCCTTTTGGGTATGAAATGATACCTCACTATGAGTTTTTTGTCTCATTTGCATTTTTCTAATGATTAATGACAGTTTAAAACGTCTTGTAATTTAAACACAGATTAACCCAAGCCTTGTTTAAAAATGCATTAGAATCATTGGTAAGGGAGTGAGGAAAACAGCATTCTCTTATCTTTGATAGTGGAAATTAAACAGGTACTGGCTTTTTGGAGGGGTCATTTGGTAATACATATTAAAAAAATTTTGAGAGATAGTACATTAAAAAAAACTGACTTTTTCTTAATAACACACACAGTTTTTCACAACTTTGTACAAATTTCTTTTATACAAAGAAATTCTTTTATAGATTTATCCTAAATCTGTAATTGGAAATGTGCTTCCCTTTAGCTCAGATGGTAAAGAATCTGCCTGGCATGCAGGAGTCCTGGTTCAGTCCCTGGGTCAGGAAGATTCCCTGGAGAAGGAAATGGCAACCCATTCCAGACTTCTTCCTTGGAGAATTCCATGGACAGAGGAGCCTGACGGGCTATAGTCCATGGGTTCACAAAGAGGTGGACCCGACAAAGCGACTAACACACACACACAGTTTTAAGTATTATCATAAATCGTTGTAACAACTTTAATGTTTAACCGTAAATGCGTTAATTTCTGATTCAGTGCGCCTGGGAGTGGAAATTGGGTAAGTAGGACCAGGGAATCGGCATTTTCAGTGAGCATGCTGGATAATTGTGATGAAGGTGGTCTGTGGACCACATATGAGGAACGTTTACTCACCATCACTTAACATGGTTTACTTTCAGGTTTCATGGTGTGCTAAGCCCCTCTGCAAACTGGCCTTTGACCTCCCTGTTCAGCCTTCTCTGCAGCTACTTCTCAAACATCCTCCGTCGTGTTCCAATCTAAGAGCTGTGTGCCGCTTTTCACTCACATCATGTTCTCCATCTGCCTTGCCCCTACCTCCCACCCCAGCTCTGCCTGGTGAAACCATACCCATTCTTCAGAGACCCACTTGTCTTCTGCAGTAAGCTTAAACTTTTTTTTTCCGGCTTAATTGCAGTATAATTGACAGCTTATACTTTTTAATCTATAGAAATTAGTCTCTTTTCCTTCTCTGAGTATTTTCACATTTTGTACTTCTATTCCATTCATTGTATTCTGCTCTGAAATTATTGTGTTCATGGACAGTGGACATATTTTATATTTTCTGCCTCCTGTAAGTCATTTAGAGCTTCTGTTGAATGTAACACACATATATTGAGGTATATATGAGGGCTCAGAGAATTTTTAGAAGCATGGACTTTCCTGTCAAGAAACTAATATTCCAGCAGAAAAAACTGATACTACTAACCTCAGTTTACTAGATTAAGTCCTGATATTTGTGGAATAAAAATTTATTATGGACTTTCTGAGGAGGAGATTAAATGAGGAAGTCTAGAAAACTTGAAGTGATCTTTAGGCTAGATCCTAAAGGATAAAAAATTTTCCCAAGTAGGAAATTGTGGAAAGACCATATAAAGTAGAGGAAAATCAATGAGCAGAGATTCAGATTTATTAAATGATTCAGTTTAATAGTTTTTCTAAGTGCCAGGGTTATAAGAACAAAGTCTTTATTTAATTTGATTGAGGTGACAGATAATGAACAAGTTAACAAATAAGTGTTTGAGGTAGTGTTGAGTGCTCTGAAGAAAAAAGGCAGGGCAAAGGTGTAGAGAAGATGAAGGATTTTATTTAATTTTTTTTAACTTTAAAAAGTTTACAAAAGATTTATTTTAAAATCTCAAGCAGACTTTATTCTCTAGGACATAGAATGTTTTGGGGGGTATTTTCTTCAAAAAGACAATATATTCCTTTGGTTCAAAAGGACTATAAAAAGATATGTAATAAAAGTGTTAATTCTGTCCCATCCCTCTTTGTTTCCTCCTCCACTTTTCTTTGTTAAAAAGAAAGATATCCTTGTGTTTGCTTATAGAAATCTAAGCAAAAAACACATACTGATATTTTTTCTCTTTATAGAAAAGATGTATACATATATACACATATTTGCTGTTTTCACTATTTGAATGTCTTGAATATGTATCGTTTCTCATGTTTTACAGCCATGCGGTATTCTGATGTGTAAATAGGCCATGGTGCATTTAACCATTCCCTTGACAGTGGACATTGAGTTACATAGAAACAGAGTTCTACTTTGATCATTCCCAAAAGTGAGGTACTGGGTCAAAGGATACAGATTCACGTATAATTTTGTAAGTGTTAGTAAACTGCCCTCCCACCTGCAGTACTTGAAACCGTCTATTTTCCATAACCTCTCCCATTTCAGGATTTTTGCCAGTGTGATAGAATTCTATCTCAGAGTAGTTTATTATTGAGATATATTTTCTATACCCTAAAATTTGTTCTTTTAAAGTATACAATTCAGTGGTTTCAGTATATTGTGTAACCACCACCATTGTCTTAATTCCCAACATTTTCATTATCCCCAAAAGATAGCCTATACCCATTAACAATCACAATCCATTTCCTATAGGCCCTGAAATGAAGCTCAGTCGTGTCCGACTCTTTGCAACCTCATGAACTGTACAGTCCATGGAATTCTCCAGGCCAGGATACTGGAGTGGGTAGCCTCTCCCTTCTCCAGGGGATCTTCCTGACCCAGGGATCGAACCCAGGTCTCCCACATTGCAGGTGGATTCTTTACCAGCTGAGCCAGAAGGGAAGCCCATAGGCCCTAACAACCACTAACTAACCTATCTCTGT
>SJYV01034494.1:124311-168058 GCA_006410875.1 Neotragus pygmaeus | reverse complement strand
ATTGTAATGGAAAAAATGAGTCAGATAAACTGGAAAGTAAAGCATTTCCCTGTAGAGTCACTGTGCTATAAAAATGTTTAAACTTTAACAGATGATTCCAGTTATTTCTTCTAGTCTTTTGTTGTATAGCATATATAACACTGAATACCTCTTTATATATATATTTTATTTATTTGGCTGCACCAAGTCTTAGTTGTGGCATACTGTCTTCAGTTGTGGCATATGGAATCTAGTCCCCTGGAAAGGGATTGAACCTGGCCCCCCTGCATTGGGAGCTTGGAATCTTAGCCACTGGACCACCAGGGATGTTCGTAAATACCTCGTGAATACAACTGTAATTTTATTAAGTGTTTGTAAATTCTTATAAACTGGTAATACTTTATTGCAAGCTTCTTGATGGTAGTGACTACTAATTGCATGAGTGAATTTTAGGTTTTGTTTTTGTTTTTACTTGTTCATTGTGGTAAAATATCCATAACATGAAATTTACCATAGGTCTGTAGCATTAAGTATATTTACATTGTTGTGCAGCAATCATCTACATCTGTCTCCAGATCTTCCCAACTGAAACTCACTTCCCATTAAATGCTAACTCCCGTTCTCCCTGGCAATCACCAATCTACTTTCTCTCTCTGTGAGTTTGACTATTCCATGGCCCTTTTGTGAGTAGAAACGTGTAATATTTGTCCTCTTGTGACTGACTTCTTTCGCTTAGCCAGCTGTCTCCAAGGTTCATCAGCATTGCAGCCTGTGTCAGAATTTCCTTCCTTTTAAGGCTGAATAGCATTGTGGGTGTATACCATATTTTGTTTATGTATTGGTGGATACTGTGTTGCTTCCACCTTTTGGCTGTTGTGGATAGTACACTGTGAACATGGGTGTACGGATAATCTGTTTACCTCCCTGCTTTCATTTCTTTTAGGTAGACATCCAGAAGTAGAATTTCTGGATCATATGATACTTCTGTATATAATATATTGAGAAAATCATAACATTTTCTGCAGCAGCTGCACCATTTTACATTGTCAGCAGTGCACAACAGTGATTCCAGTTTCTCCATAACCTTTTCAGCTCTTGTTTCGTTTAATAGTACCCATCCTTTTGGGTATGAAATGATACCTCACTATGAGTTTTTTGTCTCATTTGCATTTTTCTAATGATTAATGACAGTTTAAAACGTCTTGTAATTTAAACACAGATTAACCCAAGCCTTGTTTAAAAATGCATTAGAATCATTGGTAAGGGAGTGAGGAAAACAGCATTCTCTTATCTTTGATAGTGGAAATTAAACAGGTACTGGCTTTTTGGAGGGGTCATTTGGTAATACATATTAAAAAAATTTTGAGAGATAGTACATTAAAAAAAACTGACTTTTTCTTAATAACACACACAGTTTTTCACAACTTTGTACAAATTTCTTTTATACAAAGAAATTCTTTTATAGATTTATCCTAAATCTGTAATTGGAAATGTGCTTCCCTTTAGCTCAGATGGTAAAGAATCTGCCTGGCATGCAGGAGTCCTGGTTCAGTCCCTGGGTCAGGAAGATTCCCTGGAGAAGGAAATGGCAACCCATTCCAGACTTCTTCCTTGGAGAATTCCATGGACAGAGGAGCCTGACGGGCTATAGTCCATGGGTTCACAAAGAGGTGGACCCGACAAAGCGACTAACACACACACACAGTTTTAAGTATTATCATAAATCGTTGTAACAACTTTAATGTTTAACCGTAAATGCGTTAATTTCTGATTCAGTGCGCCTGGGAGTGGAAATTGGGTAAGTAGGACCAGGGAATCGGCATTTTCAGTGAGCATGCTGGATAATTGTGATGAAGGTGGTCTGTGGACCACATATGAGGAACGTTTACTCACCATCACTTAACATGGTTTACTTTCAGGTTTCATGGTGTGCTAAGCCCCTCTGCAAACTGGCCTTTGACCTCCCTGTTCAGCCTTCTCTGCAGCTACTTCTCAAACATCCTCCGTCGTGTTCCAATCTAAGAGCTGTGTGCCGCTTTTCACTCACATCATGTTCTCCATCTGCCTTGCCCCTACCTCCCACCCCAGCTCTGCCTGGTGAAACCATACCCATTCTTCAGAGACCCACTTGTCTTCTGCAGTAAGCTTAAACTTTTTTTTTCCGGCTTAATTGCAGTATAATTGACAGCTTATACTTTTTAATCTATAGAAATTAGTCTCTTTTCCTTCTCTGAGTATTTTCACATTTTGTACTTCTATTCCATTCATTGTATTCTGCTCTGAAATTATTGTGTTCATGGACAGTGGACATATTTTATATTTTCTGCCTCCTGTAAGTCATTTAGAGCTTCTGTTGAATGTAACACACATATATTGAGGTATATATGAGGGCTCAGAGAATTTTTAGAAGCATGGACTTTCCTGTCAAGAAACTAATATTCCAGCAGAAAAAACTGATACTACTAACCTCAGTTTACTAGATTAAGTCCTGATATTTGTGGAATAAAAAGTTATTATGGACTTTCTGAGGAGGAGATTAAATGAGGAAGTCTAGAAAACTTGAAGTGATCTTTAGGCTAGATCCTAAAGGATAAAAAATTTTCCCAAGTAGGAAATTGTGGAAAGACCATATAAAGTAGAGGAAAATCAATGAGCAGAGATTCAGATTTATTAAATGATTCAGTTTAATAGTTTTTCTAAGTGCCAGGGTTATAAGAACAAAGTCTTTATTTAATTTGATTGAGGTGACAGATAATGAACAAGTTAACAAATAAGTGTTTGAGGTAGTGTTGAGTGCTCTGAAGAAAAAAGGCAGGGCAAAGGTGTAGAGAAGATGAAGGATTTTATTTAATTTTTTTTAACTTTAAAAAGTTTACAAAAGATTTATTTTAAAATCTCAAGCAGACTTTATTCTCTAGGACATAGAATGTTTTGGGGGGTATTTTCTTCAAAAAGACAATATATTCCTTTGGTTCAAAAGGACTATAAAAAGATATGTAATAAAAGTGTTAATTCTGTCCCATCCCTCTTTGTTTCCTCCTCCACTTTTCTTTGTTAAAAAGAAAGATATCCTTGTGTTTGCTTATAGAAATCTAAGCAAAAAACACATACTGATATTTTTTCTCTTTATAGAAAAGATGTATACATATATACACATATTTGCTGTTTTCACTATTTGAATGTCTTGAATATGTATCGTTTCTCATGTTTTACAGCCATGCGGTATTCTGATGTGTAAATAGGCCATGGTGCATTTAACCATTCCCTTGACAGTGGACATTGAGTTACATAGAAACAGAGTTCTACTTTGATCATTCCCAAAAGTGAGGTACTGGGTCAAAGGATACAGATTCACGTATAATTTTGTAAGTGTTAGTAAACTGCCCTCCCACCTGCAGTACTTGAAACCGTCTATTTTCTATAACCTCTCCCATTTCAGGATTTTTGCCAGTGTGATAGAATTCTATCTCAGAGTAGTTTATTATTGAGATATATTTTCTATACCCTAAAATTTGTTCTTTTAAAGTATACAATTCAGTGGTTTCAGTATATTGTGTAACCACCACCATTGTCTTAATTCCCAACATTTTCATTATCCCCAAAAGATAGCCTATACCCATTAACAATCACAATCCATTTCCTATAGGCCCTGAAATGAAGCTCAGTCGTGTCCGACTCTTTGCAACCTCATGAACTGTACAGTCCATGGAATTCTCCAGGCCAGGATACTGGAGTGGGTAGCCTTTCCCTTCTCCAGGGGATCTTCCTGACCCAGGGATCGAACCCAGGTCTCCCACATTGCAGGTGGATTCTTTACCAGCTGAGCCAGAAGGGAAGCCCATAGGCCCTAACAACCACTAACTAACCTATCTCTGTTGATTTGCTTATTCTGGACCATTCATATAGATGGAACCATACAGTTGGTAGCTTTTGTGTCGGACTTGTTTCACTTAGCATTACGTTTTCAAGGTTCATCCATGTTGCACATTTTTTAAGGGAAATTTGTGTTTTTCTTTCTGTGAAATGTCTGTTTTGAACTCTTTATATATATTAGAGATTAGCTCTTTGGATATAAAAGAATTACTGAAACCTCTTTCCCCAGTTCATTCTTTCCCAGTATTGTTTAAATTGTTTTTTCTTTTATCCGTGGAGACACTTTTTATGTTTTTGTACTCAGATTCATCTTTTCTTCCCATGTTCAGAGTTATAACAGATATCAACTATGTTTTATTCTAATACTTTAAAAACTCCACCTTGGCCCCACTGATTTGAGGGGTCACTTTCATTAGTGTCTTTTTAGCAAAGGAGTAACACATCCATTTTAGAGAGAGAAGTCTAGTGGAGATACGGGGAAAAGGCTAAAGAAGGGAGAAGGTAGAGTGGGTATTCATGTATATCCTTTCAAGCTTTTTTTTTTCTTCTTCTGGGATTTTGTAATGCATAAATTTTATTTGTTTTCACAGTATTGTGTTAATATTGTTCTGAGTCCTGTATTTCCAGTTAATACATCAGGGACATTTTTATTGAACAGTCATTTATTGAGAGGGACTTTCCCGGTGGTGGAGTGGTAAAGAATCTGCCTGCCAGTGCAGGAGACTTAAGAGGCATGCATTCAATCCCTGGGTAACCCTGAGTCAGGAAGATCCCCTGGAGGAGGAAATGGCAACCCACTCCAGTAGTCTTATCTGGAAAATTCCATGGATAGAGGAGCCTGGCGGGCTGCAGTCCACTGGGGTCACAGGGTCGGACATGACCTAGCAAACGCGACTCAGTGACTGAGCACAATTTATTGAAAACCTACTACCTTTTGTCAGGCTGTGGGGGTTTAGGTATTGGGGATAAAAGAACAAAAGCCTGCCTTCAGGGAGTTTACCTTCTATAAATAAGTTGTAAAATAGAAATTATGTGAGGGTAAGTGCTATAAAGAAAAATTAAAGGGCTGGAGAATGAGATGTTATTTTAGAGGAAAGTGGCCTGAGGAAAGTCATTAGGGAGATGACTTTTGGGCTGACTTGAATGAAGTGAGAGTGCGTTCTGCTAATATCATGAAATTAAATATTTCAAAGCAGTGAAAATAACAAGTACACTAATCTTGAGGCAAAAGTATGGCATGACTGGTATGAACAGGGGATTGCGAGGATGTAGGTATTCCTTATTCAGAGTGACAGCAGGAGAGCGGAAGGTGAAGAGACCAGAAGTGTCCTAGCAGCTGTGTGATAAAGGACCCCATCGATAGACTGTGGTGAAGATTGGAGGGTTTGTTTTGAGAGAATTTTGAGCAGAAAAGAGACATTATCTGACTTGTTTCCTGAAAGCTTTACTCTGGTTGCTTTTTGGAGAAGAGACTTAGAGGGTTAAGAGGATAAGCTGCTGCTGCTGCTGCTGCTAAGTCACATCAGTAATGTAAGACTCTGTGCAACCCCATAGATGGCAGCCCACCAGGCTCCTGTCCCTGGGATTCTCCAGGCAAACACACTGGAGTGGGTTGCCATTTCCTTTTCCAGTGCATGAAAGTGAAAAGTGAAAGTGAAGTTGCTCAGTAGTGTCCGACTCTTGGTGAACCCATGGACTATAGCCTTCCAGGCTTCTCCATCCGTGGAATTTGGCAGGCAAGAGTACTAGAGTGGGTTGCCATTGCCTTCTCCAAAGAGAATAAGCTAGGGGACCAATTAGAAGACTCTTGCTTTTATAGTAATCTTGGCTAGAGATCCAAGGTGACTTGGATCAGTGTGATAGTGGTAGAGATTGAAAGAAGTGGTTGGACTGTGGATATATATTTTGAAGATAGAACTGACAAGATTTGCTGATAGCTTGGCTATGGTGAGAAAAAAGAGTGAGGTTGTTTTGAAAATTTTGGCCTTAAAAACATCATGAATGACAAAACTATTTACTGAGTTTGGGAAAACTGCAGACAGAATAAGAGTAACTCTTTGGAGGAAGGGAGGATTGGTTTGGGGTATGTTAAATTTCAGGTGCCTATTAGACATCCAAGAGAAGATGTAGAACAGCAGTTGAATTTCAGGTCTGAAGGGACATCGTTTACAACTTGAGTTCTGGTGAAGGAATCAACAAAGAGTGCTGAAAAGGATGGACTAATAAGATAGAACAAAAATCAGGATATGTATTTAGAAGTTTGGAAAGGAGAAGTGAGACAGAAATAGAAACTGAAAAATAATAGCCAGGAGAATTTGATTATCAGGCTGGCCAGTGCCTCCCTGCACCCCACTATAGGCAACTGCTGATGTGCTTTATGTGATTATAGTTTGCGTTTTCTAGAAGTTTTATAAATGGAATCATATAGTGTGTTTTTTTTTGCCTGACTTTGAGATTTATCCATGTTACACATATCAATAGTTGATTGCTGAGTAGTATTCCATTGTATCAATATACCACAATTTGTTTATTCATCAGCCTGATGATGGACATTTGTGTTGTTTCCAGTTTTTGACTATTAGACATAAAATTGTTGTGAACATTTATGTTCAAGTCCTTTTATAGATATAGGGTTTTACTTCGTGCCTAGGTTCAGACTGGCTGGATCATAGAGTTGATATATGTTTTCATGTGTATGCTAAGTCGATTCATTCATGTCTGACTCTTTGCAACCCTATGGACTACAGCCCACCAGGCTCCTCTGTCCATGGATTTCTCCAGGCAAGAATACTGGAGTGGGTGGCCATGCCCTCCAGGGGATCTTCCCCACCCAGGGATTGAACTTGTGTCTCTTATGTCTCTTACACTGGCAGGCAGTTCTTTACAGCAAGCTCCACTGCCAGACTTAGGCAAAGTGACCAGTGTTTTTAGAGTACCAGCTTCTCCACATCCTCACCAACACTAGGTATAGTCATTCCTACCCAGTGAATGTCTCTCTCTCTATCTTTTTTTTTTTTTTTTTTTTTGGCTTTTCAGAATCTCAGGGATCTCCATCCATAGTCATTCTTTTTAATTTTAGCCATTGTGTTCTGTTTGTCCTCTGCTGATGTGTTTTCTTCTTTCCATTTTCCTATAGTTACTTGAACATTCTTTAGAATTCTGGTTTGATTTATTTACAGTATTTTTGAGCACATCTGAGCACATGTATATCTCCCCTTTAACAACTCTAATCACTCCTGGACTGAATTTACCAACTTCTCTAGCCCCTGTTTTCAATGCCCAGAGAAGTTACCTTTCTTAGTGAAATCATTATTTTTCTTTTCCAATTGCCAAGAAACCTTGAAGTCCTTTTGGGCCTTTTTATTTTGTTGTTTGTGGGGGAGTTGTTTTGGTTTTTTAACTTGCAGTTCATTCTGTGTATAAGATCTTAAACTCTGAAATTTCCCCCTTGATCTTTGTGAGTTTATTATTTAGTCTAATTCTGATCCCGATGATTGAGATAAGGTGCCCTCATCTGTGTTCACATGGGATCTGTACTTTGTTCCAACTCATCTGTAATGTAATTCTTAGCTAGTGGTTAAAAGCCCAGAATCTGAAGTAAGATTGACTTCAGATTCTAGCTTCACCTCTTAATAACTGGGTGATCTTGGGGAAATTTTAAAACCTTTCTGGGCCTCATTTCTTCATTGTTAAATAGATCTGATCATATAATCTACCTCCAGAGGTAATCCAAATAATGAGCTTTCACATTTGGTCTCCAAAGATGCTTTTAGTTTACAGGAAAAGGCAGTAAACTTTGACTTGATCCTGTTTAGGATATAGCTGATAGAAAACTCTTCAAATATAAATAATTTGGGAGGGGTTTACATAATTTATTACCATGTTGATACCAAGTAATTTTTTAAATTCTCTTTTCTAGTGTAAGACAAGGTAGATTTGAAAGTTTATTTGGAAGATGGACTAAAAATAGCACGTCTGATTTCTGTCCAGTACGTTTTATGTAAGCAAACATGATTTTCTTCAGTATGTGTTGTGGGGTGGGGTGGGGATAGAATCAAGAACATTTTTGAATTATGGGCTACCAAGACTTTTGCAGGTTATTTAAAAACCTATCCTAGAAAGAATATTTATTTAACAGATTGACTGGTGTGACTATATAAAGTGGTAAATTTTGGAGGAAAGCAAATATATTTATATTAAATGTCAAATGCNCAAGAAAGCCCTCTCCAAATGAAATTTCAGAGAGGGGGCTGGAGGCCTCTGACTTCAAGTGTGAAATCCAAGGACTACCTACTTGCCTCCCCTCCTCCCCCGAACATCCTGCTCCTTGACCAGACACCCAGACTTTTACAGAAGGGATGGAAAGACCCTTCTCAGAAAATGACTAGAGAAGAAAGATGTGTATAAGAGACAGGGACTATAGGGGGAATGTATCCTGCTGTATTAAAAACATACAAATTGAGATACTTTTGAAATTCCATTTTGCATCCAGCAGAGTAGCATAACAGACAGTGCTGCTGGGGTTGAGGTAAAATTGTACTTCATTGGCAGTGTTGTAAATTGCTAGAACCTTTTTAGAAACTCAAGTGACAGTACAGGGCAAGAACCATGCAGATTTACATTTCTTGTGTCCTAATTCTACTACTTCCTAGATTTGTCTATAGATGAATTCAGCCAAAGCATAAAGGATATAGTCAAGAAGATCTTAAGTGTCAAAATATGTATAAATCTGTTGGCTTTCCTCGTTGGCAAAAAGCATTTAGTTGTTCAGCATCCCTCCCTCCCCATGGGAACTCATCACACGTTCCCATGTCACTTTTCATTCTTAGATAGAATACGGAAATGATTTTTATTTTTTCATGAAAGCCATTCACAGTTAATTGTACACTCTCACTCCTCACTCTTTAACCAAGTTTGTTTGCTGAAGCAGGGATGTCAAAGAAGACCATGTTCTGCCTGTTGTTCAGTTGCTAAGTTGTGTCCTACTCTTTACGACACCATGGACTGTAGCCCTGCTGGGCTCCTCTGTCCGTGGATTTCCCAGGCAAGAATATTGGAGTGGGTTACTCTTTCCTTCTCCAGGGGATCTTCCCGGGTCAAGCATCGAACGTGCGTCTCCTGCATTGGCAGGCAGATTCTTTATTCCTGAGCCACCAGGGAAACCCTGGTGTTTTCTCTGTTAGCAGAGCAAAAAAGTGGTAATGAGAAAAGGGAGTTTTAGTGGTGCAGCAACACAGTGAGACCACACTTGGCGGTGACACAGTTTTGCTTAGAAACGTCAATTCCAGAATCCACAATTCTACTAGTTGACTCTTTTCTCCCCTTGCACTCCCTCCCACTTTCCCTTTCTACCCTTCCCCACAGATTGGAGTAGTGTACTCTGATGTTTAAGCCTTTCTCTTAATGCTTACAAGGAGAGGAAAGGGATTTGGAAAGGAAAGAGTATTGAAGGAAAAACCCACTGACAGCTCAGTAGATCCAAAGAGTGGTGATGCTGCCATTTGGTTAGGAAGCCTGTGGTTACTTCAGAAAGAAAACCACCCATCATCCATGTTATAAGATGCTGAAGTTACACTACTGTACACTTCATTTATACTCAGGGTTTGGGGATAGGGTGCTATGACATTTATAAAACCTTTGGAAAACCGGGCTTTTAACTGTCCAGCATTGTAAAGGCCTGCAGCTTAACCAGTATGCAATGTGTGTTTCTAGTTGTGTTTAAATGATTGCTTTATTATACAGGCTTTGAAGGATTTGCCATTGATCCCTCCCCCCCCCCAAAAGTTAAGATTATTGTATGAAATACTGAACTGTTGAGAAATTATTTCATAACAATAGTTGTTAAAACGATATCCATTTGTTTTGGGTACAGATGGAAGTGTAGAGAATGAGTTTTCTAACTAACCAATGATTGCACCTTCATGATTTGGCTTATTGAAACAAACAAAATTTCAGGCTTTAAGGGAAATGCTTTAGAGATGGCATTTTGGAAAAATGTGAGTCTAGACCCTGTGGATGTGATCCATTATGGAAACCTGGCTTACATCACCATTTAAAGATTGCTTATTATTTACTTTTGTTTTGGTTTTATAACTTGTGTATAGAGTGAGAGGAGAACTGTTGAGCTCAGTTGGACATCAGTGCTGGAAACGAGAGTTGTACTTGAAGTCCTATGGTGAAATACTTGTGTGATTGGAGTCTTCTGTATATAAATCTTGATACTTGCACGTTATGTAGATGCCTCTGAACTTTTTTCTTCTTCATTGACCTTTTGGGAATTGTTTTGGGGTTTTTCATATATCTTATCCAAAAAAATTTTTATTAAGTTATTTTGAACATATAATAACTTTGAACACTCAGGGTCTGTTTTACATTTCATTTATTAAATTAAGTGATAGCAAATGAGGATGATTCGTGACCATGGCTATCCCACAGTTGGCAGAACTTGTTAATGAGAAGTAATTTGTCCTATGTATATACACTTGTAATCACAGTACTGGTGCTGATGTTTTCTTTCTGTGAGCAGTTGAGTCTGTGAATCACCTCCTATGGATATGGGTGTCCCAGTGACAGGGAGCCAGCTGCTGGGTGTTGTAAATAAACAGCTTGCTCCTAGTTGGCTGCTCCAGAGAAGAGGGCAGGAATAGAGCACGTGGGGTGAAGATTTTCGCAACGCCTGTAATGACCCGGCTTAAATTCATTGAGATTTTCTGCTGTGGCTTTTTCCTATACATGCCAGAGTTCATCTGTTTCGGATTTTCACAAATGATTCATCTTCCTGTCATATTTTCGTAGACTATAGTGACTAAAGCACCTTCGAGTCACTTTTAGGGATTTTCTCCTATCACAATGTATTGGAGAAGAGAACAGTGATATTCAGGCTCAGTCCTGGTTTCCATCTCATGCTGATTGATTCCTGTGGTACATAGAAAACTGTTTCTCCCTGAAAATGGCATTCTGGTGATTTACTGTTTTCTGTGGGAGAAAACTTAATGGCCTTCTCTTCTGTTTCTCTTCCAGAGAAAATCTGGAAAAGTTGTAAACAAAGCATCATTTCTCTAAGAAAATTTTGGATAGCAGAAATTCTGGATAACAGGTAAAAAGAATGTTTAAATTTCTTTGATGATGCTGACAATCAACTGTCATCTGCAGAAGTAAAGCAAGAGGAAAGATGAGAGGAGAAGAGCTAGGTTTGCTTTGTGTCAGGGGCTGAGTTAGGGACCGTAGGTATATTATCTTGTTCAGATGGTTTTTACCAAGATTCTGAACATAGATCTAAGAATCTCAGAATAAAACTGTCGTTTGAAATGCTGTTTTAAGTAGATTTATCTCTTGATTGGATTTTCTGTCTGCAGGCATTTTTTAACATCAACCATAAATAAAATACAGATGTATAATACAGAATGCTAGAATCTGCTGTGATGCGCCCTAGCTAAGGCTTCTGAGTTTCTGTCTTTTATTTTAGTTCTTGATTTTTGCCAGTTATTAATATTTGCAGCTATAACATCTCCTTAATTCTTGTTAATACTTTGTTACCAGATCCGGTATTTAAGTTTGCCAGTAAGGTGCCTCTTCACAGTGGAGTCCAGCCCAGGAGTCCCTGTTGTGTTCTCGGTGGCAGCTTTACTGTGGTTGAATAAGTGCACCTTTGTACTCTTCCCTCTATCTCACAAAATTCAGAAAGTCTAAGAAATAACACTATATGTAAAACATCCAGTATACTTTAAGAATTGTATCTCAAATGATAGCTACAATTTTACCTTTTAAACTAGAGAAGAATGAAAAGAAATCAGACTTCCCTAAGGCCCTGTCAGCATACACCAGTGATCATAGACTGAGGGGAAGGGCCTTTCCTGATGGTGATGTGGTGGGTGCTGCTGCTGCTGCTCAGTCGCTTCAGTCGTGTCGACTCCGTGCGACCCCAGAGACGGCAGCCCACCAGGCTCCCCCGTCCCTGGGATTCTCCAGGCAAGAACACTGGAGTGGATTGCCATTTCCTTCTCCAGTGCATGAAAGTGAAAAGTGAAAGTGAGGTCACTCAGTCGTGTCCGACTCTTCGCTACCCCATGGACTGTAGCCCACCAGGCCCCTCCGTCCATGGGATTTTCCAGGCAAGAATACTGGGGTGGGGTGCCATCACCTTCTCCAGAGGTGGCAGGTGAGGTGCTGTTTATTCTGTCATTCTAGTATGAACCTTGAAGTTAGATTTCACGTGTGTAGAGTAGTTTCTAAAGATATCATCAATTTTTTTAAAAAGTAAGATTTCAATATTTGCTGATCTTCCTTTGGTGTTTTTCTTTTTTGTCAGGGCGGACCAATTTAGTCACCATGAGTTGGAGCTTCCTCACTCGCCTACTAGAGGAGATCCACAACCACTCCACATTTGTAGGGAAGATCTGGCTCACGGTATTAATCGTCTTCCGGATCGTTCTTACAGCCGTAGGAGGAGAATCCATCTATTACGACGAGCAAAGCAAATTTGTGTGCAACACTGAGCAGCCGGGCTGCGAGAACGTCTGCTATGACGCCTTTGCACCCCTCTCTCACGTGCGCTTCTGGGTTTTCCAGATCATCCTGGTGGCCACCCCCTCGGTCATGTACCTGGGCTATGCCATTCATAAGATTGCCAAGATGGAGCACGGCGACGCGGACAAGAAGGCCGCTCGCAGCAAGCCCTACGCGATGCGCTGGAAACAGCACCGGGCTCTGGAAGAAACGGAAGAGGACCATGAAGAGGATCCCATGATGTACCCAGAAATGGAATTAGAAAGTGAGAAAGAAAATAAAGATCAGAACCAATCTAAACCTAAGCATGATGGCCGGCGGCGGATTCGGGAGGATGGGCTCATGAAGATCTATGTGCTGCAGCTGCTGGCGAGGACCGTGTTCGAGGTGGGTTTCCTGGTTGGGCAGTATTTCCTGTATGGCTTCCAAGTCCACCCATTTTACGTGTGCAGCAGACTCCCTTGCCCTCATAAGATAGACTGCTTTATTTCTAGACCCACTGAAAAGACCATCTTTCTTCTGATAATGTATGGTGTTACAGGCCTTTGCCTATTGCTTAACATTTGGGAGATGCTTCATTTAGGATTTGGGACAATTCGAGACTCACTAAATAGTAAAAGGAGGGAACTGGAAGATCCGGGTGCTTATAATTATCCTTTCACTTGGAATACGCCATCTGCTCCCCCTGGCTATAACATTGCCGTCAAACCAGATCAAATCCAGTACACCGAACTGTCCAACGCTAAGATTGCCTACAAGCAAAACAAGGCCAACATCGCCCAGGAACAGCAGTACGGCAGCCATGAGGACAGCCTCCCACCCGACCTGGAGACTCTGCAGAGGGAAATCAGAATGGCTCAGGAACGCCTGGATCTGGCCATCCAGGCCTACAATCACCAAAACAACCCCCACGGTTCCCGGGAGAAAAAAGCCAAAGTGGGGTCCAAAGCTGGGTCCAACAAAAGCAGTGCTAGTAGCAAATCAGGGGATGGGAAGACCTCCGTCTGGATTTAATCTTGGCTGGGCTTAAAGCTTGTGCTTTCATAGTTAATGGTAAGCAGCGGCTCACTGAAAAATGACTTCCGTTGAGTAAACATTTGGCTCTGCTTATCTTCAGGGATGCTGTTGGCTCATGATCCAAGCTCAGGGGACTCTGAAGGTGGGGCTGGGGCAAGGGGGAGAGAACGGGAAACACAGCGTTCCTGGATACGAGTTCCAGCAATAATACAGTTGCAGAACTTTACATTTGTGTCTTCCAGATCTGGAAAAGAGCAGATATATTTAAATCATTCTTGTTGAACAGGTTTTGTATGTACAGTATTATGGTACTTTTTTTTTTTTTAAAGTATGAGAACTTTTTTTTGTATTTGTACATTGGACCACTGTAGTTATACTTTTATATTAAAGGGGAAAAAAATCCTTAAGGTAATGCCTATTAGGCTTGTGTTATTACTTTGTTCAGCAAACTCTACCCGGGGTTTAAAGTTTTAATAGATGCTGTACACCTAATAAAAAGTGCCTCTCGTGTTACAGGGACGATTTCAAATATGTGAGGAGCGGAAGGGGGTGAGTCAGTTCTTAGCCTCGGAGAGGAAGTCCACTGTAGAAGGAAATGGAGATCTCTCTCCTCTCTCTGACTTGAGAAATCTTTGAATCTTATTCATATGCCCAGAGTTGTATCTAGTCTTTGAAAAGCTATTTTTGTTTCCAAGTGATTCACTGCTGGAGTGCTTTAAATACCAAGCCTTGCTTTGATGGTGTGTATGTAACGTCAGTTGTTTCAAAAGTCTGATGCACAAAGGTGTCCTCAACCAGTAGCAGTGTGGAGACTGTGGCTAGAACTGTTGTGAGATTCCTCTATCGCCAAGCAAAGCCATGCCTAGAGAATAAGCCCTAATGTTTAGTTGTGGGCCTGTTTGATTTGCCTTAAATCTGAATCAAAAAATCTGTCTCTCTCTGGTTTCTTAAGATGCCAGTGATGAATATTTTCTTTATATGTTAACAATAAAAATACAAAAATTCCCTTCTAGGCTAAAAATTAATCAAAGCCACTTATACTGCATGTGGCAGAAGGCCTAAATTCAACTTCCTTCTTATCATTTACCATAGAATTTTTATAATTTACCTACTTCTGCCAAGGTAGGTTTCTGCCCGGAAGACCAGTTCAGACCTGGGATTCTGTCTGTAAATAGTCTGAAAGAGAATTTCAGTGTTTATTCATTATAGGCATATCTGTTTGTCAGTGACAAGCATTCGTGTTCACGTAACACTCATAATTTGCAGTAGTATTTAACTGCCATTTTCAACCTTCTGTTGGATAACTTTGTTCTCTCTGTCATGTTCACATCATTTGTCTTACAGTTTAAGAGCTTCTGAGTGAGAGCTTGGTAAAGATTTAAAGGAAGGAGTGTTTGCTTCACCAGGGAGCATTTCGTTTGGGACATCTCACTCTTCTCTGACAGAAAGTTAATTGCAAGCCACCTGGAACTTTGAAATTCCAGGAGTGGGTTTTGTTTTGTTTTTGCTCTTAATTTTTAAATGTCAGTTCTTTATTATTTAAGAGGGTCTTAGAACAACATCCTGTGTACAGTTCTTTTTCCTTTGTTCTCCATTTCTCCCCCTCCCCCCAAAAAAATTCAGTTGGAAATTTAAGCTTATCTTCTAGCCATGCATTTACATTTATTTTGCTTTTTTTAATCTGTAAATTTTACCCAAGAGAAGCTCCTCAGGATCTCTAAACAGTTGAGCAAAAGGTCAACTCCAGTGAGACTGAAGGGAAAATTTCAGAAAATGACTTATATGTGTATGTATCCTGGATAATTACCAGATCTGCACAGTTGCCTTCAAAACAAAGTGTTATTAAAGAATTTCAAATAATTATTCTAAAACAGGCAAGATTTTAAATACTTAAGGCTGGCTAAGATAAAGAACTACCAATAATTCTTACGCATACTTCTGAATTGAAGGACAGAAAAAAATACACGTAGGTTCATGTCCATCTATTCAGAGCCTGAGGGAAATAAGTGGCTTTGCCATTGGGAGGGTTGGGGATTTAAATGATAGGAGAGGGACGGAGTCAAGCAGAAATGCCAGGCAGACGTTCGGCCCCAGAAGCATCCACTTAGTTTCTACAGGCAGGGCCTCCAGTGTTTCATCTTGGCTTGTTCTGATGAGAATGTTATCTTTTGTGTCTGGATAATTCTTCAGCTCCCTCAAGTACATAGAAAGATATTCTGGGTCACCTTCACATGTGTTCAAATCTATTTTTATTCTCTCACTAAAGTTCTAATTATGACATAGATTTCCCAACTCTGACTGCTTCCTTGGTCCATTTCTTTTAGCCTTTGAACGTACAGGTTTGCCAAAACCATTCTCACCTAATAACATGTCATGGACCTACATTAAGAAAATGGCCCTTTCAATGTCTGGCTTAACCCACTGAGTGAATAAAAAGATTGTTCCAGTTACTGTTCTGGAACTTGCAAGTGTTTGTATAAACAGCATTTTTTTTTTCCTATCAAAATCACATTCTTTTGAATTGGTGCATAAGACATGCTATGTCTTACGACATGCACTTCTCTAAATAGTAGTTGAGTGCTTAGTCCTTCACACACTATAATCAGGATATGGTCAACAGCATGTTTATATTCCTTAATATACCATCAGATTTATTCAGATGTGTGTCCTTTATAAAGCAAACAGGCTTTTTTTTCTTAGCTCAAATTTGAGGGAAGAATTAGATAGCATTTTCCTCTAAAGAAATGTTAATGTTCATTTTGTGGCTTCCTTTTGCTTTCTGCCTTAGTTTTGCTAGCTTCTATATTTGTTCATTTAAAACCACAGGTGTGTTATTTCATTAGAAGTCAGTTTTTCTGGGGATTTTCCTTGACTAACACTTATAGAATTACTTTTGATAAAGATGAACTCTGTCATCTAAAATGGTTCTCACAGGTTAAAACTCCCACACATCTGTCTTTAAGAAGGATACCTATGTGTTTGAAAAGAATAACGTCATCATTAGGTACCTTAACT
This sequence comes from Neotragus pygmaeus, assembly GCA_006410875.1. Classification (NCBI taxonomy): domain Eukaryota; kingdom Metazoa; phylum Chordata; class Mammalia; order Artiodactyla; family Bovidae; genus Neotragus; species Neotragus pygmaeus. Next base: position 151,669 of record SJYV01034494.1, on the reverse strand, counting down.
GTCATTTCTTTGTGGTATGAAACTAAGCAATTCCCTTTGCTTTTCCAAGTTCCAGTAGCCACCTACCTCTCAGAAGTGTTATGGAGTAGTTAGAGAAACCTCTGGTGAAAAGTATTAAAAGACCAACTGTTGGTCACTGTCTGAGCTTGAAGCTTCAAAACAATCATTGAACTATTATATGATACAGTAAGATGTCCTTCGGTGTTCTTTATCACAGGAGTCAGTTGTTGAAACACTGAACTTGCTCTAGCAGCTTATTCCAAGAATGGACTTAAATGTTATTCCTATGAGTCATACCTGTGGTTTACCCGTTAAGCTTATAAATGTCCAGGCTTTGTGTTTTCCATCTCATTTATGGGACTGTACACTTCTAAAAATAATACCTATAGTTGAGGATAAATTTTTGGCCAGGCAGTGTTTGGTAAAAGGCAAGTATGTTATACTTGAACCTACTTCAAGAAATGCCTTTTTATAAAGGAAAGGTCTTTCATGACTGTGAAGTAAAGTACCTGAAGTCAGAGATATACAGTTGCTGGTCATTTTGCTTGGAAGGTTCCAGATATTGATTTTATCTTCATAAAATCATGTAATTTCATGTAGAGTTTTACCACCTAAAAATAATAAAGTCCCTGCACTTATACAGTGCCGAGCTCGGAAATAAAATTTCAGCTCGCCTATGTGTCATAAATCGGTAATAATTCACAGTCACCATCAAGTGTTAGAATCATCAAGGTTGACTTGCACACTTGTCACTCATTCTGGCCATATATCATGGAGAGGTTAGAAGATTTCACTTGTTGTTTCTAATGCAGTTGTGTTGTTTTTGTTGTTTTTAATAATGGTGTTGAGTTTGGTTCATGCACATTCCATGTTAAGAACCATACTTTTAAAAGAAGCAATCCGTGTATTCCAAAATGCAGGAGTCCAAACAAAAGAAAGCCCTGCCCCTATACAAAGTCTCTACAGAAATGAAAGAAGTAATAGTTCTGCATTTCAGGCTTGGTTTGTTGAACCAGCAAAGAGATTTGGCTATAATATGCTTCTAAGACCAGAAGTGTTTTTCTTCATTATACTCTCAATTGTGTTCTCTTCAATAAATCTCTTACAGAAGTCTCTACCTCAGGCACTGTTAGATATGATTAGCATATTGATACTGAAAAACTTAGCTAGGACTTCAAACTGTTAATTTAAATGTAAAATTCAACTGTTAACTAGCAATTTAATGTCATGTAATGTTCAGTTTGGGTATTGTATGAACAACTAAGGAGTTACCCATTCTAGTGCCAAAGATTACTAATTCTGTATAGTTAATGTAAAACTTTACACAGTGGGGACAGACTCCTCTCAGGGCCTGTCTCTAGGAAGATTTTTGTTGGTTCTGAATGTTTCTGTCATTTCCAAATACAGTTTAGAAGATTCATTTGTGGTCTGTGCATCTTTTTCCAAACTTGAAAACTCAACTGCCAGGACGTGTCATTTTGAGGATTTTTATCCCATCCTTTGTATAACATAGTGCCCGAGAGCTTAATGGTTTACACAGGAAACCTGATATGGAAATCTCTTCCAGTACCTTCACCTGTAAGTTGATCTCGGTGGGAATACAGGAGCAGGAAATTTTCAAAGTAGAGGCTTGGGCTCAAAAGTTACCACCTGATTTTTCATAGCTGTGTTAGAATTCCTCTGGGGTTGCTGTGGCTGGAAGGGTTTGGCATGTTTGTGGCATCTCCATCTGGGGAGGGTAGGTGACCTTGAGAGGGCAGGGGTATGGTCTAAGCAGCCCCTGGGAACACACCCCATCTCTGGCTCCCCTTGGTTCTTGACTGCTGTAGAAGCGTGCCTTCTGGGAGAGATGCCCCTCACAGATGTAGACCAGTCTTGGTATGACTCATCCACTCTTTGAGAAGAGAATGGCGTGGGGGAGGGCTGAGGAGAGGGTAGCCTTTACTGCAACAATGCCCTCTGTTCCCCCTAGACACAGAATCGCTGACAGACTGACAGAACAGGTCATGCATTGAGCGCACCCTCAGCAGCACAGATTGTAAACTGGTCAGCCAACCATATTTGGTAATAAACGTGTGAGCCATTTGAAAGCTGTTAGAGCTGCTAGTTTGGAAAGAGTTTTCTTCAGCAGATTTGCCATCAGAACAGAGACTAGTACCTTGAAACGGTGTTGCATCCAAGTTAAAATTTGTTTTCTTTGCCATGTAGAGTTTAAAATAGTTTTCTAAGGTTTTGATGGCTTATACCAGTCTTAACATGTAATTCTCTTAGGGTTGGAAGCATATTACCCAGGAGTGCAAAGCATACAGAGGTTGAGGCAGAACCGAGAACAGACCTGGGTCTGCACACTGATTGCCCAGTGGCTCGATCCAGCATCCTGTGGTCTTTTCCTGGAGAAGTGCAGAAGCCGCTGTTGGTTGGGCTGTCATGGTGGCTGGGGGTGGACCCTGCTTGGTGGACCTTGCTGTCTTCAAGCATTTTTTCCTAAATGTGACCATTGGACCACCTGTGAAGAAGTAACAGGGAATGCCTATTCAGATGTTGGTTCCTTGGACCCATCTCAGGCTCAAATAGTCAGAAAGTTTTCCAGATGATTTTTTTTTAAATAATCTTTTAGTAAGGTATAATTTACACAATGTAAAACTCATTCTTTGAGCATGTAGTTACAGATTCGTGCATTGAGTAAGCTACCACTAGAAGATACAGAAGTTATATTTTCCAAAATTCTNGCACAGCTGGGTACTCCCAGAGAAGGTCGGTGTCGATTGACCTGTAATAGATGTCCTGGAGCCCATCACCCTTGATTTAGGATTGCCAGATAAAACACAGATGCCTGATTCCATTTGAATTTCAGGTCAGTAGTATATATTACATGGGACATGCTAATATTTAAAAATTTATTTATTTATCTGAAATTCAAACATAACTGAGTGTCCTGTATTTTTATTTGCTAAAACTGGCAAACCTACCTTGATGCAATTCAGACGTGTTCTGAGGCCTGATGACAGAGGATGGAGAGGTTTCCCTGGTGGTCCAGTAGCTAAGAGTCCGAGCTCCCAATTCAGGGAGCCCAGGTTCAACCCCTGGTCAGGGAACTAGATCCCACATGCTGTAGCTAAAGACACTGTGCGCCAAAACTAAGACTCAGTGCAGCCAAATAAAAATAAACACGGGAAAAAAAATAGAGAATGGAAAAGACTTTAGTCAACCCTTGCTCAGAAAAACTGAACAAAAGCCATATGCTAAGTCTTGAGCCACTTCATATGGAGAGTAAGACACGACTGACGAGAAGTGCTTTTTGGTCTTCCATCTTTATAGCATTTCTCTTGATGCAAACCATTTGGGGGATTTATAATTTTATTAGTAACAATTTAATAACCATGTCAACCCAAGCTCAGGCCAGCAACCATCCGCCTTTAAACACACATGCATACACACAAACCTATCAATCTCACTTCTGTGTGTATACCCAAGAATTGAAAGCAGAATCGAAGAGATGTTTACACACCAATGTAACTTGCAGCATTTTCCACAATAGTCGAAATGAAAACAATTCAAATGTCCATCAACAGGTAAGTGGATAAAGAAAATATAGTACATATATATAATGGACTAGTTGAGCCTTGAAAAAGGAAAAGATCCTGTCACACGGTTGAGCCTTGAGGACAATATGCTAAAAGAAATAAGCTTGTCACAAAATGACAAATACTGTATGAGTCCACTTACATGAGCTATTTAAAGTACTCAACATCAGGGAAGCAAAGTAGAATAGTGATTGCCAGGAGGCTGGGAAATGAGAGTTCCGGTTTTTCGAGATAAAAAAGTTGCAGAGATGTGTCACACGATGTGAATATAGCCATCATCACTGAAATGTACACTTCAAAATCATTGAAGGTAAATTTTACATGATATATTTTGCAACTACCACAATTAAAAAAGGATAAACCTACCGAATAAAATCATAAAATAATTTTGACCAATACTAAAGGATCTAAAAAAGTAAAATGTGGAGACTTCCCTGGTGGTCCAGTGGCTAAGACTTCATGTTCCCAATGCAGGGAGCCTGGATTCGATCCCCAGTCAAGGAACTAAATCCTGCGTGCTGCAACGAAGACCTGGTGCAGCCAAGTAAATATATACATACATTTTTTCAAGTAAAATGCTCCCTCATATCCTAGTCACATTCGTTAGAGATAATCACTGTTTAGCATTTCCTTCCAGAAATGTTTTTGCACGTACAGGCATATACATGTGCCTATTTGTTTCAGTTCAGGTCAGTCTTAACCATTTATACAACAGAATTACAATTTTCTTTATTAATAGACTACCGGACCTCAAATCTAAAATTGGTGGCACCAAAATTAGAGAACTTAAATTTAAGTAATTGTCTGGAAAGGGAACACTTTGAAATTTAACAGGAACATCTGCTAGTGTACATGAATTAATCTTCCATGAAGATGATAACTTATGTACTGTAATACAGACTTTGAAGTGAAAGAGCTCTAAAGGTTTTTTAAGCTCTTAAAATTAACTTTATGGAGCATAATTAACAGACAATAAATGTGCCTGTTTTCAATGACTTGTGTCTTTATTTTTTTATCCCAAATACCATTGCCTGGTACTTTTTGGTTATTCTGGGTTTTTAAAAAATAGGTATGTATTTATTTGTCTGCACTGGGTCTTAGTTGTGGCATGTGAGATCTAATTCCCCAACCAGGGATCAAACCTGGGCCCCCAGCATTGGGAGTGTGGAGTCTTAGCCACTGGACCACCAGGGAAGTCCCTGGTTACTCTGTTTTAATGACATTTTTCCCAGTTATAAAAGTGTATTACACACTCCTTATAAAAAACTTGGAAAATTAGAAATAGAGAAAATGAAAAACATTGATTGTTGCCTGTCTCTCAAAAGCCATTATTGTCTCTCTTCAAAAGCACGGAGGCACTTATTCATCTTGAAACACAGAACAGTATGAAGGAAATAAGAATAGTCTATAGCTTCCACACTTAGATTTTCCTTGCTGGTATTTAAAAAGGAATATACATGCTTGTGCGCTTCCCCGGTAGCTCAGTTGGTAAAGAACACACCTGCAATGCAGGAGACCCTGGTTCAATTCCTAAGTTGGGAAGATCCGCTGGAGAAGGGATAAGCTGCTCATTCCAGTATTCGGGGGCTTCCCTGGTGGCTTTAGTCAGTAAAGAATCCGCCTGCAATGTGGGAGACCTGGGTTTGATCCCTGGGTTGGGAAGATCCCCTGCATATCCACTCCAGTATCCTTGCCTGAAGAATCCCCATGGACAGGAGCCTGGTGAGCTGCAGTCCATGGGGTCGTAAAGAGTCAGACACGACTGAGTGACTAAGCACAGCATACATCCATGTGTCTTAAAAATTCAAAGTACTAAAACATGTTAAGTGGATGAAGAGTAAATATCCCTTTCTCCAGTTTTTCTTCCCAGGTGTAACAGCTGGCCCATTTTGTGAAATTACCACTGGTTTCTCCCTTGCTTATGTCAGCTTACATATGAGGTGTCATCCTACAGACAACCTCCATGTCTTATTTTTTCACCTCCTACATCTTGGAGCACTTTGCACATCATTTGTAGACCTGGTTCAGTGTTCTAATGACCACTCTACTCGGCACAACCGTGGATGGATGCCTTCAGCTTCCTACTTTCTGCGCCTAGCAACCTTCAACACCGTGTTCTCTCCACAGGAGAGATCACTTCCCAGAAGTGAATTTGTAGTACTTAACCAAAACGGAGGATCATGCAGGTGCTTGATGGGGGAGGGGAGAGTGTCTTCAGCTGTCCAAGTGTAATGCCTTAACGTCTTTGTGTAATACATTCTCTGAACAAGGACTGACATGTAGGTCTGGGCCCTTTCCTAAAAACTAAAAGCTTTATTAAATTTAGCCCACATCACTTTATCAGATTTAATGTCTACAAATTTAAGCCAAATCATGGCAGGATGGAGGCCAGTAAACACATTCCTAACGTGGTCTGCTCAGAGCCCAGTTGCTGCTTCTATAGATGTGAGGTTTCCTCACCAAAGATGAGAATGGGCCCGCTGCTTCAGCTCTCCCGGTCATGACACGCTAGAGTATTCTGTTCCTAGGCAACATGCTTTAGGAGGAACATGGGTAGGCTGAAGGGTGTCCAGAGGAGAGTAACAGGACAGGGCAGGACCTGGGTCCCTGGCCTTCGAAGGACATTTCACGAATCCAAAAGGATCTTTAGCCTGAGGGAGAGAAGACTGCGCTGGGGAAATAGCAGTGGTCTTCACAGTTAAAAGACTGTCTCGGGAATTCCTGGTGCTCCAGTGTTAGGACCCTGCACTTCTGCTGCAGGGGAAGCAGTTTCGATCCCTGGTCAGGGAACTGAGGTCCCGCAGATCTCATGGCAAAAAAAAAAAAAAAAAGACTGTCCTAGGAAGAGGACACTAGTTGGGAGAAACCAGAGAGAGGCTGAATGTGGTTCCAGTTTTTCTGATAAATTTTCTCTAGGGTTTTGAGGTGGTGTGTTTCCCATCGTTGTAGGAATTCACACAAAAGCTAAATTGGGGTTGTACAGGAGGAATCGAGCAGGGATTTGGACAGATACTTTCTCAGGTCCTTCTCATCTCCACATTCTACAATTCTGTCTGAATAAACAGGATTTTACTCTCCATCCCCTTTTCAACAACATTGATTGTTAAGGTTTGTTTTCTTCTTTTCCTCTGAAGCTCCTGGAAAGGCTGGAAAGTATTTTAGTGAGTAAACACTATAAGTCTTTGAAGTTTATGAATTGTTCAGAAAAGGGAAGAACCCACAGAAGTCCTCTGAAGCAAGTGGCTGGCTCTTGAGTTGGAGAAGCAGGCCTGTCCTGGGCCTCAGGAACGACACAGGGTTATTGTGTTAGAGTCCTCACCTCCAAGGATGTGAGGTGGTCCCACATAAAAACTAGAAGATGCAAAAAGAGGGAAAATGAGACTTCCTGGGTGCCATCACAGAACTACAGAAAACAGGACCTTTACATCAAAGTTAACAGGGACTTCCCTGATGATCCAGCGGCTAAGACTGCTCCTAATGCAGGTGGGCAGGGTTCGATCATTGCCTGGGAGCTAGATCCCACATGCCGAAACTAATACTCAGTGCATCCAAAAAAAAAAAAAAAAAAGTGACAAATGAGTGTTACAGGCAACATAGTGAGTGAAAGTCATTCAATCATGTCTGACTCTTTGCGACCCCATAGACTATACAGTCTATGGAATTCTCTAGGCCAGAATACTGGAGTGGTAGCCTTTCCCTTTTCCAGGGGGATCTTCCCAACCCAGGGATCAAATCCAGGTCTCCCCGACTGTGGGCAGATTCTTTACCAGCTGAGCTGCAAGGGAAGCCCAAGAATACTGGAATGGGTAGCCTATTCCTTCTCCAGCAGCTTTTCCCCACCCAGGAATCGAACTGGGGTCTCCTGCATTGCAGGCGGATTCTTTACCAACTGAACCATCAGGGAAGCCCAACATACTGAAGGCATATCAGGGAAGGCAACATAGTGGGTTCAAGTGGAGGTGTCCTCTAAGCTTGGGTTTCCATGTCTGTCAGGTGGAGCTAAAATAGCCTGCTGCACTCATTTGGTGAGTGTGCTTACCTGCTGAGATGCCACTTTGGTGCCCGGTCCACAGTAAACACCAACTAGGGGCTGTGAGCTCTCAGGCTTCATACGTGAGGGTGCTTGATGGGAAGACTGGCGTTTTCACCAATAAATCTGGAAAGGCTCAGAGGAAAAACCTGGTTGAGGGAGAGGCTGTGACATTGGGAATATAGTTCCAGTTCTTTCTTTACAGTAACAAGTGAGTTATTCTTTGTGTTGTATGTTGGAAAAGGAATTTCCAGAATGAGCACATCCTGTGGGTTATGTCTCAAATGAAACCATTTTGCTTCCACACCCCAAAGATCACTCAAATTCCAGATTAAACTTCAGTTAAACAGGACAATTGTGAGCTGATCTGGGCTTCCCTGGTGGCTCAGATGGTAAAGGATCTGCAATGCAGGAGACCTGAGTTTGATCCCTGGGTAGGGAAGGTCCCTTGGAGAAGGGAATGGCTACCTACTGCAGTATTCTTGATTGGAGAATTCCATGAACAGAGGCGACAGGTGGGCTTTAGTCCATGGACTCAAAAAGAGTCAGACACAACTCATCGACTAACAAATAGGACAGTTGTGAGCCAGTCTGGATTTTCAGGTCCAATTTTATGTTTCCCTATTTTCTATTTTTTGCCCTCTACCCAACACTCAACCATCCAATCCAGCCTTTGGATGGCACTGCTTTTTTTTTTTTCATTTGACAAACATAAGTACCATGAATGCTACAGGTACTAGATTACACGCTGGGAATATGACATTGTAAAAGGCAGGTTCCACCCACCCATCAGGGAGCTGATGCTGTCTGGGGGAGCAGGACAAGCTTCATGATGGCGTGTGCTTCATGCTATGACCTAGGAAAGGAGAACTTTAAAATACTTCACAAACATGTTGGGAAGACACCCAACCCAGGCTGGCTTTCTGGAACAAGCCACGTACTTTGAGACCTCAAGGATAAATAGGCATTAGCTGGATAAAATGAGGGTCAAGGCAATAGGGAGAAGTTCCCAGGATAAAATACTTCAAGGACCTGAAAGAGATTCCCAAGGTTGGAGTCTGGGGGAAGGTGGACGCAAAATGAGCTGGAGAGGCAGGAAAGGGGTGGACTGGCGAGCCAGAACTCTGGGTTGAGGAAGGCTTGGGAGGGCATGGCTGGAGGGGTGGAGCTGGCCGTCACCAGGATCCAGATGATGGGAGGAGAAGGAGATGAATTTATAGTTGACAGCCTCCAGTGTTTGCTCCAAGGACTGAATGATCGATGAGGAAGCGTGATGGTGGGATCAGCCAACTCCCTGGCGGTCTAGTGGTTAAGAGTCTGCACTCCCACTGCAGGGGACATGGGTTCAATCACTGGTCAGGAAATTCAGATTTTGCATCCTGCGAGATGTGGGGAGGGTGGCGGAGGGTAGAAAAGAAGTGTGGCTGTGAAGATGCAGGGCTGGTGGCCAGGGATCTTCTGGTGCTGGTGGTTTTGTTTTCAAAGACAGAAAGGTCTTGAGTTTGGGAAGAACTAGAAGATCTCAATCAGGGGAGAGGGTTAGGAAGTGGCAGAATAATGTCCTGAGAAGATAGGATGGGTTGGTGTTCAAAGCAAAGAAGGATTGACCCTTGTGGGGAGGACCCAAAAGCACTGGTAAGAATGCAGGTGAGACTCTGGCAGGGTCTTAAGAGAGGATTTCAGACTGAGTGTAAAGTAGGAGGGGAGCGGAGGCAGGATGGGGTGAGTTTTGTAGGGAGCAAAGGAGGTGGGATTAAATAATGGGGAGTGGGATGAGCACTGACCAGCTAAAAACAGGTGTGTTTGTGCTGTTTTCTTGAGTGCACAGCTGAGGTTAGAGACCACAGGTCGTTTTTTTGTTTTATTTTGGTTTTCATTTATTAATTATTTATTTTTAAATTGAAGTATAGTTGATTTATAATGTGCTAATTTGTGCTGTACAGCAAAGTGATTTAATCATACATATATGTACATTCTTTTTAAAAAATTACAGTTTATCATAGGATATTGAATATGGTTCTCTGTGCTGTATGATAGGACTTTGTGGCTTATCTATTACATTTATAATAACTTACGTCAGCTAACTGTATCCGGTCTCATCACTTCATGGCAAATAGATGCTGAAACAGTGACAGACTATTTTGGGGGGCTCCAAAATCACTGCAGATGGTGACTGCAGCCATGAAATTAAAAGACACTGCTCTTTGGAAGAAAAACCATGACCAACCTAGACAACATATTAAAAAGCAGAGACATCACTCTGCCAACAAAGGTCCATCTAGTTGAAGCAATGGTTTTTCCAGTATTCATGTATGGATGTGAGAGTTGGACCATAAAGAAAGCTGAGTGCTGAAGAATTGATGCTTTAAAACTGTGGTGTTGGAGAAGACTCTTGAGCATCCCTTGGACTGCAAGGAGATCAAACCAGTCAATCCTAAAGGGAATCAGTCCCAAATATTCATTGGAAGGACTGATGCTGAAGCTGAAACTCCAATACTTTGGCCACCCGATGCGAAGAACTGACTCACTTGAAAAGACTCTGATGCTGGGGAAGATTGAAGGCAGGAGGAGAAGGGGACGACAAAGAATGAGATGGTTGAATGGCATCACCAACTTGATGGATGTGAGTTTGAGCAAGCTCCAGGAGTTGGTGATGGACAGGGAAGCCTGGCATGTTGCAGTCCATGGGGTCGCAAACTGAGTGACTGAACCGAACTGACATCTGCTAACCCCAACCTCCTACCCTATCTCTTCCCCAACCCCCTCCTCTTTGGCAACCACCAGCCTGTTGTCTGTGTCCATTTCTGTTTTGTAGATGGGTTCACTGTGTCATATTTTAGATTCCACGTATAAGTGATATCATATGGTATTTGTCTTTCCCTCTCTGACTTACTTCACTTAGTATGATGGTCTCTAGTTGCATCCATGTTGCTGCAAATGGCACTTTTTATGGCTGAGTAGCATTTCATTGTATATATGCACCACATCTTTATCCATTCATTGTTGATGGACATTTAGGTTGTTTTGAGACTATGGATTTGTAATGAGGTCAACTCAGACAAGCCTGGGAGTGTCTCTCCCCCTAAGATCAGTCCTGCCTCCCACCACCCTACACATGTACCCTCAACCACACCTCAACCTGGGAATGACCCCCAGAGAAGTGACAATCATCTTATGAAGAAACAGGAGTTTTCTGGGGTCAACTTCATACAGTCTGTCCTCAGTGAAGATGCCAGAACACTTTCCTGATGTGGCCTCTGGGATGATGGTGGCCCTTACTCTCAGTGGCAGCCAGGATCGGCAGCTCTACCTGGAGGAAGTTGTAGGGGTCAGGCTAAAGAAAGGCAGAGCAGGAGTTTATTTTTAAACCCAAGTGGGCACTCCAGCTGCCAGGGAGGAGCAGACAGCTCTTGGGGAGAATAGAGACTGGCAGCTGGTCAGACACTTGTCAGGAATGCTGCAGGCTGCCAAGTGGGCAGGGGTTCAGGTGGCTGAAGGCCAGGACTCTGCCTGAAGGGTCACCCAGTGGGAGGGGTGAAGGTAGCAGCAGTTAACACTTTGGAGCCCAGGAAGGCAGTGGGGACTCAAGGCCCAATCCCAGGGACCCTGGGGCTGCCCTGGAGCCATCAATGCACTGGACACTGCCGGCGTCCCTCCAGGTTGGGGTGGAGGGGTCACGGGGGAAATCTCAATTCCTGGTCAGATGGATCATGTGAATATCTTTTCGCAAGAGCAGAGGGCAGTCGAGCATCAGGGCTGTTCTGTCGGCACGCGGGGGGACCGAGTGTGCCTTGTGCCCTTATGGCTCATCTGGAATGCAGAGGTGGCCGGGGCTTTGCAGCCTCACCAACCTCAGGAGGCAGAGAGAGGCTTCTGCCAAGTTCAGGTGACAGTGAGCCCTCTGGACAACTCCCACCCCGAGGGCTGCCAGCGCACGTTTCCAGAGCTGTCAGCAGGGGAATGGCGTCCAGGTCATAAGATCAAAAAAGGACAGTGACAGCTTGAGTCACAGCGCTTACCGACATTTATTTCCCACCTTGCTTTCGACATCAGGAGGCATGAAGAGCCCTCATGAATGTGGAGCTAAGGTCGGGTTTCAGAGGGTCTCTGGACTGCGTGGGAACTCCTGGGGGCCTGAGCAGACCTTAGTCCCTTAAATGTATCTGTGGCACCTCAAGAAATGAGACTTCCCTGGTGGGCCGGTGGCTAAGACTCTATAGTCCCAATGCAGGGGGCCCAGGTTCGATCCCTAGTCAGGAAACTGGATCCCACATACCACAACTAAGACCCAGGGTAGTCAAAGAAATAAATATATACTTTTTAAAGAAATGAGACTAAATCTTCATCTTCAAGGGCCAAACGCTAAAGCTGAAGCTGTTACTGACAGCCTATGAACTCCTTTTGGCAAGAAGAGGTGTCCTCGACACCAAGCCTTAGGCCCAGGTTTGCCTCTCTCCCGCTGACCTTCTGAAAATGTTGATAGAAGTTGGACTTTCTACTTACAGCAAGTTCCTGGGGGCCAGAGCTGCGCTCAGGGGGCAGGACACATCCAGAACTCTCAGTCTAAGTTAAGTTAAAATTCCCCAATCCTATCGAAGTCCTCCTAGCCCTTCTTTTGCCTTCTAGAAAGGTACACCCAAGATCCCTCTGACCTTCTGTGAGGTCTTGCCCCTGGCAGCTGGTTCAAATCTTTCTTCCTGTACTTTGTTTCATCTTTCAGGTCCTTGTCTGATTTCCAAGTTGCCTGGGTTTGATATTGCAACCTAGTAGCATTAGTTATTGTTTAAACCTAAGCCGTTTATTCTGGTGGCTACTGGCCACAGGTGGCGATAGAGCGCTTGAAACATGGCTCACCGAAACAGAGATGTGCTTTAAGTGAAAATACATTCCTGATTTCAAAGACAGAGTGCAGAAAACAAATAAACCCAAAAACCAACGAGACCAATGTAACATCTCAGTGATTATGTTGATTGCATGTTGAAATGAAATTATGATGGATATAGTGGCTTTGCGTGCTAAGTCACTTCAGTCGTGTCCGACTGGTTTTGACCCCATGGACTGTATCCTGCCAGGCTCCTCTGTCCATAGTATTTCCCAGGCAAGAGTCCTGTAGTGGGTTGCCGCTTCCTAATCCAGGTGATCTTCTGGACCCAGGGTACATCTGCATTTGGCAGAAGGGTTCTTTACCACTAGCGCCACCTGGAAAGCCCATATTGGATTTAGTAAGATGTATTAACTTGACCTACCAGAAATTTTTATTTTTCGATTTTATTGAATTTTTTCTCTGTGCTGTGTTTTCGTTGCTGTACTTGGGTTTTCTCCGGTTGCGGCAAACGGCTACTCGTCACTGTGGTGTGTGAGGTTCTCACCGCAGGGGTTTCTCTTGTTGCACAGCCCCGGCTCTGGGATACAAAGGCTGCAGTAGTCGCAGTTCCCAGGCTCTAGAGCCCAGGTTCAATAGCTGAGGCAGAGGGGCGTAGTTGCTCCACAGCATGAGATCTTCCAGACCAGGGGTCGAACCTGTGTCCCCTACACTGGCAGGTGGATGTTTATCCACTGTGCCACCAGGAAAGTCCAGGAAAACTGTAAATGCATGCATAGATTGTATGTGTAGGCTGCATTCAGTTCTGTTGGACTTCAATTCTATTGGTCTAGACACTGGGATGAGCCAGAATGAATTTGCAATCCTTCCTTCAACTCCATGAGTAGACTCTAAACAACCACAAGGTGCCAATGTCTCCAGCTTTGAATCTTGGTCACCACCAACTCATGAGGACACCAAGGGGACCCACACATTAGCCCAAACAAATAGAACTGGGAATTGAAATCTGCACCCATGATCCACCCAGAAATCCTCAACAGGGACTTCCCTGGCGGTTAGTGGTTAGGGCGGCCTGCTTCCACTGCAGTGGGCATGGGTTTCATCCCTGGCAGGGGAATTAAGCTCCTACATGCCAAGTGGTGTAGCCAAAATAAATAAATAAATAAATCCTCAGCAAGCAGGTCCTGGTTTAGAGAGGGAGACTCAGACACAGACTGGGAGTCATTTTATCTACTTTTTTTGTTTCTACTTTTGAAAAACCAGATACCCAGGAATTCCTTTAGGCACCACTGTCAGAATTGCCTGACATGGTCTAAGCCAAAGCAAGTACAGGTTTCTCTGCTGCCCAAATTAGAGCACTCCTGGGAGAACTTTCATAAGCCAAAACTATGTAAAAATGAAGAAGCAATTGCCATAGGAAACGTCTTGCTAACAGATGCACAAAATAAGTTGAGATAAAGTGCAGACATTCACAGTTCAAAGCTATGGTGGTTTAAAACAAGAAAAAGGACTTCCCTGGTGGTCCAGTGCTTAGGACGCTGCGCTTCCACTGCAGGGGGCATGGGCTCGTCAGAGGAATTAAGATTCCTCCTGGCATGCATCACGGCCAAAAAAAGAAAACCCAAATGAACAGAAAAGGCTATGGCTGCTAGATGCTGAGTGTGGTTCCTTCTGGGGTCACTCTCACTCCTGGGGTGCTCGAGGCCTCTGTAAGGGCTACTGCAAACAGGTGCTGAATGCTGTTTCACTAAATCAAAAATCCTCTTCAAATTCCTTTCAGTTAGGAAAACAGGAACTAATACAGGTCTCTTGTAAAAGCAAAAGGGCATAAAGTGAACTTTCTCTGAACGAGGGATGCCTGTAGTTTTCCAGTCATCTGTCTGGGCCAGGTCTGATTGTTCCATGCCAGCCTACAGAGTCTGACACCTGGGCAGATGGGGGGGTGCTGGCATCAGAGGTGCTACCTCCCTGGCATTCCCAATGCACCCCCCTTGCACCTGCTCCCCTCTGCAGCCTCCTGCATCACTGTGCACCTATGTAAATAACAGGGAGCTCTGGGGGCTCCTGAGGTTGAGAGGCAGGTGTGAGTGGCGGAGCACTGACCTGCAAGAGCCAAGTGCCGAGCCTCCCCTGAGTCCCCCGCCATTGTCTGCCAACAGCCACACTTTATTTATTTTTAATTTATTGTTGGCTGCACTAGGTCTCCATTGCTGTGTGCAAGCTTTCTCTAGTTGCGGTGAATGGGGGCTACTCTCCATGGTGAGCAGGCTTCTCATTGCGGCCGGCAGCTTCTCTTTTTGCGGAACATGGGCTCTAGAGCTTGGGCTCAGTAGTCGTGGCACACAGACTTAGTTGCCCCTTGGTATGTGGGATCTTCCCAGACCAGGGATCAAACCTGTGGCCCTCGCATTGGCAGGTAGATTCCCAACCACTGGACCATGAGGGAAGTCCGACAGTCACACTTTTTACTAGCTGAAGTGTCAGCTGTATACACATCAGACCAAGTTTGAAGGTCACCACAGATCGGGAATTGATAAGGGGTACGGACAGGGATGGAAGAGTTGAGAGGCAGAAGCGATGACGCTGTAAGTAGGGTTTGCAGCCCAGAAGAGAGAAGACAGGGCGAGCCTAGATTTCAGGTCATGACTGAGGTTGGAGACAGATTCTTGTCGGGCTGCCTCGCCTGTGAACCCACTGGGGGAAAAACTGACCTGCAGTGGGGGAGTCTGGGGGCAGAGGTTCCAGATGTGCTGGGGGACTGAGATGCTGGAACAGGGTGGGGACCAGGAATCCAGGCCAGCTCTGCCCGGTTGAGTCCTGCTCTCTCTGCACGTGACCAGACGGGTCCTGGGGGCTCCTGTCCTGGTGAGCAGCTTCTAGCTTCTAGCTGCTCACTCTCCCCAGGTCCCCACTGCTGCTATTTCTCGCTCCCATTATCTCCTCTCTCCCATTCCCTTCCTTCCTCCTCACCCCAACCTCTCTCATCTTATCTTTCCCCTGAACAAGCAGGGCTTTCAGAGCCAGATATCTCCAGGCCCAAAGCATCCGGAGGCCATGACGGGGAGACTAGGTTCTTGGCGCAAACTTGGCCCCCAGTGTGGGGAGGGCTCTTGGCCTTGGCTGTGCCCAGCCCCTTCCTGCCCCAGGCGCAGTGAGGCAGGAGCCAATTCTCTCAAGGCCTGAAATGAAAGCACAGCACCCTTGGGACTGGAGAGCGGTTTGATCCAGCTTTCTGGACTCTCTTGGGAGGTGAGGAGATTCTGGCTTCAGCCATAAAAGGGAAGTTGAGTCTTCTGCCTCTTGCTAAGATGCTTTCCTGCTCAACTCCCATCTACTTTGCTGAAACCGGAAAGGACAGTTCTCTTTGTTGGGAGAGTGAGGAAGCGGAAGGGCCGGGCCCTCCACCCCATCGGTGCCTATTTCCTGGCCTTGAATGGAAAGCCACACACCCCTCTTCCCAGTCTCCCAGTCCTGGGTGCTCCCTTCCCGCTTTTGGTGTCCAGTCATCACACTCCCTCCAGGGCCACGAAGCACGGGGGAGGGTCCTGGCCACAGTGTGATCATTCACAGAAAGGAGACACAGGCTGGTGTGAGTTCCATGGAAGCCCTGGGACGTGCTCTTTAATGGGCGTTCCTGTCCCTGCCTCCCCACCCCGAACCCCAGATGACATATTTACAGGATGCTGTTTGGAGCCAGTCCCAGGCCCACGTCAGTGTGCCTCCATCCCTCCCTGGGCGCTGCCAGGGTGGGGGCTGCCAGGGTGGGGCAGGAGGATGCGAACAGCTGGGAGCCAGGTGGACTGGTCACAGGAAGTCTTGGGTTCTCCACACCCCAGCCTCACCCCATGTGCACGCACACACAGATGTGCCTGTGTGTGCAGAGGTATTCATGCTTGTGCGGAGATGTGGATCCAAATGCTTGTGCCAGATGCATCACCACCTGTGTGTANGAGGAGGAGGCAGCCGCAGCCACCGAGATGACAGCCACTGGGATGATGAGCGGGGAGGGGCTCACCTGGGCATTTTCCCGAGGCCCGGCCATCTCTCGGGGCTCCACGATGTAGGTGAAGTTCCCGTCAGAGAAGACCCCACTGCAGTGAGAGAAACGCAGCTCCCCACCATCCCCACCGTCCCCAGTCCTGGAGGCTCCTCCCACCACCCAGCCCCTCCCCACACTCACTGCAGCCCCTGGCAGGTGGAGAGGGCAGCAAAGGAGTGGGGGTTCCCTCGGAGCTTCCCCTGGTAGTAGCAGTGGTCTCCAGCACCCTAGAGGAGCAGAGAGCGTGATGGACGTGCCCCCTTCCCAGCATGAAGGCAGGAGGATGCGTGAGGGCTACTGAAGCTGCCTCATGGGGTGTGCAGGTGGCTGGAAATCTGGGGACCTGGAGCCCGGCTCTGCTCCAGCTGTGCTCCTAATTGGCTGTTTCACCCTGGGCAAGTTCCTAGCCCTCTCTGGGCCTCCCTCACCTCATCTACAACATGAGAACCCTGGAGCACATCAGTGCCTCTTCACCATGAACTGGGGCTGGTGCAGGGGTCACAGACTTCTTTGAGAAGACTAAATGACATTCACATAGCACCTACTGTGTGCCCCCTGGAGAAGGAAATGGCAACTCACTCCAGTATTCTTGCCTGGAGCATCCCATGGACGGAGGAGCCTGGTGGGCTACAGTCCACGGGGTCGCAAAGAGTCAGACACGACTGAGCCACTTCACATCACTACTGTGTGCCAGGCAGTGTTCTAAGTGCTTACCATGGATCAGCTTGTTTAATCAGATAAGAGCCACAGGCTCACCCCCGACACACACACCATTTCACACATAGTGTGTTCACAGATACCTCAGCCTCCATGGACCACCCCTTGTCACGTGGTCTGCGGCTGAGGAACTGAGCAGCGCGCATCCTCCCAGCCCGGCTTACAGGTCAGAGGGGACTGACACCCCCTCGCCTCTGCTTCCTGCAGAATTACTTGTGCTCCAGTTACTGAACAAGCTGGAGGGGAAGGGCCGAGGCTATTTATAGACACTCATTCATCTTTGCTCACACCCCTGGGCCTTCGGACCTGGGACCCTGGGGTCCCAGGGAGCCAGGAATTCCTGGGGCCTTGGTGCTGAACAAGATTCTGGCCATGGAGCATTGGGGGGTCCTGAAATGTCTCCAGGCTGGCAGACAGGCTGGCTGGGGGTCTGTCCCCTGGAGTTGGGCAAGGGGAGCTCAGAGCTCCACACCATCTGACAGGCCGCCCAGACTCTGATCCTGGAGGGGCCAGGCCAATCCCCAGTGCAGAGTATACCTCCAAGCCCACCTCCACCGACCACCTTCCCCGTCATTCCACCTCCCTGGCCCCTTCCAAAGGCACTCACAGTGCTGTGCTGGGTCGGCCCCTCTCGGCTGAAGTGGCGCTCTACGTATTGTGAAGAGAGAAGGTGACTGGAACAGACAGAGTGGGCAGGAGGAAGAAGGGGGTCAAGGTGGGGCTGGGTCCTGCTTGGGACCCAACCCCGCTCAGATCCAGAGCCCCTGCCCCAGCCCAGCCTGCAGCCCCCGCAGCCAGACAAGCCCAGGCCATGCCTTGCCCACCCACGGAGTGCTCAGCCCCTGGACTCCAGGCCACACTCACTGGTTCAACTCCAGATCCAGAGTGAAGTTGGAGTTGAAGGCTGGGATGACGAAGCTCACCTGGGCCAGATGGACAGGCTGGGGGAAAGGAGGGAAGGCAGAAGGGGAGTCGACTTGGGGAGGCCTGGAGGTGGGAACTGGGGGGCCAGGGAAACCCGGGTATAGGTGGCAGCCCTGGGGAGGGGATGGCCCAGCCCCGGCAGCTGTGGGGCCACTGATTTTGAGGGAAGATGCTTTCCTCTAAGCTCATCTTCCTCCAAGACCCTGTCCTTTCCTGAGGTGGAAGGGCAGGCGTGGGCATCCTTAGGCACTGACCTCCCTGTTCTCTGGGTGCCAGCCCACTGCCAGCCAGTCTACCGGAGCAGCAGGAAAGGACCAAGGCAGCTCAGCCTGCCCACTGCTCACACCAGACCCACTCTGCTGTTGGCAGGGCCACCCCACATGGACTAAAGGGAGGCCCCTAGAAGTATCATGGCAAAGAGGCAATCAGGAGACGGGGTGCAGTGTGACCCCCAGGCCCCACTGAAGTAGGTCCCTCACTTCCTCCCTATGTCCCACTTCCTCCCTATGTCCCCCTTCCTCAATATATGGAGGAGGCCTTGTACGCTCCAGACAGGGTTAGAATTGATCGAAGGGCCCCTGGAAACTGGGGTGATGGGCAAATACCAGTCTCTCAGGAGGAAAGAACTTGGCTCCTCTACCCTCAAGTCCATTGCCCTCTGCCTTGCCCAAAGCAGCTCATCTTTAATATTTCAATCCCATGGTTAATTTTTAAACACGGAAGTTTTCCCGATAAATTTTTCAGAGGGGCCTTTGCAGTGGGGCTGGGCGGCTCCAGGTTGTCATGGCAACGTACCAGGCCTGAGCAAGAAGGCTGCCCTCCCAGGCCTGGATGCCCAGCTACTGTGGGGGCAGGGTGGGGGGGGCGGTGCTCCAGAGCTGAAGCTAGTGAGCCTGGAAGGAAAGTGACCCTGAGATAAGAAGGGGCAGGAGAGTCTGGGCTGAGTGGGAGTCGGCCTTCTCAGCTCCCATGCCCACTGCAAGCCTTAGGTCTTACAAGAAATCTGAAAGCAGGAGGGCCTACACGAGGCTGGAGGCTTCTCATGCCCGTCCATTCAAAATGGCTAAAATTCAGATCCCCAGATGAGGGGCCCACCACCAAGCTGTACGGATGTGAGGAAGTTTGTTGGCTGTCTTTTTTTGTGGGGGAAGTAGGTTACAAGAAGGGGAGCCCCAATGTCACAAAAGCGAGGCGGCTTCCTGGTCAACTGCCTAGACTTCTACTCTTCATGTGCCCTTAGTATGTGCCAGGCACTGTTCTAAAGATTTCACATGTGTGCGTGCTCAGTCGTTAAGTCATGTCCAACTCTTTGCAGCCCCATAGTCTGTAGCCCGCCAGTCATCCTGTTCATGGAATTTTCCAGGCAAGAACACTTGAGTGGGTTGTCATTTCCTCCTCCAAGGGATCTCCCCAACCCAGAGATCAAACCTGTGCTCCCTGCATCTCCTGGATTAGCAGATGGATTCTTTACCCCTTCACCACCTGGGAAGCCTAAACTACTTTAAGTATCATCATATTCGATCTTCTCAACAAACAACGCAATGGAATAGATGCTACTGTTATCCTCATCTGACATATGGGGAAACTGAGGCACAGAGAGGTTAACTGACTTGCCCATGGTCATAAGACTAAGAAGTGGTAGAGCTGGGACTCAAGCCTCAGGAATCAGCTTCTGGGGCTTTTGTACCTGGAAGGTGAGGTAAGGTGGAAGTGGCCCAGTGTCCATGAGAGGCCCTGGGAATCAGGGTGAGAGTGCAGAAGGGCCAGAGCCTGGGTCGGCAGCCCTCTGAGTCCCAAGGACATGGACTCACCCCATCCCAGGTTGACTGAAGCTCCAAGCCTCATCCTGAACCCCTAGAGCATCGATTAGACTTGAAATAGAAAGTCAAGGACAAGGAGTCACTGCTTCCTCCTCCCCACCTTGGCCTGGATCATCTCTGCTTTCCCCCTGCCGCTGGGCCCCGACCAGCTCTGTCCCCAGTACCCTACCTCCTTGGTCTGGCCCATCCCTGCCCTCCCTCTCCCCTTGGGGGACTGAGACTCTCTCTGCCTTCCCCACCCATCCCTGTCTGGACCACCTCTTTTCTCTCCTACCCTTAGGTCTGTTTCTCCTCATTCATTGTGGCCCAGGGACAAGCCTTTGTTCCTGCCCCTATGCTGGCCACCCAGGCGAGCAACCTGTCCAGGCCCCTTGCCTTGATTTTACTCTCGGAAGCTGGTGGCCTCAGGGATAATCCAGCAACTTCTCTGAGTTCAGACTTTTTCCCCTGAAAATGGTAAGAGGAGCCTAGAATGCAAGCCTGTGAGGTTGGCTTATGTGGCAGAGGCTGTCTGGGCTCAGAGGATTCTGGAAGGGGCGACCCTGGTGCTTGCAGAATCTCCCCCACTTAGGAAGTCGGTGAGCTAACCCACCAGGCTTCTCGCTCTCTGTGAGGACCAAGCTGACCACCCCCTGTGGAGAAAGACAGATCGGTGGGGGAGCAGACCCCAGGTCCTCTCTGTCCCCGGCCCTTCTGCAGCCTGCCGAGGCCTTGGCCCCCTCCCTACCTGGCAGGGCCTAACGGGACTGGGTGCCTCCCCAGGACACAGGGCTCAGGCCAGGAGGGGACCTGGGGCAGGGCAGGGGCTGCTGTGGGGGCTGGGAGGCAGGCCCAGGAGAAAGGGGAGGGAAAGTGCATAGCTGTGCAGGTCTGCCTGACCTAGCCCGATGTGGGGGATACGATGGGGACACTCCTTGTTTGCAGGAAGGGAAAGATCAGGCAAACCCACCTCAGTCCCCAGGACCTCTGTACCCCAGGTGGCTGGAAGGGGCTTCTGCTGGCACCAGAGTCCTAACTGCCCCCCCACCCCCAGTTAAGATTTCAGCTCATGTTCTATTAACCCAATTGCTCCTAGCGTGGCTGGGCTCCTGCCCCAGCCCGGCCCGGCCCTGACCTCTCCTGTGATCCCTCAGTTCTTCCCTTGGGAGCCCCTAGTGTCCCTGACTGCCATCCTCCCCTGCACCCAGCTGCTGGTGACAGCCAACCAGGCCTCCACCCTGTGCCCTGAGCTTGCCTCTTGCTCCCCGGCCAGTGGCTCCCACGTGCTCAGGCTCATTTGATCTCAACCCGCCCAGGCCGTCTGGTGTTCATTTTATAAGTGCCAGGGAGGGATACTTGGAGGTGACTGGCCCAGGGCCACACGGGGGAGGCGCTGGGTCAGGGCTCACCCTCAGGCTGGCGTTCCTGTAGCTCACGGGTGCTGTGACCACCTGGCTGCGGTGACCTTGCCCACCCTGAGGTTTCCCTGTCGCCAGGTGGTCCACTCTCTAGGCATCTGCTTGCCCACCACCAGATAGGATGCAGAGGTCAGGAGGTGAAGACCCTGCTGGAGTTTATAATACAGGTGCCAGGGTTCCTCTCTACACCTACGGGGAGGTGTAGAGTCTTGAGGAAGAGTCTTGGGGAGGAGGAGGTTAAAGGCCTTCCTGATTCCCAAATGCCCCAAAATTCGAACATCCAGGCGCTACTTCTCACACAGCAACCTGAACCCCTCCCTCTGAACCTCCATCTCCTCCAGGACTTTCTCTTCCTCACCCTCGTCTGTGACCACAAGCCTCCACCCACCCACCCGACAGGGCTCTGAAGTGAAGTGAAAGTTGCCCAGTTGTCTCCGACTCTTTGCAACCCAATGGACTGTAGTCCATGGAATTCTCCAGGCCAGAATACTGGAGTGGGTAGCCTTTCCCTTATCCAGGGGATCTTCCCAACCCTGGGATTGAACCCAGGTCTCCCACATTGCAGGTGATTTCTTTACCAGATGAGCCACAGGGAAGCCCAGGAATACTGGAGTGGGCAGCCTGTCCCTTCCCCAGTGGATCTTCCTGACAGGGCTCTGGCTCCCCTCTATTCCTGGACCCCCGGGCACACTGATTTCTTTGATCACTGATTCAGCTTTTCACACGGGTGACGTGTAGGCCCCTGGGGCTCCAGCTGCACCCGCCCTTTTTCCTGCCCAGGAGCCCCTTCACTTATGTTGTAGGAAAGGCCTCAGAAAGAACAAGTTGGGTGCTTACCCTCTCTGAGCCTCAGTCTCCCCACTGGTCAAATGATGTTGTCATGAGGACTAAAGGAAAGCCCTCTTTAACATGTTATTCTCACAAAGGTTGTGCTTAGTCGCTCAGGCATGTCCGACTCTTTGTGACTCCATGGACTGCAGCCCTCCAGGCTCCTCTGTCCATGGGATTCTCCAGGCAAGAATACTGGAGTACGTAGCTGTTCCTTTCTCCAGAGGATCTTCCCAATCCAGGGACAGAACCCAGGTCTCCCGCATTACAGGTGGATTCTTTACTGTCTGAGCCACCTCACAAGGGTTAGTAATAATAAATGAAGAAAGAAGTGTAAGTGTTCCAGCGGAACTGAGTTTGAGGAATTGGATAAACCATGTGGGCTGGTGATGGCAGATGGGGAGGAGCCAGAGAGGCAGGAGCCCCGACCTGGGAGAAATCCCCCTCGCCATTCCCTGCCCTGGTCCCTCAAGGTGCAACGAGGCTCCACTTTTCAGGACCATGGGAGTCCTGGGGAGTGAGCACAGTTGGGACAATTTCTGATAATGAAATTTGACCTAAATGCTTGAAGACAGAGTCACTTTCTTACAGGGTCATTAGTCTCTCTGGGGACAGAGTCTGGGCAGCTGGGTCCCTCTAGGCAATCAGGAGGGGTGCTTAGGTGAGGCCAAGTCCACAGGCTAGTCTGGCTGGGGAGGACTCAAGACGTCTGCCATGTTGCCCCCCAACCCTGCAAACCTGCCCGGAGTCTGACAGGTAACCCTAAACGCCCTAGCTCCTGTTTCTGGCACCCAGCGCTCCTGCCACACCTGGCCCGGGAGGGAGGGCAGGCCTGACAGATGTTGAACATCTGCTCTTGCCGGATCCCAGGCAGGACACCTGACGCCCATCATCTCCTCTAATCCTCCCAGCAGTCTGGTAAAGCAGGGACCACTGTTACTTCCATCTCATGGGTGGGGAAGGTAGGGTTCAGAAGGCTCGCCCAGGTCACTCGGTCAGAAGCGGGGGAGCCAGGACCCAAGGAAGCTGTCCTGCCTCAAGCCACAGGCGTAGCCTTTCAAAGGGAAACTGAGCTTCCTGAATGGATTCTCTCTGCCCAGCCTCAAGGCAGGGCTGGTTCATGGCCCTCCCTGGAGCAAGCTGGACTCAGCGCAGATCCTAGCCCTGGCTTCCAGCCACCAGCCTCCTCCAGGAACCCCCTCCTGCCTCTGACCCCAGGCCAGAGCTGTGACCTTGGCTGCAGAAACCACAGCACAGCCTTGGCCCAGGGCGGATGCTAGGGCTCCAGGCACAGATCTGTGGCTCCCTGCCCGTGACTGCCATCTTGCAAGGGCAGGGGAACTAAGGTTTGCCTAATTGGCCCCCAACCCTCTGCAGCAAGACAGCGTGAACACTGGCACGCACCCTCGGTCAAGGGCTTCCAGGTGGCAACTGATGGTCGGGACGGCCCTCACAGGAGCACAGTCCAGTGACTGAGGTCCCCTCCTCCAGCTGACTCACGGCCCTGGGACCCTTCACCCCTCTGTTCACTAACTCACATCCTGCCCTCCATTTTGTTCTGAAGGAGGCTGGGTTTTTCCAGGGGGAGGCACAGCCCACATAGCAGCTTGATCCCTTCAGAACACATATAGCCTCCAATTCATTCAGCCCACTGACCTAGGTACCCCTGTGCAGTGAAAAACCAGCTCGACTGTACACTGTGGCCCAGCTCACTCTTCCAACTCATGCCCAGCTGCAGCCTCCCACTGATCACAAGTTTCTGCACTTCCAGAAGCTCCCGCACCTCTTGGCCCTAGGCCCAGCCTGCGTGCAAACTGGACAGAAGTGAGGTGTTGAAGAGAGCTGTGGCAAAGAGGGCAGAGGCCCCTGGCCCCCTCTTTGCTGTACCCCTGAGCGAGAGGCCAGCATGCACTGGCTAAGAGAGCTGCACTGAAAATCAATCTAGACCACGCTACTTAAGTGCTGTGTGACCTGGAGTACTTCACCTCTCTTTCCTCATCTGTGAAATGGGAATAATAGTATCCTCACCTCCTGGAACTGGGTTGAGGATGTAATAAATTAATAAGACACAAAGGCAGAACAGTGTCTGTCCCACCAAGGGCCCGGTAAATTTAAGCTTTAATTTCCCCTGCTTCTAATTCCTTCCTGGCCAGCTTCCCTCTCCCTGGACCCCGTTCACAAAAGTCAGCAGTCTTTCCCCATCACCACCTCCTGGCAGTGGGTGGGTCTGAGATGAATGTTCTCATCATCTTCATTTGAGGGATCCAGAAGCTAGGGCTTAGAAAGGTGTGGTGGCCAGTCCAAGGCTGGAGTAGGTAAGCACCCCGGATCTCCCATCCCACCCTGCCAGCCAGCATGTGTCCCCCAACTCGCCATGTGACCCATAGCAGATGGAGATCTTGCTGCTGCACCAACAACTTGCTTGTCTTGAGGTCCCAAACGGGTGCAAGAACTTTGGATAAAACCACACAGTGGCGGGGGTTGGGGGCACTTCCTTTGGGACCCTGGGCTCAGGGCTGCGCAGGCTCCACCAAGAGCCCCTGAGGTTCTGAGGCCAAAAGTGCTCCAGGGAGAAATGCCCAGCAGCAGCGGGAGGCATTCCGATGAGGAGAAAATATTCCAGACATCTCATCCTCATCTCCCTTGGTCCTCCTCCACCTTGTGCTGGGTGGGGTTGGAAAGTGCTGCCTGTGCCTAAATCCAGAGAGTGCAGAACGGCACCATGGGAAGAGCCTTGGTCTTGGAGAAAATCACTCCACTGATAAAGGTCTCATTGACTGGGACTTCCTTGGTGTCCAGTGGCCAAGACTCTGTGCTCCTAAAGCTCTGGGTTCGATCCCTGGTCAGGGAACTGGATCCCACATGCCGACTCTAAGAGTTCTCATGCTGCAACTAAGACATGGTGTAGCCAGATCTATGTATTGATATATCGATATACAGATATATTTAAAGATCTCATTGACTTTGGGCAAGTTACTTAACATCTCTGAACCACGGTTTGCGCATCTGCAAAATGGGTAAACAAAAGTTACCTGCCTGCCTTACAGAGCTGTGAGAAGTCCACCTTGGGGGAAACAAGTACACAGGCAGGACAATGAGTCAGTCTCCTGGGAGGCTGAGGTGAGGTCCAAGGGAAGGGAGAGAGACCCCCACTGGAGGTGGCTGTGACCCGCAGATCCACAGAACCCTCCACTCCTGCCCTCCAGACACCCTGTTTGGCTTATTCAGACTTGGTCACGCACACATGCCAGCCATTCACCCAGCAGAGCAACACCCAAAGAGATGCCCCCATCCTCTGTGTATCCCATCCGGTCTAGTCGCACCCATCCTGATCTCCCCTCCGTCACAGGCACCACCATACCTCAGAATCCTGCCTGGGACTCTCTCTTCAGGAGGGACTAAGCCAAAGGAGCACCCGCTTTTCATTCCTCCCTGGCCCCCCAGCTTTTCCTCATGCCTGTCCTCTGATCCCACTGTGGCGACAGCCCCTCCTACAATCTGGACATCCCCTAGGATACCAATCAGGAGACCCAGAAGCCGGCAACAGAAGTCAGCTCCCAGCCATGGTTCACAGGCAGAGAGGCACCAGGGGAGAAAGTCGGACTGAGGACAAAACTCAGCCAGGATGACCCCATCGCTGGCCCTGGGACCATCCCTACTGCCCATCTACCACCTGCCAGGGAGCCTGGGCAGCCTCCATCCCCTTACCCTCCCTTCTAGCCCACCTTCCTCTCCTCCTCCCCTCTGCCCCTCTCCCAGGCCTCCCTGCTCAGGACCATTAGACACCCCCTCCCCTGCTCTCTCAGGCACTGCCCTGAGTGATGGTCCATCTATTATGCATGCTGCCTTCCTGCTCCATTCCATTTCCCGACTAGCTCCCCATGCATCCCCACGGCCCCCTCCATCCCCCCCTAAGGGCTTTTAACCAAGTACATTAGGCAGGGCCAGATGCCAGTCTGACAGATGTCCATAATGCTAGCCTCCGTTTCCCTCCTTCCTCTCTCTGCCCAGCTCGTTCACCTCCCACCACTCCCAGCTGCCAAAACTTCCCAGACCTTGGTGATACCCTTCCTCTGAGTCTCTCTACTCCTGTTTCTGCCAGGCCTCGCCATCCCACCCTCGCCACCCCCGATGGCCTGGCTAACTTTCAGCTTCGAGCTCCTGGAGAGCCGAGGCGTGCTGAATGAATATTCCATCTGGGTGATTATTATTCACATGATATTAATTAATTATTAATTGCAATTAATCTCCTTCATTTCTAACCTTCCTCAGGGAGGCAGGAGGGGCCTGGCAGCTGAAAGGGAAAGGGGGTGAGTGGAGTTGGCATTTGTTAGTGAGCCTGGGGCCTGGAACCTTTTCCCAAGGCCCCACCCACACCAAGAAAGGGGAGAACAGCGGTTCTCTCAGTGCACAGGGGGAAACTGAGGCAGAAGCAAGCACTAAGTTGGTCCCTCCAAAAACCCATTGAGAGTGGCTGTGGCAGAAACCCAGGAGCCCTAACCCCTGACTTGGCTCTTAGCTGCTTCCTCCTGCCTCTCACTGCCCTCCCCAAGCTCCACGTGGTGTAGGATTGCTTCTTTGGACAGGAGAGGGGGCGGGGGCTGGTGGAAGGCTGACCAAGGCTGGACTGAGCCCTGGGCCTTCTGGGTCCTCTGAAGACAGGGAATCCCCACCCTGATGGAGGGGGCCTGGAGGGGGGCAGGCGGGTGCTCACACTAGTGGGTTCCACCGACCTCTGGGTAGCCCACTGCACGGAAGGGGAGGCGCCCAAGCCCAGGCTGCCCCGTGGTGGCCCCTGGGCTCTAAAGCCCGCTCCAGACCCCTGGCCTCACCGCCCGCCCCACTCACCGGGCCGCCCGGAGGCTCCTGGCGGACCCTGGTATCCAACTGCTGCTTTCGGACCTCTCCCCCGGAGCTCTCCCCCACCAGACGGCTGGGCTCTGTGACCTCCGGGGCTTCCGGGCCCCCCAAGTGTGGAGAGACCCTCCAGCGCAGAGCTCCAGCAGGACCCCAGGTCCCCACACCTGGGGGAGAGAAGGCCATGGCTGCGGACGGATGCCCACCGGTGGGGCAAGAGACCAGGGCACCGGGTGGGTACGGCACGCCCCTCCCCCACTCTGCTGTGGCCCTTGGAGCCCGGGGGTGGGGGGGGTTCTGGGTGGGAGGACCTGCTGCCCTGCAGAAGGGGAGAGGGGCC